>CM057383.1:23900860-24480860 GCA_030015415.1 Cynopterus sphinx | reverse complement strand
AACCTGTCTTTTTTTTCTGTGAAGTGTTAAAGTGTTGAAATTAAGTAATCAGGGTTTATCTCTTATAGGAAGAGAGTTACTTGAATGCTGTAGGTTACAGCTGACTGGTTGCAATAGTCCTTATTTTTCTGATCACATTCCTTTCATAATGAGGTTTCAAAATATACTAACAGTTAACAGTTGGGATGGTATAGCATTAAAGATTCCACACATGGACTATTAGAAAGAAACTGAACGTGTCATATAAAATGGGGTGAACACCTTAAGTTTGATTGTGTGTGTGCATTTTCTTTTTCCAGATCGAGCACTTTGCCATTTGCTTATTAATCACTGTTCCTTAGACTGCCTCAGCAATTACCAGTACCAGTTCTTTCTCATTCTTGTTCCTTTTCTCTCAACCATTTCTCTCCAGCTCCACACCTTCAGTCATAAAATGCCCACAGCTGTATCTAGAACCATTTTAGGTAGCTCTGCCGCCTCCTCTATTCAATACTCATTTCTCTGTGAATGCTTGTGCAGTTTTCATTAAGTATGAAAAGTACTCATTTGCAAATATGTTTGCATTTTTATTACAAGCTTTGTTTGTTGTCAGTCTCAGCACTAGAGAATAAAACTGTTGAATGAACCAAGACCCTAGACTCAGCATTTTGGGGGAAGCAGCATCTGACTGTGGAGAGATTAGTTTAAGGCCCCTTCCTTCCATGGCTACAGACTCCTCGAGGAGTCCGGGGCACATACTGTTTCTCCCATCTGTATGCATGATGCCAAAGCAACAAAAGGTCACCAGTCCAACTTCACTGCACAAAATTGTGGTAGAGGTTCACGACTAGAGAAGAGATCTAAAGTCAGAACTTAAGGAATTACAACTCAAGTCTTACTTTCAAGTCACAACATGAATTTAGAAGGTACCCATAAATTCTGAGTTTCTCCCTGTTTTATCTTGCTGGCTGTGTGTCCTTGAGCAAGTTCTTGAGCTCTTTCAACCTGAGGTTCATCATTTCACTTATAAAAATTATAGCATCTCACAGATTTTTGCTTGAGATTAAATGAGATAATTTATATGTAGTTCACAGTGTTCAACTCTTAGTAAATATAAACAATATTGCCAGTGCAATAGTATACTATATGCTATATACTATGTATTATTAAACTAATCGAGTGTTGTTTTTCAGAACTGCTTATCTAGTCCATTGAGGAACTGTGAGCATTTTTAAGCTATTATTTTGGAAAAATCCTGTTGCACCTGATTTGGGCATAGCACATAATATATTTCCATTAGGAAAGAAGAAATATTTATACATAAGCATCATCTATTTTTTTTACCAAAGGGATCATACTAGCTAAAAAACTGGATACAAATATAAAAGTGAAATACTAGGTCCCAGTGATCTTTGCACATGTACTTCAAATATAAGAGCTAAACTCTTCCATTTGAGAACTGGAGAATTTATCTAACGAACTTTATGAATATAAATCTATGGGTATTCTAGACACTTTTTATATACAATTTAAGCTCAGTATTACAACCTATTGTTTGCTTTGAATTTTGTTTTCACTATTTGACCAAATTAAGCAAAGACAGATGGCTTTTCTGACTCACACTATTTTAAGCTACAAATATATTACCCACTTTTGAGCCTAAGTAGTTAATCTAAAATCTGTCAGAATAAAATGAAACCTTCCATATTTTTAAGGTAGAGATAATGTGGATTAGATTTAGAATCAGAAAACACAAGCTCTCATCTTGGCTGAGCTCTGAACGCACTATGTGATCTCTTGTGAATCACGTCATCTGACTGAATCTCAACCTTCTCATCCATAAGGTAAGTTAGGCTGGATCAGAACTTCTTAATCTTTAGTATGCATACTAACTAGGGATTTTGATAAAAGGAAGAGTCTGATAAGCAGCTTTGGGTAGGACCAAAGGTTTTGCTTTTCTGCCAAGTTTCCAGGTGATGCCAATGCTGCACTTTGAGTAGCAAAAGCCTGGATATATTATTGAACAAATATTACATAATTTGAGGTTTCTACAAAATTTTTCATGAGAGGGCATGTCATGATGGCTTCAACCAGGGATCAAGCACAGACGTATACTAACAAGCATCTAGTACTTTACAGTTAACAAAGTGGGTTCATATCCATTTAGTCATCACCACATTTGTGAAAGGAACCTAAACTCAGAAAACTTGAATCATTGTCTCAAGATCACACATCGCATTATCAATATGTGGCAAAGCCCAGACTCAAACATAGGGCCTCATCTCCAACTAGTTGTGCCCACAAATCTCTATATTTTCTATGGTCACCTTTGCATTCAAGAGGACCCAAAATGCATGAAGCCAAAAAAGACCCAACAGCCTGAGTTTCACACACAGCCATATGTTTATGAATTTATTTAAAGTTACCTAAATATTGATAACATCTAGTATTTACTTATTAGAGTTGACTTAAGACTTCTTTTCTTTCATATTTTTCCATTATTTTTCTGCTGCATCCTGTTCATCAAGTACAGAAAATCTTCTCAGGCCAGCATGTACATTTCCAGTTTCAATTGCTACCGTACATGAGTTCTAGATCTTAAAGGCCAAAAAGCATCTATTTGACTAAAGAGCTATAAGGCAGCCATAAAAATTATGGATCACAGAAATAAGCAATTAGTGTTATCTTCAATTGCTTTATTGGCAGTATTCACTCGTTAGAATAGAGGCAGCCGTAAAACAGATTGCAACATACTGTATAACAGCATATGGGATTTTACATTATAATGCTATTCTCTGCCAAGAAGTCATATTTTCATTTGAATGCATGGAACAGATTATCACAGGGTTTCCAGCATTAGAAGTGGATGACCCTCACTTTTTTGGTAGTTGTTAAAAGGCAATTCCTGAAGTTAGGAATAAATCAAAATCAGTGTGATGGTGAATAGGCCTGTCTTACATGCCTGCATTCTGGGCCACTGGAGACTGGGCATGGCATGGATCTACAACAGATAATAAAGTCAATCTATTACATGGTAGATAGAGAGAGAGTTGAGGGTTTGCCAGTCTTCCAAACCAGCTGGCATCAATTCTGGAGGCTGCTCACCCGCCCATCTCATAACAGCTAAAGTACCACAAAAGACACCACTAGGACAGGGGAAAGAAATAAAACAATAGAAATAGTAATTTAAAAAAACACAAAAAACAAAACAGGATCTTTATTTAACGTTAGGAGATATTGTCTTGACATCTACTCTGGCATGTGTGTGTGAGCATGTTTATATACTGCAGAATATATACATACACCTTCAAATACACACACCCTGAATAACGTTGCAACAGGCCAAGATTTCAGGAATTACCCAGAAGCTTAAAGTTTAAGAGTTTCTCCATCCCCTCACACATTTTACAAGTTTTAGTATGGCACACCTGGAAATCGGACTAAATACCCACACTTCTGTTTCAACAATTCAAATTGGAAAAATAGGGAAAAGTATACCTAACAGATTCTCTTTTCAAGATCAGCCTGTGATACAGCAAATGAAAAGCTTTGAAAGGCAGGATTTCTAAAAAGGAAGCTTGTGTAGTTTCAAATTAGAAGTCATATTGTTGTACTCACAGTTGATCAAATAAATATTAATCACCAAATGTATTTATGTCACTTCTCACGCAATTGCAATATATTTCAAATGTGTTTTTAAATGGTGGATAAAACACACTGGGAGGGCAAAAAAAAAAAAAAAAAGAAAGAAAAAACCCTCCTTTTATAGAACCTCACATACTAGGGAGCTAGAGGCATATGTAGTAATTTACCAGAACAAAGAAATATGTTTGAATTAGTTTCTGTGTGTTTTCTGCCATTTATTCTGATCTTGTAAAATCCAAATAAATTTATAAAGTCTTTAGAGTCCGGGTACAATGAATCATGCTAAAAATAAACTTTTATATAATATTCCAATGAATTAGTGTATTTAAGTAATTTTTCTTGTCTTAAGTCTATAAAACACAAAATTTTTAAAGTTTAATTGTAAAAAAAACCTTATAATTTTGGAAAAAGATTATCTTAAGTGATTACAAAGGCAGTAATAATGCAAAATAAAGTATGTCCCTTGGTTACGTGGAGCAGTAACATTTTCAGTACTCGATTTCCATATTTCTATATTTAAGGACTTTTTCTTTTCTTCATAAAAGGATTTGGTGAAAGGAATAATTAAACTAAAAACGCAAGCATTTTGAAACCTAATTCTGTCTATGCTATTCACTAGCCCCAAAGGCTTGCGTATTAATAGATATATCTCAGAGATATTGCAGGTTCAGTCCAGATCATCGCAATAAAGTAAGTCGTAATCTTTTTGCTGGTGGAGGGTCTTGCCTACAGTTTGTAAAAAAACCACATCTGTGAAGTGCAATAAAGAAAAATGCAATAAAACAAGGTATGCTTGTATTGGCCTACTATTTAAATTCTGCTTCAGCTATCATAGATTTATTTGTAAGGTTACCTAATGACCATAACACCTACAGCATCCTACCAAATTGAGCTTAAAAAAATTTTTTTAAGTATTTCACAAGCGTTTAAAATAATTTCTCATGAATAACTACCTTGTCTTATTTGCAGAGTGAGAAAAGCTGGTAGCTTTCCAGGAGCCAAACAAGGGGCCCCTTTAAAAACTCTAAAAGGAAACAGAAACCAAGACAGTGGCTAGCTTATACTTTGAGAAAATACATGCTGACAAATTGAGGGTGTTCCACTAATGTATAACATACAGTGAAGCATCTGCCTTTAGTTCAGTAGTAGTATTTTCCTCAATAGCCTTCCAGTTTTCTCAATTTGGCAGCTCTTATGGCTCTGGCCTTGTGATTAAGGTAACCTTATTACAACAGAAATGTTGAGAATCAAGTGTTCCTTGGGTCTACAAAATAGCAAATTCAAGGAACTACATATTTTTTAAATGTAAATGAATGTGTGTATTTCGCCAAAGAGGGTCCCACTGAGTCAGATGACAGTGACATCAAAGGTTAATTTAAAAAATTCTTTTTCTATATTTATCTTGTCATACAGTAATGTTACTTAATTCAGCATTGTTCAGAACAAACTAACAATGAATAGGATCTTGCTATATAATGACTAGTTTTTCCTTTCCTTGCAATAAAGCATTTAAGGGGAAAAAAAGAAAACCACAAGCATCTCAAATAGCCTCTGCTTTGCTGCAAAAATAGACTGTGACGATAGTAACTCTTCCAATCAATTATGCAGCATGGTTTTAAGTGAGGAAAAATTTCAACATACGTATCACTTCAAAATATATACAGCATATATCTATATGTACTAACTGCGTAAATTTTGAAGGGCTATGAAGCATATATTTTGCTACAAAGATCTGACTGTTAAATTGATTGCAACAAAACTATAATTTCTTTTGCTGAAAAACCATAGCAATATGAATCTTACTGGGATTACTTAAACTCAGTGGTGTGTGTATACATCTATATGTGTGTGGGTATAAACAACAGGATTTCTACAAATTCTGTTCTGTAGGCTTGAGGCAACTCCTCTAAAATATTCCTCTGAAATTTTCTCCTTAAAGTGATGATAGTAAACGAACATACTTCCAGTTCCACATTCTATACATGTGGACTCTGAACCTGTTCTACAGAGAGGGATCATTCAGTGTTGTTTATTGCCTTTATATACATGCAGGTTCTCTTGACAGTCTCCCCAAGAGCATTCTTTCAAAAGAATAATCTGCCACTTCAGCCAGAGCAATGTGACTTAGATTTTTTACATATATACAAATATATGTATATGTATATGTATAGATATGTATACATACATATCTATACACACACACACATATATATATACATATATATATTTCATTTTGGCTGAATTCAGGAATGAGTCTGTGGGCTAAAAGAATCTGTCACAGAGCAACAGATTGCAGTTGGAGACTGCCAGCAAATCACAAGCAACAGTAGGTAATGACTAATTGTAACAAGAATGAGGGAACAGAGGGTGGAGATTGTTTCAGAAAAGGTAACTGAAAAAATTATCTTTCCCAAATGAAATCAAACAGTTTTGCTTTGATATTTGTTATTATTAAATCAAATAACAAGCACAGCACTTTTGATATTCCTGATATAGTGATCCCGATCAATTTGACAGTTTCCAAGAGATCTGCAAATTTTCTATCACAAGTTACCTTTTCTGTTCCTTTTGTTTCTGTTAACACTATTGAATGAGGCACTTCAGAGGTTTCTCAATGAATTATTATTTTAAAACACTCTTTAAAGCTCTATAACCTAAGACTTACAGAAAATCTTAACTATGACTCCCATGTCATAGTAATGAATATGCAACACAATCTATTTTGAAAAAAAGAAAAGTAACTTATGAAGATTTACAAGGTGAAAGAAATAGAATGGCAAGAACAATTATATCCATCTCTTTTATTGATTAGAATGTTGCAGTTTTTAATTATGTATTTAATCTTACTTCCTCAGACTTCCACAAAATACTTTTTTTCTAATCATCAACATACACAAATATAAATCTGTTTATAACTGAGTTAACCTTCTAAAACTGTAATCTATAAAATTACTCAAAGCTTGAGGTACTTAAAGGAATTAAACTCTACATGAAGGTTCAAATGCTTTGGGAATTTTCTGTAAATTTTGCTCACTGCAGTGAAGATCGAGATTTTCTCCACAGTGGGAACATAAGAATTTTGTGGCTCCCTGTAACTGCAGAGATTGCAAATGATATTGGTTAAAATGTTATACCACATTTTCAAAGGTCATTTAATTTGTTTAAACTTAAATATTTAATTTCAACCAATATAGTGTGGAAAGATTGTCCATATACTTATTCCAAATGTAAAAATAACAATTTCCTTAATTTTACAATGCAGGCTACTTACCACAATCTTTAGGTAATAGAACCCATTTTGTCTCACTGCTATTTTAATTCCTAAGTTCTATGCTTTCTACAAACATATTGAACATCAGAACCCATCTATTTAATATTTGCATGAAATATTTTTTACTTCTTTATTATTCATGGAAGAAATAAATGACAAAATCTAAGGACTGCCTTCCTTTCTTGGACATTGATAGATGCCCCAAACTAGTTTCTCAAAAACTTAACCCTTCCTCTGATGGAAAAGAGAATGGTTCTAGAATGTGAACTTCAAAAATTAGCCATTAAAATGGAAACATGGAAGAAAAAAGAAAGTTTGTAGAAATATGTATCAGAACCAAATTTGACAGGAGGAGAATGGAAAATAATGGTGAACAAGGAATGGTAGATTATTAAAGCAGTATGTATGAGGAAAGGGAAGAATCCCAGAGCGAATGAGATGGTACAAGGGAAGCGGAAGGAACCATATGAGAGATACCAGAAAGAAAATACTAAGGAAAAATTTTAAACCTGATCAAAAGAAGTTAATTGATACCAGAAACCCGTAAAACACTAATAGAAAAATCAAACTTATACTTGACTAAATTTTAAATAAATTTTCCCTCTATTTTGCTTCTATTTTTTTTTCTGATTCTTCAATACTAATAAATAGCCTAGCCTAAATCCTAAGTGATATGGGTCACAGGCTTGGAATTTTCCATCTGTTCTTGAGGAACTTGTATATATAATTGGTATGCATCTAAATCATACTTTTGTTCCCAATGTCAGAATATTTTGGACAAAAATCATACATCAACGTATAGATAATTGAGCGTCTGCTAAAGCCATTTATGTTTATCATAAAACTGTTTGAACCTTCCAAGGGGTGAACTGCAGGTGACTTTATGTACCAGATTTCAACACATGTGCATCAATCTCCCAATATCACCTATATCCTTTATATCCACAGTACAAGGGCCTAACTATTTGAAAGTGGTAATCTACCCTGGCCAGCATTCATGTCTTAGGTGATGACAGAGATAGTGTGATTAGGAAACACTAACACAAAAAAGCCAAATGCCAGTGTTATAGACAGTACCCAGTTCATTAGGTACAATAGAAACACCACCAGCAATTTTCAAAAACTGAAGAAACATCATCTGAGGGGAATCCTCTCAACTATTAAATCATTTGTTTACTCATTCAATAAATATTTATCAAACACCTACCCATCATATTCTAGGTACTATATAGTCCTAAAGGCCTTATTGTGTTAACTTTCTAATACCACACAGAGTCACCCCCTTCACCACCGTAACAGTTATAAACTTAAATTACCACCTCTTTTTCTCATGTTCTGACTATGCTTGGCCTCTCATTTAGTTATGTTTATAATTATTTGATGCATTTGAGTAATTTCAGTTGGATCCTTCTCGTACATAACTACTTCATAACGGTTGTTATAACGTGAGCTTACATGAAGCATTATTCTCTTAAGCTAAAAATATTTTTGAATATATTTCACCTTATTGTGACTAAAATAATCTCTCAACCCCACCAACAAAGAAAAATAAGTCTAAAACAAACAAACAAACAAACAAAACTGGAATTCTAGTGCTAAACAGAGAAAGGCCTCAAAATTGGCAGATGGAGAAATAGGAAGCAAGGGATGGTACCCTTACCTCATGATGGTGTCAAGGGTTATCTTCACATTTGCTCCAGGATGCATAAATTAAAATATTTCAGATCTGAATGAACTGGTTATTTCTTTTCTTTGTCTTATCCAAATTTCAAAGTGAGATCTTCTATAATTACATTCTGTAATCTAATGTCTAATCCTTTCGATTTGTAATTTTAGAGGTTTCAAATAAAATGATGAATCTCTACTTATGTTTTCTTTCTCCAGACAACTCTTATAGTTGCAAGCCCCGATAATGTACTGTCCTAGATATGCCTTTCTCTCCATTTTCTGTAGGTTCACTATTATTCCTTTGAAACATTTAACCAAAACTGTATATTCTATTACATACAGATTCAAGTTCACATAAATATATATCACTGTTTAAAATAACTCTTCATACATATTCCCACAAAAAAATGTTTTCCTCAGAAAATGAACTTAAAGCAATTCCAAGAGTTTGATCAATGTCATTAAAGTAAATATGTGTTAAAGTAAACAGGTAATTAATGTAATTTCTATCCATAATAAGTCAACTATGAGCACAATTTGTGGCAAATTTTGGCTAATAAATTCCAAAACAACAAAGAATCAGTGAAACCTGAATGTATTAATTACCTAACATAAAATAAGAATTAGCATTTTAGCTCCTCATTTTCCTAAAATAAGTTGTTTGTAAATGTTAGTAGTTGATTAAATAATTGTAGGGAAAAAACATTATCAGTGCTTTGGAAGACTCCTATAAAAACAAAACAAAATGAACAAAACCTCAGATTTCATCACTGTAGACCAAAATTTGAACTTTCCTTTGAGCTGTATAGATTTACAGGATCATGGTATAATTGAGCATTTCCTGAGAAAAATTATTCAATTCCCACTTGTTCCCCTTCGCCATTTTAAAATCACAGCTGGTGACTTCAAACCACAGGGAAAAGTGGATGATGGCCTCTGGGTTACTATTGAGAGCAATTCTCACAGTATTTTTAGGTGCCCCTTTGCTTTTCCAAAAAGGAAAGTGACTCTTGAACCAAATTTTGTATGCATGTGGTTCCTTCCAGTTTGCACTGCAGCATATTCGACTTCTCCACTCTCAGGAGCTGTCCTTAGCCATTGCGACCTCAGTTCCTGCAGGTGACAGTATGGCTTTCTGCTGATTTATTAAAAATCTCCCACTTTATGGCTCCTGTGTACTCTCTGGAGTGTGATCATGTGACCAGTATAATGACAATCTGTCTCCCTGCTAACATTTCTCTACTTTGGTTATTTGTTTGATAAAGTGAGGAGCTTCCCTTTTGTTGCCCTTCATCAGAGCTTAATGTCTTTACTTTGGGATCAATATACTTTATGAATAATTTTATTTCCTTCTATTTTTATGGTCTTTTCTTCTCATTATCATACTGAGTTTATTAGCTGGTGCTGTCAGTATCTTTACCCTGTCATATGTTCCTGAGGTACAGTAAATATCACTTGTGTTGTAATTAATATGCACACCCTCTGCAGTAATTAAAGTACAGACCCCTTCAACCAGCTGAGCTTCCTACACTAATTCCACCTTATCTTCATAATGAACTTATTGTAATCTGAAACTACTAGTGAATATTGTTCAGTAAGGCTAGAAGAATGAAATCTAACGAGATGCAATAATATTTGTGAACATGTTAATATAAAAAATGAATTTAATTAGTTTAAGTCTAATTAAATTTCCTGTACAATTAAAAGCCTCCCCTTCCATTTTTTAAAAGTGAAAAAATGACGCATTATTGCCCTCCCAGTTATTCTTACAAAGAAAAAAAGCATACTGGACAAATGCTTTTTTCCCCATAAGATACACACAGCAAAACCTACAGGAATCAGAAATTAGATAGTAACATAGAAGAGAAATAGCTCAGTTCCTTTGAGGAATTACTATCTGAAATAGAGGGCTTACAAGAGTTTAGACAAATCAGAAATCTGACCTTTCTAAAAAAAAAAGGAAAACTCAAGCAAAAAAGTTTATCAAACCTATCTTTGAATCAAAAAATATGTTTTTAAAAGATCCAATACCACATGCATTGTCAAGTTGCTCTAAGGCACCATCTCTTATGAAAGACATATTTCCATTCAGCAAATATTTATTGGGCATCTTCCGGAAATAACACAGACAATGGACGTCATAGAATTTCTAAGCAGGATGAAAAAGGAAATGTCTAGCACTAAGTTTGCACCTTGAGAGACAAGGGAGAGAACATTTGCGTGAGGACACTAGCCGGTGTTGCACATACTCATTTTTGCTGGAAAAAAAGAGTCTGTGTAAGTTAGGAAAATATAGACACAAAAGACTAAATCAAGATACATAATTGGCACAAAGGAGGAACATGTGAAAAACTGCATGAACATTTAATATTATACTTACATTGTCAGGAAACATTTCAACAAGGAATAAGAGTGCTTTAAGTGCAGACGCACACTAGGCAGAGAGCTGGCAAAGGAGCCTGAAAGCTGGGAGAAGTGTCAGGCATGACCACAACCAGGGCCAGTAAATGGGATTATTTCAAGGTGGAAGGAAGTTACCAGTTGGTTAGAGCCCTGCTTTTTACTTATTCATAGTAATAACTTGGATCTTGGAATGAAAGAAATCATTTCCAAAGTTGTAGATTGAACTAAGTTAGCAGGCAGCATAGAATTGAGGACTGATATAATACACACACACATGTAAATATGTCATCTTGAGAATTTAAAAGTGGATAAGTAAGTGGTCAAAACACCTGTCAATTATGACAACACATTTACTGTCAGTTGTCTTCTTTAAAACTATCCCTATTAACTGGAGATGTGTAAGACCCATTACCTAACGGATTACTTAGAAGGAAATAACCAAGTGATGCCATCCTTGGAATAGAATCCAAACTCTCCCATTACCTGGTGCCTGTTCTGGTATTTTCAGAGCAATGATGGATTGGTTCCCCAAGAAAATCAACACCTCCTCTCCTTCTGGACTTGACATGAACTTATTAGACAGAATAGAGAAGCAGTCAGAGCAGCATCCATGTGATAGTTTTTGTGAAATTATCAGTAGTCTTGCTTTTAGATATGAGAAGTGCTTTGACAACATGCCTATCCATGCCCCAATTACCACTGTTAACACAAGACATTGATTCTTTCACTGCCCTGTTTTCTATTTCATCCTGAGTCTCTTGAAGACTCATCCTGAGCATTTTTTTCTTAATACATTAAGTATATATAAGTTTGGAAACCTAAAAACATCTCATGACACTCTCTAATAAAATGAAGAAAATTTAAATTATATGTAAGTTATCCCAGTCAGAAGGCAATGAGTCCTATGTAGAAACCTGACAGTTAAAAAGTTATCCTAAAAAGCAAACTTCTAAGAGCTCGTCACAACATAAAGCTTCAGGGATGAAAACAAATAATATGTTGTAATATACTGCTAAAGCTCTGCATTACAAATCAAAGGCATTCTCTACAAGAGTGCTTACTATATTTTAAGGAAGATTTAAATGTACTTCAAAAGGGCAGCATAGAGAAAATGGAATGATACCAAAAATAAATTATAAAGAAAATCTAGGGCTCTTTTGCTGCTAAAAAATAAAACTAAAACAGATGCTGTCATCTACCTGATAGTGAATATGTTTCTTAATGTTGATCCTGACCATCAAAAGGGCACCTATGCAGAAGGAAATCTGATAGGAATAAGTGGAGACCCTAAATGACATACTTTTTAACTTTCTCTTTTATAAAGTATTGGGCTTATACTTTAAATCCCATGAAGATGCTGGCCACCCTGAAAATTACTGAATCCAGAATGTCAGCCTATTTTTAGTAAAAGCAAGACATGTGTGTATAGTAAAGGTATGTGTTTTTACATTTGTACATGTATGCACTTGTATATATGAGAAAGAAAAATTATAGCTCAAAAAATTTAGTGTAAAATTTCCTTTAGAATCTTTTTCAATATATTAACTGAAAATATAATCACTTGTCTTAATTTACATTTGTTCATCTTTAAGCTTTGTGTTCAGTTCACTGTAGGACCTGAATCTAATGCTGAAGAATAGTCTCAAAAGGCAGGAATAGTTCTAAAAATTAGCATTAGTGTTACTCATGAATCTGTCTGTATCATTTTGAAAATTGTTCATGTGAAGGATAGGCTTGGCTTTGGAGCAAATATTGTGTGACTCATGATTTACTTTGCATACTGGGCATAGTTTGGGAGTAATGCTAATGTTTATGGATTATTGCACTAAGTTAGAACTTATAATCTACATTTGTAATTCACTGGGAGTTTTTTTAGAAAGCAGATGTACTTTACTTGCTCAACAGTGAGGTTAGTGGCAAAGTCTAGAAACCTAAGTAAAAGACAGCTGTCAACTCTATACAGGATTTTTTTTTACCTGTGGTGTATATGTAGAGGTAGGGATACAGGGGGTAAAGGTGCCATTTCAAACCTCTATGTGATGATATATTCTTGATTCAATAACAGCTTTTCGGCAGGCTGTTTTCATAATGGTAATATCATTAAGTAGGGTTTCATTGTGAGCTACACAATGACATCTCTAGCCCTTCTAGTCAATTTATGTATTGGACCATTGATCCCTTAACATTACCCAGTTGAAACAAAGAATAAAACATGACAACTAAATGATAAATGAGATGGAAACAGAACATTCTAAGATGCTTACATGAAAGATATCCTTGAAAGAAAATCTTAATGAGGAAAAAAAATTTTAAAAACTGGGAAATCTAAACTGTTCTCCTTCTCTGTGTGTGGATATACATATACATGTGTATATATGTGTATATACATATAGATATGTTCACATTTAAAATATTTACATATATATTATTTAATAATTTAATACTACTGACATATATAAAATGCAAATAGCAACACTTTTCTTTCCAGAAATGCTGAGGTGAATTTGAAAACATATATTAAATCTTTTAATCTTTTAACTGTTAGAAACATCATAATTTTCTACTGCAGTTTATCTGTTTCCTTTGGTTGTAAAAGCCCTAATTGTATTATCAGATGTAAAAGCAAAACCAAAAACTCCAGTTTGTCTTCCTTTATTTTTTCCTAGCTTACCCAATGGGATTCTAAAATTAAATTTCAATGACATGCAAAACTCTTCTCTCAAATTAAGGTAGAGTGATTGAAGACATTTTTAGCTACTCCTGCTCAACCACTAATTTAATGAGAGAATAACTTAGAAATTACAATATTGATGGTAAGAACTAAGAGACAATGTAGATAATCTCATAGTGTAGATAGCCTCTATAATGCTCTGATTCCTCCAACTTTCTCCACACCTAGCTTTTGTCTCAAAGAATGTGTCCAACTGCTCACTGAGTGCCTAGCATATCTGAGTGTGGCTGCTAAGTCATGTATTGAGAAATGGTATGGTCAAGGATTAGAAAAATTATTCTTCCGTATGTATTCAGTATTAAGACAGAGAGTACCCGTCCGCTATTATTTACCTGCTTCGCCCACATCACCAATATCCCTCGCTGAGCTGTGGGCCTGCATCCTAAGTGCTGGTGAACAGTAGAGCCCCAGATGCCTCCAACACCTCCAGCTGGCCCATTACCAGGTCGGAACTTGGCCCACGAGCCATTCCAGTGAGGGCTGCTGTTGACCCACCATGAGGGTGGCACTGTGCAGTTCTGCAATGCCTCCGGTGTGGCACTGTGACTGCTCTACAAGCTAACTGGCTTCTTCTAGGACTACAAGCACACCGACAGCCTGGCCCAGGCCACCAAGGATGACTGGATGCCCTTTCTACAAGGTGAGTTGCTTCGACTTCTGCAGGAGCAATTCCTGGCTAGGCATAAAGAAGGTAGCGCTCTGCGAGTAGACAGCCCAGACGATGGCGGCTAGCACTGCGGGAGAGGTGCTAGAGCTAAATGATGTGCCGGAGTCAGTGTGGCCAGCATGGACCTTCTCCAGGAACAAGAGAGGATCATGTGGAAGGTCCCCAGTCGTTGAACCTGTGTACAAGGCCACTGCCGTGGCTCACCACATTCCAGATCATTGCGCTGGTGTGGGGCCGACCGTCATGCTTCACACACCAAGGGGAGCCTCATGGCCTTTGACACGAGTCGTGGCTTTGGCCTCTTCCACCAGTAGCACAAGACCGCTGTGCTAGCCAGGTACACCCTTCACCCCAAAGACCCCCCGCCCATGGAGTCGCTCAAGAAGTCTCCGGCCCCAGTCTTTCTAGCACACCTGCAACAGCTGCATCTCAGGCAAGACATGGGCTGCCGATGCCAACAGCAAGTTGCAGGAGGCCACAGCTGGCGGAGGAGGCTTGGCTCGAAATGTGGAGGTAGAACCGGTGCGGTGTCATGTGGACCCTGCCTGGCGGACCACTGCCTCGGGCCTTGTGCGCTGCCTTTACTTTGCTGATACACGCCTTGCAGAAGTAGCCACCAGGGACCTCAGCCTCCATGTTTGCCTACACTTTGGAGCAGAGGGAGGCAGGAAGCACCCAGGGCGGTCGGAGCAGTCCTCCCGCGGCCAGCAGGCCGAGCGGCTGCCGTGCGCGTGCCCGTGGGCGCCGCCGCCAGACTGCACGTGCGCGCCCACCTGCTGCCCGAGACCGGCGAGTGCTCGCGGGACGCGGCACAGGTGCCAGACCAGCGGGGAGAGCGTGCGGTACTCCTTCCAGCCGAGTCGCCGTTTGAGGTGTTCACACAACTCGAGATGAGCCACAGCACCAAGTCCAAGCTCAGAGCCCAAGAGGACTGCCCTGTGCGTAAGGTGGCACAGCCCACGTTTGCCAGAGTGGCCTGTGAGGACTATGCCGAGACTTTCCTGTTCTGCTTCACCAACCTGGGCAACGTACGCATCTTCTTGGTGTCTGGTCTGGGAACCCAGATTCTACCTCTGTATCTGGAAGGACATCAGCAGCATCAACTCCTGTGTCTTCGAGAACCAAAGCCAGGTTTTATACCAAATGGCCCCGTCGGAGTTTAAATACTTTTCCCTAGGTGCCTGGTTACAGAGCCACTTGGTCTGTGGACATCAGCTGGCCCTGCAATGCTTCCTGTGCCAGGTACAGGCTCCCCGAGTTGCCTAAGCAAAACCAAGCTTAACAGGACACTGAGCATTGTCCTGGCCCCATGGAGCCATGATGGAGACTCTGATCCTGTCTGCAGAGAGGGAGCTGACACCCCAGAGCAAGACCGCAGACCTGCTTTCACCTATGCCCATAGATTCGGCCAACAGCATCAACACTATGCTGGACATGATGGAACATCACAGTGGAGGATGTGAAGGATTTCCTAGGCTCTTTGGAAAAATCTGGAAAGAATCTGAGGAATCTGGCAGAAGACAAGGCTAAAGCCTGTGCCGTCTTGATCAGGTGAGGAAGGCCAGAACTGCCTGACCTGTTCTGACCCCTGGTTCCTACCTGGCTCTTCACACAGTCTCTCTCACCTGCTAACCTGTGGGCTCCAGCTAGACCTGCCAACCTGGGCCTCAGGGTGTGGGCTGTAGACTGAGCCCAGAGATTCTGGGGCACATTCATACTGGCTTCTCTTACAGGCAATTAGCTACTCTGGAGGCCAGGTGGCACAGAGAGAAGATAGCTGGAGCTAGCTGCCCATGCTACCTCCCTAACCACACAACCATCCTTTCTGCCTCCCTTTTTGCAAAGGGTGTTTTTCTAAGGCCTATGTCTGGTTGTACAGTCATTTCTAAAACTATTTTGGTACTTACTCCTGAACCAGCAACCACCCCCTCCAGCCTGTGCATGAGTGAACACATGTGTGATTTTGATCTCTATATGACACCCAGTTCTAGGGTCTGTGTGTTTCCTTGGGAGTGTGAGTGTATGAGATGGGGGCAGTGGCAGGATGAGTTTCCCAGTATATTGTACCTTATTTTTTTTTCTGTCATTTTGTTAAAATTAGTGGTTTTAATCTTAAAAACACTGATTTTTTAAATACTGAATTTTTAAATATTGAGAATGAAAGTGTTTAATAACTCTTAGACAAAAAATGATAATACCAATAGAGTGAGCCAGAACAAATATTTTAATTGTAATTCTATTTTACACAGTTTTCTACACCCAGCCTTGTAACCTAGAATGTCATCAAAGACCTGGAAATCAGATACTTATTTTTAGCTAAAACATTATGGAGTTTGTGCATGACTTTCATAAGTGATAAGGTTACCCATTTGCCTTTGAGAAAATGCTGAGAAACTTTCTGAGCCTCAGACAGAAAATAAAAGTCGTGAACTATAATGGCTGTGCCTTCTAAGGTAGAACAAAGGGAAAGAGTTATTGAGGTAACTAAAACAAAGCAAGAAATACTATAGAAAAAGAGAAAAATATTTTTCCCTAGGTCTGAATCTAGCAGCTCAGAACACATGAAGGAGATGAATGAACTGAAAAGGTATTTGCAGCTGAAGAGATAGATGCTGAGCTATTGTTTCTTGTGATGCTATGAGATATTTATAACAACAAAAACCTCTTGAAAATAAATGCAGCATCTAGTTTATCAGCAGCAAACAACCTTCAAACCCACTAGCAATATTATATCATAAAAACTAGTGCATGTTTAAATACTTTAATAATGAGATAAACAAAAATTTGTGTTTTATTTATCAGTTGTATCTATAGTCAGATGCTATTTTCAGAATATTTCCTTTCATAAGCTTCTTTTTCCATATCTACAATAATAAAGGTAAACATGGAGCAAAATATTTCCTTTTAGGGCTGCTTCCTTATCCTAAAACTAATCAAATCATAACTTATAAAAACCTTTAAGTGTGGTACTTAGTTTTTAAAAAGAAAATATTAAATTAGGTTTTTCAGTTGCCAAATTTTTGTAATCCAAAGACTATCATGGAGTCCACTTTGAAAACATGCTCTAACTTTCCTCATTTAAAAATAAATAATAGTATACACATTGTTCTTTACATTTCCCTTTGTAAGGTGTAATTCCAGAAATCAGGGCACATTACCGAAATATCTGTTCTTTCACATTTTTCACTGAATGGCTTCAATGGTCACATGGTCAGTAGACAATTACCACCCTTCTTTCTTTCAGTCATTAGGGATATGGCAGTTTATACTACTGGCTTTCAGTGTTTCTACTCTCTCTTGATATACAAAGTAAAAGAGGTGAATTATGTTCCGCTGGTGCACCTACCAATGTGGTATTACCCTGAACTAGTTCATGTATCTCACAAAGCTCTTGGAATTAAGAGATTCTTTGCCTGTGAATTAAAACAAAATCCATCTAGTTGTAATTCTCATACACTTTGCTAAAATCAAATCTGAGGTATATTCTTTATCAAGTAAGACTTTGTCTTCTATGCCACATCAAAGCAACTTGTTGACAAGTAAAAGTAAATTATACATGTGATAAGGTTCTGTCTTGATTTGCTTTTGGTTGTGTGTTTTTCTTTGTTTCAGTTTGTTTTCTGTTGTAATATGATGTCAAACAATTGATTTGCTAGATTAATTTTTTGTCATGGCAGTGGCTTAGGTCGCTTTATTTACAGATGTTTAGTATGCTATCTTATAGACAGAGTCTAAATGGGGATTTAAACATTAAAATATATACTCAGTTTAGAGTAGAAATTGAGTAGAAATTGAGGGGTTCATAAATCATCTCTACTGCCTTCTGATTCCAAATCCACTTTGTTTTTTTCCTCAGATTGTATGACATATTTTTTTTAAAAATAAAGGCAAAAAGAAACAATATATAAGAACATCACAATACATTACTTTTTAAAAAACCAACACTGAATTCACTAGTGATTTTATTTTTCACAGGTACCCACATGCTCTTCATAAATGTAACTTTAACACTGCTCCCAACAAGCGATGAGGTCTCTGTTGCTCTCCCTTAAAAATGGGCTGGTAAAATACTTATTTTTGAAAGCTTTGTACAAAGCCCATCTGCATGGAGGCCACCATGCCTTGAGGAAGCCTAAACCCACCCAAAAGTAGAAGCCACAAGAAGGCTGTGAGACTGCATGAAGAGAGAAAGCCATTTAGGCAGCCCCCAGCTTCATGGGACTCCCATTTTTCTAGCTCTAGGACAAGTTCTAGACACCGTCAGTCTGCAACCACAAGAGAGATCCTGAGCCACAAGCACCTAGCTGAACCCCTTCCAAATTCCAATTCACAGACACCAAATGTAATAATAAATGAGAAATAAAAGAGTAATTGTTTTAAACCACAAATTTTAGGTAAATTTATTTATAGATCATTCATTTATTAAATGTTTACTGAGTGCCCACTCTGTGCTAGGCAATATTCTGACTACTGAATCCTGCAAAGATTTTTTTTTCCTGCCTGAAGGCATTTATTAATTCCTTCATCCTTTGTGCTTCTAAGACCCTTTAAACTGGTAAAGTAATGGTTTTTTGTTTTGTTTGTTTGTTTTTAGTCCATATTGTATAAGTTGTATATGTATTTGATTTTAAACTTTTAAATTCAGGGCCTGGGTCTCAGTTAATTTTGTTTTCCTTTCTAGTGTCTTTATTGCACACAAATGTTTGGTGACTGATATATATATAGAACTATTTGGAAAAGAAAATTCACTGCAAGGAAATGACACCATTCTCCTCCATGGTACAAATAAAAACTGATAAAAGATTTTAATACTTGACTTCTTTAGAATAGCTAAAGTTTTCTATTGGAGGAAAAGAAATACTTTTTAAAAATATTTGAATATGTATGTGATCATTGCTATTAAGTTATTTATGGCAGCAGTCAAAGAATTTTTCAAATATTCTAGTCGTTATTTAACAAGCCGTAAGTTATTAAAATAACTATACCTTAAATTAATTTGTTGTTTTTTTTTTTTAACTCATCAAATAGTCTGTTTCCATAGCTATAGATAAATTTGTTCTAACTATAGCCTAAAACTAAAGTGGGCCCTGGATATGATAAAAAGTAGTGTCCAGGCCTCCTAGTTTCAATCTTCCTTCCTACCACTAGTCTATGCTGTTGCACTAAGTACCAGAAATGCACATTCAGTGTCCATAGGCATTTTGAAAGGATCATTTCTAAGATTTTTTAGCTCAGATAGAAAAAAGTCATACGCCTGATTGTTTTCTCAAATTAGAAGCAAACAATTTAAAAACAATTCTGTATATATATACATATATACACATATGTATGTATATATTCATACATTGAAGTTTTTAAAACTTTGTCAATTTGGGAAAGAAAATTCAGAGAGATTTTTTTTTAATTTTTCTTTCCAATTTTGAATAGAGCAATTCAATCCTGTAGTTATACGTTCTTAAAAGTTTCAGTTTTTGTTCATTTCTTCTATTTCTGTCCCAGTTTAATCTACATTTAAAGATTTAATGAGTTTCCAATCCTACGAATCTTACCTCAGCACTGCTTTCCCTACCTAACGCATTTTTTTCCCTTTCTATTCACATAGTTTAGAAATTTAATGTCTAGAAATTGAATAACGGGATAGGCAAACATTTATTGAGGTCTTATCTTTGTGAAACCCCATGCTAAGGGCTTCAGATATGTGCTACCCTGTTTAAACTTCACATTTAACATGAAGAAATAGATTTTAAAATTATTTCTGTTTTACAGATGAGTAAGCCATGGCAGACTTGAAGAACTAAATAGTCCACCCAAGGTTACATAGTCAGTAGTGGTGGGACCAGCATGAAAAGTAAAGACTCAGAGCCCATTATTTTATGCTACTTTTCTAATTCATAGCAAGAAGTGACTTCAAAATATAGCCGCTCTCTGTTTGATGCTTATTCACATTTAACATTACTGCAAAGTTGTTACCAGCTTATGTTGCAATATCTCCAATGACTGTCATAATAGTGTCTGTCTCTCAACTCCAACTCAACCTCTGCTCTGTACCATATTAATATCAAAAGCCTTTTGTCATAATCTCTCCTCTGCTCAAATACACAACTCACATTCCTAAATGAAGCAACTATAGCCATTTCAGATATTCCAAACTGCCTCAAAACCTAGCTATATGCACTCTATAATTCAAAACTCCCATCCAGAATCCTGCTTCTATGGTTGTCCTCATGAGAATAATATGCTGTTTTCTTCATCTTAGAATGTAGACCTCACTGACTTTATCTCAACATACCCATATTCTCCTGATCTTTCAAGAGCCTCTTAAAATTAACACGACTTTTGCCACACATTATTTTCTATAGTGTGCTATAATTACATGTCTGACAAAATTCAGAAACTAGCAGATGTGACTTTGCCTATCCTCTTGACTAATCTATAAATTTTTGAAAAGTCACAATTTTGTTTTAATGTTCCTTTGAGAAACTTAAGTGTTTTATAGTAGATGTGATCAAGAAATACTTGGTGGATACATATACGTACATATGCATACATGGATAGATGGATGAAAGCATAAAAGTTTCATTGTTCTTATATATATCAGTGATGTCTCAAATGTTTGAATTCAAATGACTGGCTTTTAAAGAACCCTTGAGAAGCCTTCATACTACCATATAATTACAAATTCAACCAAGTGTTGTCCAACTACACTTAACGAGTTTTTAATTAAGTGAACCATCTATTTGATCAGATTAGAGCAGTTTTTCAAAGTAGTTTTTGATAAAACCATACTTAATGAAGTTTGTTGCTTATTCTCATTTGATTTTTTACAAAGCAAACATCTCATAAACCTTAAAACTGTCATATATTCCACATTTTAGAAGTCATTTTATTATATACAAATATAGAATGCATACCTATTATTATAACCAAAATACCGAGGGTAAACTGAAAGTCATCAGGTGTCATACATAGTGTCCAAGAGAAAGGAAACTGTGCACTCTTTTACTGTAATATATGGTGATTTACATATGTAAAGAAAAATAGCCAATAGAAATAGTCAATATGAATGTATGTGCTTTCTTAAAAAGAATCTAAACAGTACTGGAGATAAAAACAGACTATTGGTTAGTTCATTAAAAAAAAAAAAAAAAGATTGAGATTCCAAACTAAAATATTTGCGAAATAATTAGCCTTTGGTAAAACTCACTGTCAGGTGTAAATTCATTTTTAATTATGAAATATATTTTTCCTGTGCTATTTTAGCTTTGTTTTAATTTGCTATTAAGCAGTACCATGAAATATTAATAATTTGTTTAATAAATTTCTTCTAACTCTTAATAGATTTTTAATGGAGATATCTATCTTAGAGATCTGTGCGAGAATTGATATTACATACTTTCAAAAAGTGTTAAATTATTGACCTCCTGAACAGTTTAATCTGAACTTCTAGACTTTTCCATCATCTATGTTCAGATCTTCTTAGATGCTTTGTGAAATGTAAAAATTATTCATCCTATAAACCATAGTAACAGGTATTCTAGAAATGAGAAGGAAAATGTTTTATCCTCAGAGTCAGTTTATGAAAACTAAGTTTTATTTTATTTTATTTATACTGTTATATCATTTATAATTAGCCTGGTGCATAAAATAAACCTGTAGTACTTAAAACCTTGGATGAGGGTAGAAGAAAACAGTCCCGTGAGAGGTTTATCATTGGTCTGTTTCCCACAAAACAGTCACCTTCCTATGCCTACAGAGTTGCCTAAGTGCCAGGACTGTCACAGCTCCATCAAATCCCTTTCTCCGTGGTGGTTTTCAGTACACAGGAAGGTTAGCTCTGGAGTTTGATGGAGTCAAGGTGTATTCTATCAGGATTGCTGGGATGCTGACTCCCTTGTTTTTGTCTCTTCTGGGTTATGACAATAAAACACAGTGCTCAACTTCAGAAATAGGTAAATTTGTAGAGAAAGGAAATTTATGGCACTTTCATACCCCAATCCATTTATGTCCCCAAGAGAAATTTACACAGGGATTATCTCTGTAGGTATTGGAGACAGAAGACTCGGGCTTTGCAATCAATCTAGATTTGCCTCCTTTGTTTACTAATTATTTGACTTTTGATAATTTATTCAAGTTCTCTGAATCTTTTTTTTTTAATAATGTAACCAACCTTAAAGGATTGGGGTAAGATTACATGAGGTAAAGCATATATGATTTTAAATGTTACTGAACACATAACTATATTCTGGTGACTATAATAGTGGTTCAATCGTTTGTAGGTTTCAGAGCCAACACTCTCCTGTGTGCAAGAGTGGGAGGCCATGAATTAAACTCATTGGAAATTTTCTTCAGTGGTGGCCATCCTCTTACATTTCAAAGGTTAATTCAGTGTTGAGATTAAAACTCATATTTGGCCATTACTCAGGAACAAGATGGGTACAGATTAGCACTATATTTCTGTCCTGAATGCCCAGTGAGAGCCAGTGAAAAATGGATATTCTGGGGGAATGACTGTCAGATTGGGTCAGACAAACCTGGATTCTTTTTGTTTTGTATTTTTGCTTTTAACATTTTTTTAATAGAGAACCCTTGGAAAATCTACTTGAATTTTCTACTTTTCAGTTTCCTCATCAGCAAAATAAGAATAACCACATATCTTTAACTCACAACAATTATATCATCCTAATATTCTGTCATGAATATTTTTAGCAACAACTTGGATTAAGATCCTTAGAGACACTCTTGATTCTATGCAGTATATTGTTTGTGGTCCTGTGTTTCAGGATTCCCGAAGCAGATTTCCTGAGTTTCCTTGAATACTTGTCCTTAGAGATGTTCTGAGAAAAAGAATAATCAAAGAGTTCCATTGTCAAGTTTATTTGGGAGCCACTAAACTTTATATTCCTTTTTTGGAAAGTCACAACTATTACTGGTACATGAAAAGCCTTTAGTAAAGAAACTTACATAATTCCATGTTCCCAGGTGAGTGTTTCCAAAAGTATTACATATATAGCCTCCTCCCTTTTCTATTATATCTTTTGGCATGGGTATTTGTTGTAACATACTTTAGGAAACAGATTATCCTGACCTCCTCAGATTAGCTAAAACTTTGTACTAGGTGCTAGGATGTGATTGCCTAGTGGTGTAGACATCACAGATGGTATTGATGTTTTCTGATGGCCACAGAAAACAGCTCTGACCAATTCATACCACATCTATTGTCAGGGGTTACTTGACCCCACAAAATTAATCTACTTTGTAACTATTAAATGGACTTTCACTTTTATTCTTTTAAAGTTTCCCTATCACATTGAAAGAGGTGGATACTGGGAAGAGGAAAAGTGACACATACAAGACCCAGAGAAACTTGATGAAGGCATTAGGATATGTATCATTGAGCATGAATATTTTGCACCAATCATCACATATATTTACAGATGTGATTTGGACTCAATGAGCATTTCATTATAGGCAAACAACCAAAATCTTGAAAACCAAAATCAGACCAAATTCTGATTGCTGTTGTACTTATTAGGACCTAGCCAAGTAGTAGCAAACCTTGTCAACTGACCTATTATGTACAAGACAGTACTACTCACTGGGTATACAATGATTTATGATATATATTTTCTGTCCTACAAGAGTATCTGGCACATAATATGCCCTTGATAAGGCCCTTGAATATATGAACAAACCAAGACAAGAAGTTTTATTAGGTTCTAAATAGGCTGGATTTATATGACAAAATGAAGAGAAGGCTATGCAGGTATTACTTATTAATATCTCTTAATAGTCTTAAGTGCAAATAAAATAGTTTCACTCAAATTTTCAGTCAAGTGCTAATTTGCTAGTTCTATGGAGAAATAAGGATGAGGCTAACAAAAGAGCTAGTCTAATTTTTGCATTAAAAAAACCCTGCAATTTTGGTGTAGGTCATAGCGAACATAACGTGTAACTTAACTAAAGAAGTCAGACATCTGGAATCATATATTGAGTGAAAGGATATGGCCAACATAGGATCAGAAATGTCATAGGGAAACATAGGTGCATAAAAAATCTCAAGTACTTCCTGGAGTTTTGGTTAGAGTTCATTATGGGGATAAGCAAGGACAGTTTCTATGAGGAAGAATTATTTTCAATAGGAAAGGCTAAAGCGTGAGGATAGAATTAAGTCATTACCCAAATGGGGAAAAGCACAGGTATGAGGGAGAAGAACAGCCCAGAAGTTCAGGGTCAAAGCCCAATCTAGAACGAGAGAACCACTCTCCTTAGCCTAATTCTGATAATAAGGAGAAGGTTCCATTTGATGCACACCAAGACACTTTATATAAAGGGTTCTTTATGGTACAGTTGGATAATAATAGTTTAAAGAGCAGTGGCTTTTGTAACAGTAATATTTTATAGCAGCCAAGTAGTTTCTGGCATACTGAAAAATTCATGGGAAATAATTCAGTCACACAAATTGCTTAGAACTGGAGTTTTGGTTGGGAAGAGAGGGGTGAGGTGGGGATGCATTTACCCATAGGGACATGCTAAGATCATCTTGAAGTGGTCAGAACATACTATATTTGGGTAGGGAGACCTGGGATTCGATCTTGACCCTACCACACATTTCCAGTTATGTGACCTTAGGTAAGACATTAAACCTCATGAGTTTTAAAAACTCAATTGGTTAAAAATAGATATTTTGTAGAGATTATGTGAAGGTTAAGTGATTCATCTATAAAAGTGCTCAACACATTGCCTCCCATATAATATGCATTAAAAAAAAAGTAGTTTTCCAAATATTTCATTGTCCGAAGGTTAATATCAGCAAAATGTTTTACTTAAAAGAACAAGTGCACGATGTCTTTATCTCTTCCTTCAATTTTCAGTGAAAATGTATCTGTCTACCAGATTACAAGGAAATAAATTTGAACAAGTAAGTGGTTTGGTGGTCTAACTAGATAGTTCCCTGACTTTAAATTTTTCTGTCCCCTCTGATCACAGTTTATTACCCCAAATATTTCTAAAACTTTAGATGCAATAAAACTTTATTATGCTGTCCAGTGTTTTGGTCTATTTGGTGTATATTTATTCTTATATTAGAATATTAAGATATTTTCACAAGTTGTACCTATTTTTTGAGTCCGTAATACTTCAGAGAAACGTTAGAATGTTAGAATACAAAACTAGATTTTTTTCATGCCAAACTATGAAACATAAAGTACAGTTTTATGTGATCTTGTCTTTAGTAAGACCCAAGTCTCTTCCTACATGTTTTTGAAAAATATTGTTTCTACATATTTCACTTTAAAGATTAAACTACCTTTTAATGGTGCCTAATAAAATTTACATGTGACTATGTAATAAGCATTAGTTGAATGTGTTATGTTAAAATGTAACTGCAAGAATAGTTATTATTTTGCCTCTATAAATGCCAACAAAAAAATAGTTAATGTCCATTTACTTTCTTCATTCTTAAGTCAAACACAAAATTGTTTAATTAAATATTTTATTTATTTGTTTATTTTAAAGAATTTTTATAAGAGTTTATTTGGGCCAAAGTGATGACATGCTGGGGAGCAAGATCTTAAAAACTCCCTAATTAAATATTTTAGATCAATTTAATACATTAAAGAGAAAAAGTTTCAACTTTTAAAAAATCCATTTTATCTATTATTATTGTTTTCAAATTCAAGAGTATTTGCTTCTGAAAATGAATATCCTCAATCCATTAGGATGAAACACATGTACTAGTTAAATATATATGTATTAAATGTGAGGATCTGAAATCAGACAGCTCATACCCCAACATTTACTATTTGGGGTACTTAACCTCTATTTGGCTTAGGGTTCTCATCTAAAAAATTGGAAATCTCATAAAACTGCAACATAAATTTTATAAAGTGCGTTAAAGCAAGACATAGCACATAATAAAGTTTCAGTTAATGTTAGCTCTACTAGTAGTAGTAATAATATAACTCCATCCCAATTCTTTTTCCTGACCTATGTGATTTTAAAATAATTTAAACTATATCAGAAATCTGATATAGTTTATCACATTATACTTAATTACAGGTGACCTCTCCTTTGAGTCTTTTATAAATGTATTTTTCACACTTGATTTCAGCCTGGTACCTTATCTCCTTGGGTAAAAGTGCTTTCTCACCCAAATTTCTGAAAAGATGCCAGATGACTCAGATAAAACTTTTCATTTATTTTAATTCCAGCAGTAATAACAGATGTATATATATATATTCATAATGAATATATATATTCATTATATTCATAATGAATATATATATATATTCATAATGAATATATATATATTCATTAGTAAAAGTGTAATCTGTAGTTGTGTCCCTCTGAAAGTTAAGCCAGAAAAGTATAGATTATATTGAGACACAAAAGAAACACTGCTAAGTCAGATGTTCTATTATTAAAAAATGTCATCCCTTATGAATTTCATAAATAGCAAACCCAGGAAGAGAGTAACCATTTAAAAAAGTCTGGAGGGGATTCCATAACAACATTTAAATGCATTGCTACTCAAACAATTTGATTGGATTATAAAATATTTAAAACTGCAGCTGTAGTTGTGTTTACTGTTGATTATTTTGATTTCAATGTCTTCATACACAAAAAAGTACAAGTTTACAGAAGTATTTATGTTGCACTGACAAATAAAGTGAACTGTACATAATATATGTTTAAATTAAAAGAACAAAATTGGAAGTAGCAAGATAGAATCACAGTTCTTAAAAGTTCTGTCTCTGAATAGGAATAGTGTACAACCAAAAAGACCAAATATGTGATTAAATGGTATAATCAATCAAAATGCATTCATGTGAATTCTGGTTATCATGAATCTTTATAATAATTCACCATATATGATTCTTCATAAATCTAAAAACACTGCAAATATGAAAGCATTTGTAACCTAAACTATGAAGTAATTCTATTGTTCTGTTTCTGAAGAACAGTCTCGAGATTATCTAAAGTGGATTAGGCTTAAAGGTGGCAAGTTTCATCAGCATTATACTATCATCATATAATTAAAGAAACCTGTGAATAAAAAAAAGAGAGAAGAAATATATATGCTCAGTAAGATGGTAAAATTGTATGAAAAAAAGAGTGCAGCTGAAAATATTTTCATTGTATCCAATTTCACTTTCTTTCCAAGATAGAAAATAGGACAGTGATGCCCAAACATCCATCCCAATGAACAGAAGTAAACGCTAGTTTCTAATGGAAGCTTCACCATATAGTCATTTGTGATAAGACCTATTTAACATAGGAAGTTGAAACTGCATAAATGACTTAGACCACTAACAAGACCTCATTCATGAGGAAATGCCTCTACTGCAAGGTTTCAATCTTACGACCACCTCCTAAAGAACTATGACTCTGTAAGTACCTAATTTCAACTGTACATTCTGTATATTCACTGTATCAACCCACCCTCCTTGGCTCAATTTGCATAAATGATATTACTTAATAGCCAAATTTTTTTTTAAAGAAAGAAAAGCCTCTATGGTCACTATTCCTATTTGACAAAGAAAGAAACTGACACCTGGCTAAGCTTCTTTCCCAAGGAGGCACAGCTCATATTTGAGGAAGCTTATACCATGTATTTTCCTGAATCTGAGTAGGGTAGAGCTATTTGCCAAACTGGCAAGTAACTCTGGCTCTGAAGTTGTACAAGTGCAAGTTCAAATCCTAGTTCTGTCATTTGAGTTCTCTGAGCCTCTCTTTTCTCATTTGTAAAGTAAGGATGTTCGTAGTACCTGCCTCATGAGACTGGTGTCAGAATCAAATGAACTTAAGTGCTGTTTTAGAAAGCTCAATAAGTGAAGAGACGAAACAAGCATAGGCAATGCTTTTCAAATGTAAACTCTCTGGCACACATTCAAACTAGTTGGTGAACCTTTACATCCTAATTAGGGATATAATTATTATCTACTAAAATTAACTCAGGGTTCATTTATGCGTTAATGTTGATTAGTAATCAAGCTACCTAGATTAAAATTTTTTAAAAAATACTAAGGACATAGGAGAGAATTGGTTGAAATAAAGGAAATAATGTATAGAGAAAAGAGGCAGGCAGAGATGTTAGTACAGGTCCCATTCCCTTGTTTATTTGATCAGCCTCCAACCTCTTACCTTCAGTTCCTCCTTTTCTACTTTTATAATGATTGCCTATAGTATAAATGGAGGTAGCTCCGAGATGACCAGTTATTCATAGGGTTATGTTATCTCAGTATCACTGAATCTTAATAAATTTGACTGCAAAACAAAGATAACACCTACCTATATGTATCATCATGCATATGAGAACAATTTATTATATATGTGAATGTACATGTGCTTTTTATTATCTAAAACTGGTCATTCTAGTTGCATACTATGGACTTTGGCTGGTTTCTTGCCTTGGACCAATTTATTACTGGAATTTTTAGAATCTCTGAACATTTAATTTTGGATAATGACATCTAGATATTTTAAACTATTCCAGGTTGGCATACAGAGTTGCATCACATTATTTTCACATTATCTTTTTGAAAAATGGAATTTTGATATAGCTTTACTTTAATGGCTAAGAAAAGATGGTTTTTAATGTTTGGGGCATACAAGTACACACTTTATGTTTTATATGCAATCCTATAATATAGAGATCTTGCATATGATAAACAATATCTCTCTGTAAATAGTGAGACAAACTCATGAGTCACACATGAAAAGTAATCACACCTTGCAGCTGCCCTGTATGTTCATGATCTAGAATATAGAGGTAGATAAATGTAATTTGGTAAGGTTGGTAATTTCAAAGGTGAATGTAGACTTTGAGCTCTATTAACTGAAGTTGGAAATTAGGCCAACAGATTTTAGCTACCCAGCAGTAACTTAATCCTCCACGTGAAGTTTAATTAAGAAAAAACAAAATATATTGCAAATTGTCGAAAGTAAAGCCATCAACTGATGACACAGGACTATTTAAATATATTAAAGAAATGGTGCAGTATGTTAAGCATGTAATTCCGCCAACATTCTCCCAGCTTTATTTTGTCTTCTTTTCCATACACTTGGCTCTCAAAAATTCATTCTCAGTTCTTTGGCAAAAGACACTGGAAGAGACCAGAAGGAGGAGAGGGGGAGTGGACAGCTCATGCTAATGCCACTCTTGATTTCATATTTTTGTTAAAAAATCCTACTTTGTGCATATAAAATATAGTTCAGTTCTTATCCTGAGAGTTACCCTGGCATATGGCTTAATTGGAAACATCAAGGTTTTTAGTTCTTTTTTAAATGGCTTGCCTCTTTTCCAGACTTTTCTTAAGATGTATTGTCAATGCCTCTTTTATAGTCTATCACCCCTGTATTGATAAATTTCTTTCATTTCCTGGCAAAGAAGGTCCTGACCATGATGGTAGGCAAATAGTGAATGGGGCAAGCCTGGGAGTGACTATGAAAGCATGCACCTGAGCAGTTTCTTTTTCAGGTATGATCAATCTCATTTTCTTAGACATTTTCATAATGTAAAAGAGGTTTTCTTTAGACCAGAGAGAAAACTACATTTTTCTCTTCTGTTTAGATAAATAATCCAAAGGCATCTCCTGAACTTTATAATCATGCTCTGAGGACTTTTATGCCCAATTGATGTTCCATGAGTCCAATCAGTCCTGACTCTTGATAAAATACAGCAGCCAGAAACTTATCTACAAGAACATTCCTGTGTATCTGAGGCTTTCATTGGGCTAGTGTAGTAAAAACATGACTGAAACAGCTAATTCCTTAAAGTTGAATGTGGACTGCAAGAAATAATACCTTGTTTTACTACCCATCTTGGATGAAGTTTTTGGTTTAAAAGTCTGATAAGATTTACCTAATTTCATTTATCATGACTGCTCTGCATTAGTTTGCAATAAATACTGGCTAGAGCCAATTAAATGCATAAAATTATTGGATAATAGCAAATTTTTCACAGAGAAAGATAGTCTATGTATCAAATAAGGAAGTTTTGTATATGAAATGAAAGATAAAGGTAAAAGAAAAGTAGAAGAAATTAAGTAGTTCTTTAAATTATATTTTTAAGTAATTCTTTAAATTATATTTTTCCTAAATGGGTATGAAAATAATAGCAATATTATTCTTTGTTTGCAATGCTAAAAAAGGTTTCAAGGATACTTTATAAAAGTGACTTTTAACTTCTGACTGGCTGTAATTTCTGAGGCCTGAGGCAATTGTCAGTCACTTTTCAAACTGGTGAATACAGTAATAGTTTTGCATGTGCCCCTACTTCAGCTCAATATGTATATTCTAAATCTAAATAACATTTGTAAACACTATACATAGATCATCATGTGATGAAAGAATTACAAATTATAAACATTCATTCATAATTAGAAATATACAAAAGTCTATATCCAGACATGTTGAAGGACTGTGCAAGGTTATATTTTTCCTTAATAAACTCTTCATCTATTTTTCATTTTTCTTACCTGGCAGGTAGCTAGGGGCTACAGAGTCAAATAATGAAGTTGTCTTTCATTTGGATATAGTTTATTAATGGCAAAACACTAATCCATTAATCAACTTAAAACAAGTCAGTAAATTAAAAAAAAAAAAAAAGGTATCTCCTTTAGTAATAGAGATCAGATGCCTGTTAAAGAGGATCCATTATCTCCATGGGTTTCTCAGCTGAAGTTAAAAATCTAAAAATGATTTTCATTCATTTCTCATTAATATGCAAAAATATTCAAATTAGATAGTAATTAACCATCTACTCAGTAGAAAACCTTTTCATGTTAATTTATGATGAACTCAGTTGCTGCCTTGATTGAGATTGATTTTTGGTGCTGAGATCTATCCTGAATACAAAAAAGCACCTGAAAAAATATTTTTAAACACCTTACTTATTGCTCAGCTAATTACAGGGTAGCCATGTTCACAGACTGTTGCAAAGAGAGGCTTATGGAATCAAGACAAGCACTAAAGAAGCTATGCATACTCTTTCATGCATTTATTGCAGCTCTCATCCTAGAGCACAATCTCTGAATGCTTCAGTTTAGCTGATTCATATAGTTTTTGGGTTCATCATTGTTTAAGTTAGCCACCGATACACTTTAGATGAAATTGCCTGGATAGTACAGAATTCAGCAGATAAAGAACTATGGAAATTTTTATCTATTCTCAAAATCAATTGCTTTCGCAGGATACCTTGCTCAATGGACTCAGTAGGATTTGTAAACAGACGTCAGTTTTACTTTCTGCAGATGAGAAACTGACCTCAGTAGTAAATAATGAAAGGTTGATTATCATGTGCTTGTCGGGCTAAGGGAAGTCATTTTCATTCCCAACAACAAAAGCTGGAGTTGAGTATCAGTGACCATAGTGAACGCAACTGAATTTAAACACTGAAGACTGCTATTAAAACGTTGCTCCCTGGCAGTAACAAAACCATGGGGACATAGTTAGTGACCTTCTGTTAGCACTTTTAAAAAGTACACAAAGGGAAATACCTACTACTTTCAGTACGTATTTGGTTGCAGAGCTATAGGTGAGAATTCCTGTGGCAACAGATGAAAAGGAAAATCTAACTCCGCTGGGTATGGATGGCTGCCTCAATCACCCATTTAAGAGCACGTTATTGTGGGATCACAATAGTACATGCTACATTTGGCAAGCTTTTTACTTTAGGTTTATATTTGTATGCAATACGATTTCAGACATTGTTTAATTTGCTCGTCTGCCAGAGATGCTAGACAAATAATATACTAATTTTCTAGATAAAGAATATAAGGCCTGAGCAGTGTGACTCTCAACAAGTTAATTCTTCAATTAGATGAGGAGGGACTAAGATTAGTGTTCTCTCTACTTTTCGTATTTTTCAGCTACCTAGTGTTTTTCAAAATGTCTTCCAAAATGACCTATATCAGCATCACCAACGGTGCTTCCTAAAGATGCTAGTGGCCAGGTCCCTTCCCAGTTGGGCTGTGCCATTCTTTGGAGAAGGAATCTAAGTATTTCTATTCTTAAACTAGCTGCCCAAGTAATTCCTTTTTACACACACAAAATCTTTAAACGAACTGCCTCTAATTCTGCCTCACTAAACAGTTGATCTCCCACCCTGGCAAAGTATACATTATATCTTCAGGGAATGGGGCAAATGGGGAGTGTGATAACCTTATGTGGATTCTCCTGGGGATTTTCTGACATGGTGAAATATGGGGTGATTAGTAAAATATCCTGAAAACATTGTTCTGAATCTTTCCAGCAATGTCTGAGAAGGATAATTATAGAATAATGAGCATAAGCCTAAACAAAAGGGAGAAAAATCTGCATTCAACAAAATAACACCTTAAAAATTTTTGAAAGGTGCCTCTACAAAACCAAGCGGTGAAGTGATTGAGATTTGCAGCATACTGCTAGTTCCCATACAAGACTGGAAGTTACCACTGTAGATAATATGCATGTATATACTTTCAGATAGGATTATAAAACAACAGAACTTGCCATAAGCTAAAAGTTACCATGATTTATGTTTTATAACAGCCCCTCCTTTCCATTTCCTGGTCAGTGTTCTGGATGATTGTTTCATTTAGCACATATTCTCTAGTTTGTTTCTTTTGCTTCAAGTCTATTTTACATTTTCCTGTACTGAACTGCGTTTGCCATCTGCTGATCCAATTACTTATACAATCCAAATCCTTTTGAGTCTGATTGTTTTGTTCCTCATTATTTGCTCAGCCTCCAGTTTTAGTATCCTCTGTAAACTCTAAAATCTTGTTTTCAATACCTCATCTGAATTACTTATATACAATACAACCCAATTAGCTCAAACTTTAGGTTTTCCTAAGGCTACTTGTGTCTGAGGGGATTTAGATTAGTTGAGTGTATTTGGATCCTAAGAAAGGCCTGACAATTCACTCATCTAAGGACAGCTGATCCATCAGGAATTGGGCCATCCTCTTTCAAAGAGAAGAAATCAAAAAGCAGGAAAGATACAGAATCTAAAATGATACTGTATGTAATAATATTATCACCATTGTCATCATCATTTTTATTATTGTTACCAATCACTATTATCTCATCAAATGTTTATTCAGTTCTCATTGCAAGACCATCTCTGTGTAAAACAATAAATCTCCCCAAAGACTAGATTGAGGTTATGCCAAGAGTCCAAAATAAAAGCTTTAACTGTCTAGTTTATTTCTCCTTTACCTCTATTTTGGTAAATTGTATTTTTTTCAACCAGCTCTGTCATTTATGTTTGATATCTCAGCATAATTTCTTTGGAACCATAGATAGGCTCATTTTTTTTTCTCAGCATTTTACCTAGTAAATAGTGGTAAATTTAAGAACATTAAATGGCTCAAAACATGTCTACGAATTTAGTTTTCCTTACAAAAACCATCCTAAGCCATACAATTAATAAGCAGTAGAGAAGTCCATGCTTCAGTAGTGTGTGCAAAACTAAATAATTCAACTTTCACTCATTGCTCTTTGAAATGCCTTCTTTTCCTCCTGTGAAAGCTTGTCATCTTTTAATACCTAGTTCAAAGGTCACTTTCTTTAGAGAACATTCCCTGGCTCCCCCTCCCTCAGGCAAAATTATGAACTCTTTTATTTCTATGCCCATGTACTTATTAATTTCTATTGTAGCCCATGATATATTTTATATTGTTTCTTCCTTAGATTCCCAGAGGGATAATTAAATATTGATTGGATGAATGAATGAGTGAATGAATGAATATTAAGCACTCCAATAACAGTTTATAAAAATTGAGATGTTAGTTTCCAGCTCTGCCTTCAACTATAGAATTTAAGTTCTACTGAAATCCTCTAACGCCAACTGGATTACTGTTTGCTACTTTGTTCTTTAGATGCCACACCCTACTTTACTGGGCATTTTCCACTCACAGTTCTAGCTGAAGTATCTGCTCTACTCCAATAGGGTTATTGGTTTCTAATTCTTCCATCCAGGCAGTATATGCTGTTGTGAAATCATCCATTCTATTTGAGCACACCTTGTTTGTACTTCAGTATGTAAACATATGTAAAGGTGGCCTCTAAATTAGCATTAGAAGAGCCTAGAGCAATTCAAAGGTGATAGAATTGAACACACTCCACTGAATCTTTTAATCAGGAAAACCAAAAGCCTTAAATTCATAACAGAAATCCATACTTTCTTTATCCTTCCCAGCCCTGAGGGGTAACTAATCCCTGGTTGTTTCTATACCTACTAACAATTTCATTTGATATTTGACAGATGCTACATCCTATTATTGTTTGTCTTACTTAAATGTACACCTATAAACTCAACTGTATTTTAAACCCTTAAATGTTATTTTTCTTTTTCTGGATCCTAGCACACACTGTCTTCTCCATAGCAGATGCTCAATAAACATTTATTGATAAAGTATATTTATTTTATTTCAACAGATATTTTCTGAGATGCTGAACTATATACTTTGGGGAGAATCCTGAACAAGAAACAGTCATTTAACTCTTCAAAGAACTTTAACTCAGTTGAAAAATTAAGTCCATAAAAGCAATTGTACAAGGTGATAGGAAACAAATGGAGGGAACCTGTTTAATTTTGTAGTTGAAACTGCTCTTTCCAGAAAACAAGGTACCAATTAATGCATCATCAGGTCCATGCTGATTGCAATAATAGATAATTCTTAAATTCTCTGAATATTAACTGTTACATTAACTATTGTGGCTTGTACTATTATTTTTTGTAGATTACCCATCACCTAGTAACTGGAAAAATACTTTATGAAAGTCCTTAGTTCTAATAAAAAGAAATGATCACATGCCAACACCCAAGGAAAAATATATTTAATTCATGGAGCCAAGATGAGAGATGCACATGTGTAAACCTGAAAATCAGGTATCTCTGAGCTCTTTTTTTCTTTCTAGACTAGATTTTCTTCGGCCTTTCAAATTTCCTTGTATCTTTGAAAGAAGAACTGGCTTTCCTTTCCTTTTGGAAATGGCACTCTGGTTAGGCTAACTTTCTTTTCTAATAATGATTTCTTATTCAAAGACATAATCAAGTGAGACATGACATCACAGAACCTTCAGAATTTGAGCAACACAGGCAGTTCAAGCTCAGAGAACAGAGAGACTTGAAACTACACTTGAAGTGGGATCTGTAAGAGAAGATGAGTAGAGAAAGGAAGAGCAGAGGAAGAAGCAACCTTGGTCCTAAGAGAGAGTGTATTTGGAGCCAATTCTTTGAGTTTAATTGGCTCATAATCTATATTTTCAGAAATAACTTTACCTAAATCTCTATTTTATGCCTTTTATCCTTGAAAGTTTATTTTTCTTGAATGATTTCCATATTTAAGTATGTCCATTTTTTTCCAAAATAGGTATAACTTTTATATGCAAAAATTTATTGACCCCCCCACCAGAATCAATTTCTGTTTTGTAGAGGGTTTCACTTCAATATTTTCTTTAGTGCTATTATTATTCCTCTATCATACCACATATATATATATATAATATATATAATATGTATTATATATATATGTATTATATATAATATATATTATATGTATATGTGTATATATATATATATATATATATATATAATATTCTTGCATTCAAGTAACAAATTAGAACACAGCTCCACAAAGAACATTTTTTTGGTTTGTAAATATTTTCCTCAGAGAGTTATATGGTGCTGTAAAAAATAACATCTATTTATACATACAAAGAGTTGCTTCATTGAAAAGGAATAATAAGTGAAAGTAAATGCATTTATTTCAGCAAAAAAAAATGTGTATCAGTTACAATAACATTGCATTTTATTTTGTCCTTCATTAACAATTAAAGTTGATGGCATAGTTTATTCACAGGTGTTTGACAATGTATAACTTAATAATTCTTAATTCTTCTTAAATGTCCATAAACATATGCTATAAAGGTCAGAATAACCAAATTGGATTATGAAGTAATAACTTACTCTTTCATCGGCCATTGATGACTTTTTTGATGTGCAAAGTGGTTAATCTGTGAAGATGTCCATTGCACCCTTTGTACTTAACAGCAAAATGTTGAAATTACCTTTCTTTATATTTGAAATACTAATTATTCTCAAAATAGAAACTTACAGTGCATTTGGATATCTTATACTTTCAGAAACACAATCCATTTATAAAATTACTATTTATACTGAAACATAGGCTCATACAAAAATAGAAAAAAAATGTTGTCCAAAACTTTCCAGAGTCTTTTTTCTTTCTTTACCTTCCTCCCTATATTATTTTCCATACATTCATTCATGAGTTAGTTTCTTTGAAAGAACATTGTTAAGTATCTCTGCTAGTTACTAGGACTAAAGAAAAAGACTAAATTGTTTCACAAGACAGAATAAAGACAGAATAAAGCTAACTAAACTATTTCACACAGAAATTATACTTGTATCCTGGACCTCATCCGCGACCTGCTCTTTAAACAAACAAACAAACAAACAAACAATAAATATTATAAGCAAGGAAGTCATTGACAACATTTTATATACTTTGCTATGCAATCTTAGAAACAAATACAGCCATGCCATCTGGATCTAAATGCCACCTGAGACCAAGTACTGATGCTGATCCCTAAAATAATAACTCTGAAAGTGGAAATTCAGATTTAATATAAAACTTCATTTAACTAGAGAGATTTTTAAACTCTATTGTAAGAAATCTGGTCACTTAAATGCTACACCACTATAGTTAACCCATAAGTCACAAAAGGTGTGTCCTTTAAACTGAAAAATCAGGTAATTGTATTAAGTGGAGCAGTCAATGGCCTCAAATAGAGTCTATTACCAAATTTTAATGTTGAAAAATATATTAAGAGTGGCATACAAGCTTTGCGCTGATTTTTACTCTATACGTATACATATTATATGATATTAGGAACAGGATGACTGACCTGGACACACATTGTGTTTTGATTTGATCTACCACTAGTTTTTGGAATAGAACTAATAATAATAATTAAAAGAACTCTCACTTTAGAAATTTATGTGTTTCATATTAAGAAAGGAGAAGAAATATTGAATCTGATCTTTTTTATACATTATAAAGGTATTTCTCAAACCACCTTTCTGACATATTTGTATTGATTAGATGCCATTAGACTGACGTTGACCTGTCTAAATCCATCAGTTACTAAGCTATTGATGCCTGATTCCCAGGATACTCTAGCACCTAGCCCTAAATATGAATATTATTCATAAGATTTTTTACTAAAGAGATCAATAATTATGTGCATATTAAATTTTCATTATTGCTGTTGTTAACAGTGCCCTTTAGCTGGTCACAGATTACGTTCTTCTGCTTAGGCTGCCATAGATGATAAACATTTCATTAGCAGCACTTAGAATGTACACGTGGGATATCATATCCCCAAGAGTGTGTATGTGAATTATAAGAAACCTATTTAGTGTTAGGGTAAGTACAAATTCCCTATAGTTTTCATTGTATTTCCATTCTGGGTGCCACAAACCCTCCCATTAAATATGTTTTGCCCACTTAAAAACTGCTTTGTGGGGATGACATGTCTTAATTGTTCCCAAGACAATGCATAATGCACTGCTGTGATGGGCCTTCAGTTAAACTAATAGGCAGGCAAGTTGCTGCCTGGCTTCAGCACATTTTAAAGCACTAATGAAACACACTATGCTAAAAAAAATACTTATCAAGGGAAAAAAAAAAAAGATTACAGAAGAGCTGTTCTGTATTTTAGTTTTTACCAATAAGAATAGACAAGAAATGCATTTTATTGAGTGACTATAAACTTTCATTGTCTTTTATATATGATATATTTTAGGTCTAAGAACACGGAAATATTGATGCCAAATTTTCCAAAGCAACTAATTTCTGCATAAAAATTATGCAGAAGAAGACAAAATCAGCTAGTTGCCCTTACAAATCAGGCAGTTGTGCATGTAAAACAAGTAATGGCATATTTTGCACCAGCAATTACCTTTCTTGCACCTGTGAGTGCCTGTTTTGCATATATAAGTAGGTCCTTGTTTATTGCATTTCAAGCTGCCACCTCAGCTTCTTTAGGTAAACTTTATGTTTTTATTAAATATCACTGCAAAACAAAAAGAGAGAGGCATTTCTATGGTGGGTTTTTGTGTATGTGTGCATGGTGTGCCTGTGTGCTTTTTAAATAACTGTAAAATTGATGCTAACTTCATTTGATTTTAACTACTATACCTTGTAGGGCTGTGTTCAATGATATAAAATATTTCATTTTGGTTTTATGACATAAATGTCTAAATGTCCTGCTGCTAAGATCTATCAATCAAATCAAAGGTTCAAATTTAATATTATCCAGGTGCCAGGATGAGAGGGAAAACGATACTTTAGTTTACAGTCAACCGATACAGAATGTCTTCACAGTCAATAACAGGCTCCTGCATGCACCTCTTGTAGAGCCATTACTTCAGGGTTCATAAAGTAGGATGTAGCACTTCTGACAATTCTGTAGGGTTTCCCCCTTATCTATATATATTTAAAAATTGCAACTTGTATGAAAAATGGAAAATATCAAATTTACTTTTCATAGAATCATTTCAGATAGGCGTTCTCAGCAATTAAAATTCAGTGTTTCAAGGACAGTTCACAGTTTTTTGATAAACCAAAGCAAACCCCAAATCCATTTTTATAACCCACTGCATATAGTAGCTAGCCATTCTGAAGCAATCAAACTGAATGCTTGAATACTTCTTACTGGCCTATTATCTTCATTAAATCTCCAAGAGGGTATACAAAACATGATCATTCCAGCAGACCATACCACTAGGCTGTAGGAAGCAAAATTTTAAGCAAGACTATCCAGTTGGATCTCATTACTTGCCAACTTTATGGCAAATAGCATACTATATTTGTTGATCTTCATAACAGCCAACTGTATGAGGAAAATTTATGGTCACCAGTATAGATTTTAGATCTAAGAATGAGGAAGTCTGTTTCAAAATCAGGGAAAGCATTGCTTCTCTCTTGATGCTCTAGACAGGGTCCTCAGAAGTTGTGACATTATTACTTAGTGATCACAGGACTTTAGCCTCCTCTATAAGTACAAACTTTACTGCAGATACATTGTCATTTTTAGATGTAATGGGGGACAAGCATATACTACTGTGATTTAGAAGCTGCCTACTTGGAGCCCAAGGGCATGAAAAGCTTGAGACCACCATACAACAAAAGGGAAGGAGGAAAAGGAGTAGGCTCTTTTCTTTCTCCAGACTGCCTTTTGGCCAAGAGGAGAGGATTAAGCATAGTTTTCCCTTGAGGTTAAAAAAATAATAATTTTCTACATATACAGGGTCATTCTTCTAAAGCAGAAGTCAGCAAACTTTCTGTTAAGGGCCAGATAATAAACATTTTGGGCTTTTTGGTCCATATGGTGTTGTTGCAACAATTCAACTCTGCCATTGTTGCAAAAAGTAGCTGTGGACAATATGGAAATGAAATGAGTGTGGCTGTGTTCAATAAAATTTCATTTACAGAAGCAGACCACAAACCACATTTAGCTTGTGGGCTATAGTTTGCTGACACCTGATCTAAATTAAAAAAAAGAAAACTTACAATTTCAAATGAAACTATGCCTATATAAAGGTTAACAGATAATGTTTGCCACTTTGTCAAAATTCATACCTTCCTTCTTAACGATATCTATCTTATGGAGGTGTTTACAATTGTAGTCATGTGTGGGGTCACTAACACCAGGTTTCTTTTTCTTTCCTACGCAACATTATATCCTTTATTTCAATTGTTAATACTAGACAAACAGTGGTTAATTTTATGTGTGTATTGGGGTGGAGGTATCATATAGGCCCAACACTTTAGCTGTGGGTAGACAAAGAATTAAAAACAAAGAAACCCATAAAAGTTCTTAGGAATATTTGTATAGAAAGGTATTTGACAAAAGGAAAAACATTAATTCATTAATTCATACATTAGATGAACAGGCATAACAGCAAAAGAAGTCCTCTTCCCTGTTTCTTTTTTTTTAAGATGGAGAAAGAATAAGAAAAAGAGAAGAAAGGTAACAATATCTACCGTATACAAGGCACTGTGCTGAGTGTTTTTTATGTACTTATTCTAGAAAATTTATTTCTAGCAAAAATGGAAATTAGACTCTATTATTAAAGCCAGTTTATATATGAGGAAACAGGTTCAGCAGTTTAGGAACCTGCTTGAGGTTACTCAACTAACTAGTAAGTGACAGCAGGAATACTCTGGGAATGTTTGATCAGTATTTATATTAAAAAGTATTTCTTAATAGCAAAACATGAATTCACCAATTCACATATCAAATTTCAAGGCATATAGGCATCTCAATTAAGCAACAAAAGACCCATAATTTCTAATTTGAGAAAGTTTTGTATTATTGACTATTATTTCTCTCAGATACTGTGTATATCCTGAATTACAAGCATACCCAGAATATAAGTATGCATGTGCCTCCTCAAATCTCCTGCTTCAAGATTTCTCATTGATAGCCCCATTGGTTGCCCACTTTCAGAACTCCTTATGACCTCTTGTCTAGACTGAAGCCTATTTCATCATATCCAATACATGATAGCTACATTCCTAAAAAAAAAAATGTATGTGCTTATAAGTAGATAGAGCACTAGATAACACATATATGTGTATCATATGTATGTATATTTATGTACACACACTATTGACTTATAGTGTGTGTATAAAAATATTTGTAGTATGTGTATATGAACTAGTCTAGCCCAACATAATTATTCTATCTTGCCAATCAGTTCTGTTCACTGTACCTTTAAAGTATGCTAAGTACTATATTTCAAATTCTGCTCATGTTATTCACCTTACTTGAAATAGAAACAATAAATGGCTCTTTGAGTTTCTGCTCACAATTGACACTATCATTTCTATGTATATTTCTTTGTTCAAAGCTAGTGGCATAGACCGGGATGTATACTCCTCTGAAAGGGAATATTATAAACTCCATGACAATGGGCAGGAATGTCCAATCCTTTTATATGGAAAGAGAACAAATACTCGAGAACAATAAGAAGACTTATCAGAACTAAGAAATTTTGACTAGGAAATGTAGAAGCACATGGAAAAGTGGTGAGTTTTATTGTTAGTGCCAAAATTCACACTTCTTGTCATCCAGTATCTATTTTCTTTCTTCTTACTACATATAGAATACATTCAATGTCTCCCCAAGGGAGACATTCCAAAGTCTCATGGAGTCATTCCATCTAACCCAAAGTCCAAGAGTGCCAGGTTTCTCCATCTGGTCCAGATGTGGTTTCTCTTTGTCTGGAGACCAATGTACTAAAATAAAAAAAAAAAAAAAGATAGATAAACTTTAATAATCTAAGCCTTTCCTCCATAAACCCACTACCACACATAAGAATGGGAACAGTAACAAGATAAACAATTAAAAATGGAAGAATAATGTACTATTTTGTTAGGGCTGCCATAACAACATACCATAGACTGGGTAGTTTAAACAACAGAAATTCATTTTTTCTCACAGTTATGGAGGTTAGAAGTCCAAGATCAAGGTTTTGGCAATTTGGTTTCTTCTGAGGCCCCTCTCCTTGGCTTGCATTCAGCTACCTTCTTGCTGTCTCCTCACATGGACTTTACAGTATGTGAATACATCTCTGTCATCTATGTGTCCAAGTTTCCTCTTCTCATAAGGACACCAGTCAGATTGGATTAGAGCCCACTCTAACAGCCTCATTTTGTATTAATTACCTCTTCAAAGGCAGTCACATTCTAAAGTTTTGAGAGTTAATGCTTCAACATATGAATTTGGTGGGGGACACAATTCAGCCCATAACAATTGGGAAACACTCAGCAGTAACTAGTCTAAACACTTTCTCCCTTGGGAGTAGGAAAATTCTTGATTAGACCCTGATTCTACTCTGGAAGGAAGATCTTTGCCCCTCAGGCCACCTGCAGAAAATTCTTCCTTTTTTTATTATCTTCCTTGACTCCATCTTTGATAGTCATAGGAATGAGGCCCTCCATGGTTGCTATGCAGTTTTCCAGCCCACTTCTTCCTTCTGGAAGATATGGGCCTAACGGTTGTTTTAAGTTTGAAATAGTCAAAGGCTTATAAAATCTGAGGTAAAGATTTTATTGCCAATTAATTTTTCTTAAAAACTTACTTTTTGTAAGTTGTAATCTTTTGGTTCCAATAATATGTGCCTGCCAGTTTTCACACTCAAATTTATTTTCAAGATACTGTTCTCAGTATTCATTTTCTAGCTTTGTAGCATCTGTAGCTTGCACTTTTCCCTTTCTCCCCCATCTCCCTCTGTCTATCTCTGTAATAAACAGAATTTTCAGGTGATCCATAAGATTACCTCTACTGGTGTGTTTGTCCTGGATAATATCCTCCCTGAATGTGAGTGAAATATCTAAATGTGATGGATCTCTCTTCTGAGATTAAGTTATATGGTAAAAGTAAATGCATTTTTATAGATGCAGTTATGATCTCTAATAATCAAAAGGGAGATTACACTGGGTGAGCCTGGCCTAATCAGTTGAACTTTTAATTGAGAGTCTACAGGTCAGACACTGGAAACAGCAGAGACTGTCTCTCTCTTACTGGCTCTCTAAAAGCAAATTGCTATGAGTTCAACAGATGTAAAGAAATTAATTCTACCAATATTATATGAGCTTGGAAGAGAACCCCAGCATCAGAAGAGACCATAGTGCCAGCAAACACCTTGACTGCAGCTTTGTGAGACATTAAGCAAAGGATCCACTTAAGCCATGCCTAGACTCCTGACCCACAGAGTATGAGACAAATTTGGGGTTTTAACAGCTTTATTGAGATGCAGTTTACATACCGTAAAGTCGTGGGAGTAGTTTTAAGCCAATATGTTTGTGATAATTTGTTACACAGCAACAGAAAACTAATACATTCTCTTTCCAAAACATTGACACCTATCTCAAGGCTTTTATAACTAAATAGAAAGACTCGAAGTTATTTTTGTTTTTTTGACTGTCATTTTATCTATCTGGTAGTTGTATTAAACATCCTCAAGACCTTTATTATCATTTTTTTACTGATTGGATTCTAGAAGCAATAGGCTTTTTCAACCCTGCAAAACCCACATTTCTGAACTCTGTATTTCCTTTCATTCCTTCTATAAGTCAGACAATTTTTTTCTAAGCTAATGTCATTTTTATAATACCATATATAGTTGAGAGTAACTAAGATGTATTACTGATGTTTTATTTTCTAATACCTCAACCTAGAGTTGCCAACTCAGTACAGACTCATATAGTCTGCTTCTCAAATTACTTCTGATGACAGTTTCTCAAAGAATAAAGATTGTCATTTTTTTGCAGCCTCTAATGCCTGTCTCCTTAGTCTATATCTCAAGCATTAAGCTTGAGAGATAGTTAATACAACATATTCTAGATTTTTGTGATGGCAGTCCCCTACTTCTGCTACCAATTTCTGAGTCATACCTGATAGGCTAGACTAAATTCACAGATCTCAGAGGCTTAATCAAAAACAGTTTTGTTTTTTTGTCCACTTAAAATTCAATATAGATTGAGCAATCCCCTTGTATCTTGTAGCTTCAACATCTAGAACTTTTGGCCATTGGAATCACCATAGCAGAGGAGATGGAGGAAGCGTATTGGCTCTTAACTTCCTTGACCTGGAAGTGACACATTTCACATCCACCTGTGGCCCATTGGATAGACCTAATCTTATGGCCCCAATCTACATGATAAAAAAAGAGGGAAGTGAGAGAGCAATTGGAATATTTGCTTATCACAATGTCTGCCATAGGTGAGCTTAAACACACATGCTCTATACACTTTTCTGGTTAATCAGTCTCATTATTGATTTCATGTAAGAATTAGGTAAGGAAAGCAGGGGTTTTAGGAAAACGAATCAAGAAGCAAGCAGAGCAGAACCAAGGAACAAACAGGAGAAAAGGAGGAAAGCCTGAGGGAGAGGAGAAAATAAGAAAAAGTGAAAGATCAGCTTATCTGTATTTTGTTAAAGTCCTTCTGAGGCAATTGTGTTTCCTTCAGGAATTGAAGGAATCTCCTTGTCTCCCAAAGAGTCCCTGTAGTGACCTGGTTTCCCTCCATGTGCTGAAGAATTATTGAAAAATTCAAAGCATGCTTCACTTGAGCACAGTGGTGCAAGGTTAATTTGATGTACCAATATAAAGTTTTATAGATTCACCTAAGTGTACTGCTGTACTTGTGAAGTATGAGATTACATGCCATAGCTGAACAATAGTATTTATAAGATAATATAAATAACTGCTACAGAAATTTTTTTTAGCACAGTTATGCTAAGTATCAGCATTGAACTTTCAGCAAATCACAGAGGCTTTACATTGGACATTTCTCTTCAGAGAATACCAATTGCGGCTCTCCTTTTGAGAATGTGACTAACTTTAGTGAACTACCAGGCTTAGCTTGAATCAAAACAATGCCAAAAATCTGGAGGAAAAGTGAAAAATATTAATTAAAATCCTAAGATAGTCTTTAAACAATTGAATATGAATATTTGAATATATACAAACTGCAGCAATTTTGCTGACTTTTTGATTCTCCATTTGGCATTGTATTAAGTCTAAAAGATTTTGCTACACAGACTATAAACATTTTATATTTTATTAAAATGAATGACAGCTTGATTTGGTAAAAAACATCATTATACTGGAACTCAAAATCACAAAGTTCTCATTATGGAACTGTCATTAATCAGTTCTATAAACTCTAGCATGTCACTTGGCTTTCTGTGGTCCTCACTTCTCTCATCTTTTAGATGAAAATATCAGTACCTCTCAAGCTTTCCCACAAAGATCTAAGAGTGTTTCCATGTCAGGACAAATAATTGTATCCCAAAGATGTCTGTCTATGTCCTAATTCCTGGGAATATGTTTCTTTATACAAATAAAGAACTTTACATAAATAATTAAGGTTAGGAACCCAGCCACTCAACACCTTGATTTTAGCTTTAGAAAACTCAGAAAAGGGAGACAAGTATAGTCAGTATAAACTTCTAACTTACAGAATTGTGAGATACTAAATAAGTGTTGTTTTAAGTTGCCATATTTGTGGTAATTTGTTATGATAGTAATTGAAAACCAATATACTATATAAAAGCAACTCACTGCACACAGGAAATTTTTTGAAATTTCATGTTGTTTAACTTCAAAATAATATTTTAAATTCCCATTGATTAAAAATATATATTTATTGTATACCATATCTTAGAGTATTTTTCAAAAATACTGTATCTTTCTTTAATGCAGGCATTTCATTGTACCAGACAGGATGACAAATCCCAGTTTGAGAAGTAAACAATTAGATGGTCTTCAAGGTTATTCCCAGTGTTATTATTTTAATGTGATTATATGGTTTACTTACAGCATAGGGTAGGGTGTTGCAGTCTATAATTTTAGGATAATTTAGCCAAACAACAAAGGAATTTACATTATGGCCCACTTGCAAGCAATGGTTAGCCTTGCCCAGTATCTTAGTCACAGTGGAGGTTATCTTTTTGCAGATCATGTGATCTAAGCTACACCCAGACTCTAGCATGGTCCCGTACAGTCAAATTGGGAATATTGTTTAATGTAAGATAGAATAGCAGTAATATAGCCAAGGTACATATAATGCTTCTGGACTACCAATTAAAGCAAATTTTACTTTAATATAATGTTAAATAAAAACCCAACAATATGTACACTTAATAACATCAACATTATTCTATGTTGGTTGCATCCAAAGCTATAATTGTTCATCTGTGGAGCGGAGAAGAAACGTTAGTATAAAATGGAAAGAAGCAACTTAAGTAGAGCATGTAAATGATTTGACATGGCAATACAGGTTAATAAATGATTTGAAGCAGTAGTTCATAATATGTTTAGACCAACTTAAGAAGGGCGAAATACCCTAAAGCCCACGACTCACATACTTTAAATAACCAGGTACATAAGGTTTGATATTAAAAAAGTATCTATACTCAAGTATGAGAGGTAGTAAATTATGCCTATACCTGCATTGTCAAGAGGGATATGACTTATTCATATTTGGGCTTTAACACATATATGTCTCAAAATACAGATATAGATACAAAACATTGATGAAAAAACACATCACTACACATTCTAGAGTTAACCAGACAACTCCCATCAAAACACAGTGATTATAATAAAAGTATATTTTATTATTAAGTAATTTAAAAATAAAAAGTAACTATTAAAAACCATGAACAACTTTAGAAAACTGTCTTTTCTGTTATTTACAGAAATTCCAACTTTTATGAATGTGCATATACAATAAGAATTTGCAACATTGCGCATATTATGCAGCAAAATGGTGTCTTAGTATAATTTTTATTCAAACCCTCAATAAGTACTATTAATGTTCAAATTTTAGTAATTTTGTAGCTTACTAAATAACAGGTAGGAATTAATTTAAAAAAAAAGTCTCTGGAATTACCTTATATTATCATTTACACATAAGAAATAGAGAAAAGAATTGCATTTATTAGTTTGGTTTCTTACTCATTAAGAGAACCCTAATTATTAGTTAATTAATGTCTTATGGGCCAAATTTTGAGAGTCAATATTTTAGAATAATCAAGAAAATTATAATTATAATTATGATATGCTCGATAAAAATCAAAGAATTTTAAATTATATTCTAAAATTTAATATCAATACTTTCTATTTAAGCAAATTTATAAACTTTCTAGAGTCTGTAGAACCTTCTGTAGAATTGCTATGGTAACAAACCAATGGTAAGATTTACATGTATGATAGAACTGGGGATGTTCAAGAGACTTAATTACCCCTCATTTACTATAGCTTGGATATTCTGATCTATGAGTAGGGGGAAATTTGTAAATAATAGTGCCTCATCTTCATGAAGAAACCCCCATGAGCAGCAGTAGATGTGCTTAAAAAGTCTTTTTCTTGGGTTCACTGATGAGCACCAACATATAAGATGATAGAAGGAGAAACTATAGTAAAGAATTTCAAGTTTTTAAATTAAAACCTGAAATTTTAGTAAATTAAAATTTTTGAAAATTCAACATGTATGGGTAGCTTTCTAAAACTAGTTACTAAATAACTACTGGAAAACTGGAATTTATTAAGTCAACAAAACAAGTGGGTATAATATGTAAATATCACTCAAATCAAAGAGATAATGATTTTCTGAGAAACCATGCAGAACGGAGTTTAGAAATTTCAAAAATGCAACTGTATGGAGTGATTCCCTTCCAAAACACATTAATGGTTAGGTATTATACAGACAAAGGACACCAAAGAAAATTATAATATTGATTACACACACACACACACACAGACACACACACACACATATACGTATATACATAATTTCCAATAACAGAGATACCCTGGGACATGATTCATGAAATCATCTTAACCACACAAACTTATGAGTGATGTCCTTCCCTAATCTTTACAACTGCCCAGCTTAACACATGGTAGACCACTGCGAGGGGAAAAAGCTTTCTTATTAATTACTCATCTCTTGGGTCACACAGCCACTCATAGAGTTTTGAGAGCAATTTTGGTGTTCTTCCTACATATAAATTATTTAGTAACTTTTAGTACAACACAGAGCATACCAGGGCAGGCAAAAATATATCTCAAAATGCAAACACATGTATCTCATGAGTTATGTTCCTGTTCCATAATTCACACTCTTTTCATGTACAGCCCTGTGTGTTGGTGACATGATTCAACTTTTCACTGCCATTGACAGTCAAATTGGGTCCTTCTAGAATATTCTCCCTGAATATCTCATAACATGGGCCCCTAATTATAACATTCTTCTGACATTTTTGTGCACTTTTTCTCCCTTTCTCTTCAGAGGTTTATCCACATTTGGCATATTTTCCTGTTCTAACAAACAAGATATATAAATCAATATTAGTGAGACTCTTGTTACTTTTTCCTAAAGGATATATTTCCAGAGAAATTCTGACCAATCACAGACTCATAGTCCGAGTGCCCAAGGGCATACACAAAGTTATGTGTTAAGTTCCCAGAAATAGATTTAAAACAACATCATTTACAAAACAAATCCTCAAATAATGCTTTGTTCAATGTTATTTTATTATAATGTTGATGAGAAAAAAATTTTTATTATTTATTTTTTATGGTGACATTGGTTAATGAAATCCAGTAAGTTTCCACTGTACTCTTTAACAGTAAGGCATATACATTTACATACACTGTGTGTTCACTGTTGATAGTTAGATTCCTTTCTGTCATCACATACTTGACCCCCTTTACCCAGTCTATTTCTCCCCTCCCCCTCATCCCTCTCCTCTGGTAATCACTAGCACTAGCCTATACTTTATGTCCATGAGTCTTTGTTTGTCCTGTTCATTTGTTGCTTTTACGTTTATATCTCAAATAGAAGTGATTTTCAACCTTTTTTGTCTGGCTTATTTCGCTTAACATGATTATCTTGAGGTCTGTCTATGTTGTCACAAATCCAGTATTTCATCTCTTCTTATGGCTGAGTAATATTCCATTGTATATATATACCACAGCTTCTTTAGCCAATCATCTATTATAGGACACTTCAGTTGCTTCCATGCCCTGGCCACTGTGAATAATGCTGCTATGAACATCAGTGGGCAAATCTTTTCGGATATGGGTTTTCAAGTCTTTGGGGTAAATATCCAGTAGAGGGATTGCTGGATCATAGGGTAGATCAATTCTTAGTTTTTTGAGGAAGTTCCATACTGCTTTCCATAGTGGCTGTACCAATTTTCAGTCCCACCAGTAGTATGTGAGGGTTCCTATTTCTCTGCATCCTCTCCAGCATTTGTTATTACTTGTCCTGTTGATTATAGCTATTCTAACAGGTGTGAGATGGTATCTCACTGTGGTTTTGATTTGCATTTCCCTAATTGCCCATTTTCTTCTTCATGAGCCTTATCTCCATTCCCCTTTGTGAATTTGGATCTTTGAATCTTCCCCTTTTCAGTCAGTTCTGTTTCAGTTTGTCCCTATATATGCTGAATATTAATTACTATCTTGCTATAGCAATTCCTTTCTTATTGTTTAAGCTTATAATGCCCTGTTCTTAGTAATGGTTGCATTTCTCTGCTTCTATTTGCCTGATAGTCATTTTACTCCTAATCATGGGGTTTTTTTTAATCATTTTGTTTTAGGTGAGCTAACCCCTTTCAGTATTTCCTGTAGTGCAGCCCTCGTAGTGAAGAATTTCCTTAATTTTTGTATGTCTGGAAATATCTTTATTTCTCCTTCATATCTAACAGAGAGCTTAACTGAATACATTATTTTAGGCTTGTAGTTCCTTTCACTTAATTGTTTGAATATTTGATTGCACTCTTTTCTGGTTTGTTAGGTTTGTGCTGAGAAGTCTGACAATAATCTAATGAGTTTTCCATTGTAAGCTACTGTTTTCTTCTCCTTGGCTACCCTGAGAATTTCATCTTTGTCATTGATTTTTGACAATTTTAATAAAATGTGTCTTGGTGAAGGCCAAGTTGGGTTAAGATAATTGGGTGTTCTATTGACTTCCTGAATTCCAAGCTTCACCCCATTCCTTAGATTTGGGAAATTCTCATCTATCTGTCTGAAAATGCTTTTTGGTCCTTGCTCCTTTTCCTTGCCCTTGATAATGCCCATTATTCTTGTTTCCTCTCCTGATGGTATCTTCTAGTTCTTGTATTTCTCTTTCATTATTTTTCATTCTTCAGTTTCTCCCTTCTTCCCTCTGATTTATTTATAGATTTCTGTCTTCGATATCACTGATCCTTTTCTTTTTTTTGGTCGACTCTATTTCCCAAGCTTGCTATTTCATTTTTCAACTCTTGCAGTGTGCTTTTTATCTCCAGAAGATCTCTTCAGTTCTTTTTGAGGGTTTCAGTCTCCTTGCTAAAGAACTCATTCTGCTCATCTAGTTGTTTTCTCAATTCCTGAAATTGTTGGTATGATTCATTTTGGAACTCACGGAGTTTTTTCAGAAGTACCATCCTGAATTCCCTGTCATTTAAGTTGCATATTTCTATGTCTGTAAGCTTATTTTCTGGAGAACTTTCTCTTTCTTTCTGAGATCCCTCATCACCTTGGTTGCTCCTAGTGTTTAATGGACTATTTCTCTTCCTGGGCATTAATGGAAATGTATTCTGCTTTTTATTCCTTAGAGATTTATTATATAATAAAGGTCTCTCTTTAGCCTATTACAAAGAAGGTGGTTTTCTCTTGCTTTCCAGTAGATGGCATGTAAGCCTCTTGGATCCCTGTTTTATATAAAACCTTAAACACATCTTTTTATTTTCTTATAGCTATTTAATCACACTCATTACTCTCAGTTTCAGTCCCTGTCCATGGCAATGACAGTTTCTATAGCGTTTGCTCAGATTCCCCTGGGGCCCTGCGATGATCGGTCTCAGATGGTATGGGAGAAGGGGCCCTCCCGGTTCGGAATGGGGACTGCAGCTCAGCCTCGGTTTTGCCACCATGACTGGTAAAAATCAACTGTTGTTTCTCTGCCATCCCGTTTCTCTGCTTTCTACCATGATGACTGGGCCCTGCCGCTGGTTGTGTGGAATTCACAAACTCCTCCAGGCAGGGCTGTTCAGGAAACTCTCCACACAAACTCACGGCACCTTCTCCCCTCCTCCTCCCCCTACAGGGTGCTCCGGCAGCTGTGAGAGGCAGCGTCTTTATTTCTCCCAGTCCACCACTCGACACCTGGGCTTCTGACCTGTGGTAGCCCTTATGAGCAGTTTGGGTGTTTTTTGTTGAATTTTAGTTGTTCAGTTTATTGTTGTTTCAAGGGGAGAGATCTGGGGATGTCTCTCACTCCACCATGTTTCTCCAAACCCCTCAAATTTTTTTTTAATTCCTGGCTAGGCCATTGTCCGTTGTCTGTGTAGAGTTTGCACATTCTCCCTATGTCTATATAGGTTTCCTCCCGATTCCTCCAGTTTTCTCCCATATCCCAAAGATGCACATGTTACCTAAACTGTGTCTAAATTGCCCCAGTTGAGTGAGTGTGGGTGACAGTATTTTGTCCATGGTGGATTCCTGCTTTGTATCTTGAGCTGCTAGGACAAGTCTCAGCCACTCATGACCCTCAACTGGAATAAGTGAGTTGGAAAAGAATGATCTTACTTGTTTTTAATTAACCTTTGTTAAATGTCTGTATAGCTCACATTTATTTCAGTGGTTAATATTAGAAGTATTTGGGGTCTCTATTTAGAAGTTTAGTGATGTTTTTATGACCAGAAATTAGCTGTAGAAACATAACTCTTGTTTATGTCAGTTAGTCTGTGGTAAAATTGGTTTTGTTTTACATTGTTTCACTTAAAGTCAGTTTCCAAGAACCTATCCACCACTTTAAGTTCTTTAAGTTTGATGGCTTTCTATACTTGTACACATACATTTTGTAACTATTGCCTAGATAAAGATATAGAACATTTTCAGCATCTGAGAAAACTATATCCTTTCCCGGTGAATATTCCCAGTTTTCTAACTACTATCACTGTAATTTTTATCACCTCTTTTTGAATTGCACATAAATAGAACCATACATCCTTCTGTACAGAAGGACACTCTAGGAACAAAGGGAAGACCAATGTACATAGAATTCCACTTCTCTTTCCTCCCTACAGCTTCACAGTGGCCTTCAGGAAACCATTCAGTTGTATCCAACTCTACAAACACTGTATATTCAGTACTGGATAATGTGGCAATTAATACAAAAAAAAAAGCTTTTCTTATTTTTCATCTTTGGGAAGCCTCTAATTATGACTTTCTGATAAATAAATTAATTTTAACTTTTTGGGTTTTACATGCTAGAAGGATTTTTAAGAAGTGACACATTGATCAGAATAAAAAGCATTCTTAGGAAGGAGATTTGGATATCATCTGCCTGTGGAGTGGTAATAATGAAGTCCATATCAGTTTTTTTCAGTGAGGTGACAGTCTAATATAAATAGGAGAAAAATACAGCTGAGCCTGAAGAAAGAGGATAGGTAGAACCTGAACAAGAGACAGGAAGAGTATTTTGAAATGTATGAGAAGCAAGAAATTATGATGTCATCAAAGTTAAGTGAAAAAAGAATAACAAGCAGAAAAGGAGGGTGATGAAATAAAATGCAGTAGAAAAAGCCAATAAAGTGAGGCTGGAATGAGAGGGCTATAATTTTGTCCAGAATGAATTCATTGTGGCCTTTTGAGGACAATTATGGTAGAACATAATAATGGAAGTGAAATTGCAAAGCATTAAGAAGGTTAGTGAAGAGGAAATAAGCTGGGAAAAAGCTGGAAAAATTGTGAACAGTTTGCTATAGAAAAAGAAAGGCGATACTAAAGCTTAAAAAGCTGGAGAGAGAGAAATATGAAAGGGGGAAGAAACTGATGATATTGGCAAGGGAAAGGAAAAGCTTTGGCTCCTCCATCAGTAGGTGAAAAAAAGAGAATACAAGTGAAAGTTTTCAACATTTTTAGAGATGACAGTAGAGATGGAAGAAGAGAAAGGAGATGGCAACAATGAAAAAGGAAATTCACATTTTGATATGTTTTATTGTTACTTCTCCCAAACTATGGTTTTTTAAAGTTGTTTCATCCATTCAGATACAACATACGCTTCACAAATATTCAACAAACTTTTCACAAACACCAGGCATTTTTCTAGGTACATGTCATAAAAATAAAAATGAAGAAACTGAAAATCAAAGAAATAACATAACTGTCAAATATTGCATAGTTAATTGAGACCCAGATCCAAGACTTTTGGGTGGGAACTATGGCCATCTCTGCTGAAACCTAAAAGTTTGCAGTGGATTTGTCTGTGGAAATGCTTTTCTCACTTGTTCTCTAAGAGCTCAGACCTTGACTTCAAAGTCAGTGATACCTTCGCCACCTTCATTTCCTGAACTTCTCATCAGACGTAGTTGGATGATTAAGTCTGTTACATTCCCCAAGGACAGAGTGATGTGTGATTATGACAGCTTAATGCAAATTACATCCAAGCAACTCAGAATTTAGAAACCTTAGGTACAAAAATGTATGGGAGAGAGATGAGCAAAAATACATATATTTATATTAAATATATAGTATTAAAATATATTTTGTTAGATTCATGAAACGGATGATTCAGAAACTGAGTATTACATAATTATTTTACCTTCTCTATTGCCAGTTTTGTCCTGCTTATAAAGAAGAGAATTCACTTTATCTCTTTATGATTTGTTGAAATTGATGTTGCTTACTTTTGTCTTGGTTGTAAATACCACTTTTTCTCATTTTGGGAGTTTGTCACATTTTTTTTATGGATTTGCCTCCTCTTTGCCTATTGTTCAACGTCTGTATATGGACTCTTAACTATTAATAGAACATTTCCTTTTGATTCATTAGTCCAAGAATAAACTAGTTCTAGCAATGCAAAAAGGAAAACTGTTATGAATCTCATAAAATAGGTCAATTATTTTTAAAGTATGAAGAAAATATTAGAACTGTAGTTATGTACTGAAAAAATACCTTCTTGTATCTTAAGGAAGTTGGTATAGTTCCCATAGTTCATCTTTCATATATGGTCATTTATTTATTTTCACATTATTTCTGTAATATAAATAAATCAAATGTGATACTCATTTATAAATAAAAAAAGTGAGATATGAAGAGTAACTTGATGATAGCCAAACTGACAGAGGAAGGCATTTCCACCAAAAGGCCCCAAGTGAGTAAAAGGAGGGAAAGAGTAGAGGAGAAATCTCTTCTGTTTATAAATTTTATTCTTTGCACATTATAAAAAATATAATGGACTAGTATCACTACCATAACCTGCATTTGTGTATAAGTAAAAGGATTCTTCAGATACTGGATGCAAATTTATCATCATAAGGAAGATAATAATAGATAATACTATATAACAACTTGAAATGAGGTCTTTCCATGGCAGAACCTTTCCACTTTATATTCTTCCATACTTTTCTTCATCCCACTTCCATGTCATTCCATTACTCCAACACTTGTTTTAGTGTTCAGAACACAATGGCTCCTCAGCAAAATTCACCTGTTGATATTTACATTCCTGCCATCTTCTGCTTACTTCCTATAAACCTGACAGCTTCAGGTTATTGACTTCCATTCTCTCAGCCAGACATTTAGTTGAATTTTCAACACAAGAGAGAAAATAATTATCTCATATATATTTTATTTAAATTTTCTAGAAATTTTGAACCATTGAAGAAAGTAACTAATATGACTTCCTTAGTGATTCCATTTCATTAACAATGAGTTCTATACAGTAGAAATTCTTTAACATGAATGAAGAGTTAAAAATCACTTCATCCAAACCCTTTAGTTTAAAAATGAGGAAATGAAGGTTAAATGACCTACTCGTAGTCTTTTAAATTTTTAATGGAATTTTTTTAATGAGTGTTTGTCATTTTTATTGAGATAAATTAACATACAACTGTGTAAGTTTAAGGTGTACGGTTTGTTAATTTGATACATTTATATATATTAATCTGATTACCACTGTAATTTTGGCTAATATCTCCATGACATTAAATGTGGTGAGAAAATTTACGATCTAGTCTCTTAGCAACTTGGAAGTATATAATATAGTATTTTATCTCTTGTCTTTTCACTAGCACTATTGAAGTCAAAGTGTTACAGTGCGTTACAATATGATAATACATAAAATATAGGTTCAATTTTATGGTCAGAGTCTACATATCTCAAGGCCCACCTATACATCTTAAAATCAAGGGCATGATAGAACTGACATGTGATTCTCAATGTATAAAGCTGAGTTTATAATCACTAGAGGAGAAAAAAGGCAAGACACTGAGTACTGAAAGTATCATTAATTTTCTGCACAAAGGACAGCAGATGTAAAGGTTGAACGTCATGGAGAAAAGAAATCATGCGATATCTATGTTTAGAACTTACATAAATTGGAAACTTTTAATTAACTTGATCATTTCTTCCAGCTAAGTATAAAGCATAACAATAGCAGACTATGAAAAATGGTGTTTTAGAATATTTACCAAGACTGGGTCATGGGGTGAGGAATATGATCTATAAGGACTGGTGAAGAATATCTGTCTCATGGCCTAGAATGAGAAAGAGAATATTAGGAATAGAAATGAAAAACATTGCCTCAACATTGTCCCTGTAAAAAGTAAAATTTGCTTGATATTATTTAAACAAAATCCTACTTGGTAATCATCTTATAGTCTTAGGTACCTCAAAATATAATCTTTGATACCATGTGTGATAATGAGGTGTATTATAAGAGGCCTGTATGTCCAAATAATTTTAGAATATGAAGATATTATAAAAGTGGTGTCTAGATTGGATCAAAATGCCTACAAACATATGAACTTATCTCTACTAACTCCTGAGATCCACTGAAATTACAGCAAAACATAAAATTAAGAATGAATCAATAATCATACTAGAAAATCTAATAGAAAAAAATACTCCCATCATAGTTGATGAACTTCTGAAAGATATAATGTAGATGGAATCTAATAGATAATAAAATCTTAATGTTGAAGAACCAGAGATACACACAAAAGAAATTAATTTTTCCCACAGAACTCAAAACTCCAAACCATAAAAGAATATCCCCCCTATTTTTTTTTTAAAGGCTGTTATAGAAAGAAGGAATCACAATTCTTGGACATTAGAAATTTTAATATCATTATTTGTAAATGAAACCAAAAATCAATAGAGAGGCTGAATTTTTCACTAAATATGCTAAAGAAAAAGTGAACAATCTGTAATATTAACCTAGATATTCCCAAAATGCAGGGCAAAAAGACTAAAGTAAATTTACAAAAGAAAAGTATGAGAAAATATTTACCAAAAATAATTTTTAGAAGCAGAAACATGAAAAAGTAAAGAAATAGTCAAGTAAATGATAGAAGTACATTTTCCTGAACTTAAAAAAGACAATTTGTCTATTAGAAAAGAACCTATTGAAGAATTAAGATGAACCCATTTAAAAAACCTACCAATACCAGTAGTGAAAGAAAATACCATGAATTTCAGTAGAATAAAAGGGAGGTTACCTGAAAAGAATTTAAAAAACAGACTTTCATATATCTTCTCAGTTACATGTTGAAAATAATAGAGCACTGCCCAAAAATCCTGAGGTGAAAATTGTCAAACCCAAATTTCTATATTAAAAAAATTACCATTCAAATATAAGAGCAAAGAAAGCATTTTAAGGAATAATAAGCCTCAGATATTTTACAACCTATGCACGCTATGCAGTTCTCAAAAATGTCCTCTAGCTAAATGAAAATTAAATTCTAGGAAGTAGAAATCTAAGATATAAAATTTTGACATAAACAAAAGCACTGTGAAATTTATAGTAAACTGTTGATAATATGGTATTGAATATAATTTATTAGATAACATTCATAGAAAAGATGTGGTATAATATTAAGAAAAACCACTGGAATAAAATTCAATCTGATTTAAACAAAAAGTTTTGATGATGGAAAATATTAAATTACAATATAGACTCTATCTGGACAATAGGAAAGGCTATTACTGCTGATTATTTTATGCACTTTTATAGAAAATATAAAATGTCAGTGACCACTACTAACATCCACCATAGTAGTAGACTACTAAATTAAAGATAGAACCACCAAAACTCTGCAAGAAATACAATGAATGTTTCAAAATGTCATTAATCTAGTAAAAATTCAGAAAGAAAATGGAGAACAACAAGAAAATATGCGGTATGTTCTCAGAAATAACACCAAATATATCAATGACTATACTAATGTGAATGAGAGATATGCCCCCAATGACAGACAAAAATTCTGATTGTTTATTAAATAATTAAAGTCAGTGTATTGATTACTAAATAATTACAGTCAGTGGCATGTTCTTCCAAGAGGTCCAGGTAAAATGACACCAAAATTTAAAATTAACTGATGAGAAAAGAAATAGAAGTATGCTAAAATAGAAGAGGAGGAAAAGGAAGGGAAGGAGACAAAAGAAGAAAATAGGAGTGGTAGTATTAGACACCAGACAAATTTGAAGATATGGCAGGACAAACTAAAGGGAATAAAGATGAGACACACTGATAAAAAGTAAAAATCCACTAAGACTCTATAAAAGTCATGATTGTTAATCCACCATTCAGCAAATAATGAAAACATATGATGTAAAATAAGTAGAATTTGACATAACTAAAATCTCACAGAAGGAGACAGCTTAAGAACACACAAATAATAATCATATAAGGGATCTGGGTGAGATAATCAACATGTGTGATGTGTATGTTTCTGAGTGCATCATATATTAATTCTCAGGAAAATGTATAGACCTAACTAGTTTCCTTCTGGAAAAGGCAAAATAATAAAAAAGGAAAAAAGGACAATATTAAAGGAGTTTCTATAACTTTCCATACCCAAAGAAATGGAAAGTAGGAATAATATTAAAGGTAACACTATGCTTTTATGATGTAATGTGTCCTAACTTCATTTCTGTCGATCAAAAAGATTGACATGAGATTGTCATGCCAGCTCCATACATATTCTTTTTTTTTTTTTTTTTTTTACTTTGAATATTTGGGAACAACTCTAATTTTGTCTCTAAAAGGATTTTTTAAAATATGTTTACTAATGTATTGCTCTTGTTAGGGGGAACCAATTAACAAGTCCATTAGCTTTTATTTGTAGATGTAGTTTTATTATTTTACTAGATATTTAATTTTCCTATATTCAAAAGACACAGAATTCCACGTAATCATTATCATTACATTTTTTTCTCAATTATAACTTTTGTTTTAAAATCAGTTCACCACTCAAGCTATATAAAAATGAACTGACAAGGCCAAAAATATAAATGCCTACAGGACAAGACAGATGAATGATGCAGGTCAGCTGTAAGACAATACAGAATTAAGGATTCTGGAAAAATAAGGTACTGTCCTGTCTTAGAGAAGGACTACCATTTCTTGGCTTCAGTCAATTGTCACCATATAGAAATCATCATCTTCTAGGAATTCAGGCCCATTTGGCCATGCTTTCTAATATACCAAGAGAAGCTGTTAGGCCAAAATTTTATGTGAAATTCATGTTGCAAATAAATCAATGCAGTTTTTCAATGCTATGCAAGAAAAAAAAGTTCAGGGTCTAGATTGAGCCAGTTTGAAACCTGACAAATCTGGATATTTAGATAGATATGATTATCTTCAAATAATGACAGGCATAAGTCTACAATTAATACAGAGAATGTGGAATAGGGGGCCATTGCAATAACTGTTTAAATAGTTAACCTGACATATTTTATTCCTATTTATTCTCTACGGCTGACAGAGCAATATTTTGAAAACTCAAATTTCATTGCCACTCCTATTTATAACTTTGTGATGGCTTCCTATTACCGTAGAAACAAGACCAACACACTTAATGTAACCCAGGATCTTCATGGTCTGCACTCTGCCTACTGCCCCAGCCTCACCTCTGACTTCTCTCTATCTAGTTCAGTGTGTTCAACTTTACTGGCTCTTTCCAGTTTACCAGATGTTTTCTCCTTTCCACATAAAAACTTCTGCCTAGAATCTTCTAATTGCCACCCTACCCTTCTAAGAAATTCTCCAATGAATACCCATTCATCTTTCAGATCATAGCTCGAATATCACTTTCTTGGAAAATTCTTCCTTAATACTCTCATACTGGTCCCCTGTTACATGCCCTCACACATCTGTATACTTTTTCCTTTCTAAGTACTTATTACAATTTGAATGTAATAATCTCTCCTATTAGCCTATAAGCTTTGGGAGATAAGGAATATGTCTGTTTTGTTTACCATTGTCAACTCAGTACCAAGTAAATAGTGGGCCTATACAAAATAATCAATGAAAGAGCAATTGAGCTGCTATGAGAATGCTATGAGCTTTTTTAGCTTTTATAGATGAAACATGATTTTGGCTGTTCTATCTGTAATGAAATAATTAAAGACAGATGAGAATATTTAGAAGGCAAAAAAGAAAAAGTTCATGTAGTTACAAGGATATATCTTTTTGGTGAATTTCTTGCCTTTGGGTAGGTTTTATTAAATAAAATTTTTATAAAGATTATAAATAAAGATTATAAACAAGGGAAATATTTTTAGAGAGATTAATTGGATTAATGTAGAAATAAGTTTAAGACTAAGAGTGTCGTGTTTTCACTATTAATAATAACTATATCATTTAATAAATAACAATAGATTTATAAAAGAAATAAACATCCTGCAGCATTAATAGCATTATTTATTAAAAATAGTATGTATTTATTTTGCACTAAGCCTCCTTCCACAATGCTCTAATGGACCATGAAGGAATGAACATTTAGACTTAAATAAGCACTCTCCCTTCTGACTCATTAATTTCTTTCTCTTTTTTTGTGTTTGAGTCTGACATCTTATTCACTTTCTAATTTGAACACCTTTATCTATCAAGTTTGGAGATTCCATTCTTTCTTTTTCTTGAAGCCTTTTATAGGAAGAATCATACAAGCACATGTTAGTGGGTAAAAACATGGACTCTTTGTGCTGTGGTTGGAGAAGAAAGCAGGCACTTCATGGTTTTCAGCCACAATTTTCCAATAAGAAAAATATTCTTGATACTTAAGAAATGATGCTTTCAGAAACTGATTGAGCAACTTGCTGCTCCTTTATAAGGCACCATTTTAAAATCTTTGATATTGTGTTATATATTATGAACACTGGTGTTTCAGACATTAAAATATCCTTTGCAATCTTGTTTGTACTTTGTATCTTTAGCAATAAGGCCCATTATGATCTTTTTAAAAATCAGATCATCATGTACTTTATCTGTTAAATAGATTGAAAGCTTTCAAGTCAAATCCTTAACAAGTTATTCTTGTTAATAGAAGACATGATAGAAGGAGGTGAGAAAGGAAAACTGTCATCTCTAATGATGGTCTTTAATTGGTGTCTGTGGATTCCAGGTTAACTTTCGATGCTAGTGCCTTTTAAGTAAAGTAAACTTAAAGTCATATTCTCTTCATAAGGCACTGAGAAAGTGTTTACTAAACTCTTAATATCTCTTTCAAAGAATGATTGTGAAGGAGAATTGTCTTTAGAATTTTCACTGGTATTTTGAAATTTTTTTCTCTTGTAAAACATACATTTCAAAGAAAAAGTAATATGTAGGTACCACACATTAATAAATACATAATCATCATATTTCAGGATTATACTACTGATACCAACTTTAGATTGTTTTTCTAGGAAAGGGAAGGATGTGCATGGCACCCTATGCTTTCTCAGAGCACAACTTATGTGTAAATCAGCTGGATAGGCTAATTATAGTTTTATCCTATTCATGCAACAATACAGAGGGACTCTAAAGGAGTTAAACTCAATGTTCTTATATCATTTTCACATTTATTCTTGAACCAAAATGTTGACCACCAGTGGAATGGACCATCTCCTTGCCTCTTACCAATTGAAATAGTGAATTTAGCCCTGAATCATGCAGGGTCATTTTTTCCAGTTACAAAATTGCATATGCTAAGACTTTCTAGTACTTGAAACTGTTATCAACTCCTTTCCAACACCCAAATGGAGTGGTCTGAACACTACTTAACATTAATAAGGGAGGGAACAAAGGTTTGGACAGTAGATGTCATCTGACATCTAGCTCAATGTACTCAACCTTACTTGCCCATTCCAGTTTACCAGATATTTTTTTCTTTCCACATATCATTAACCTACAAGCCAAGTTCTAAATTCATTTTACAAATAGACGAACAAAAGATTGAGCTCTTTTATCTCCACTCAATTCAATTGTGCCTTCAGATAGAGAAGTTGAGGCAACATAAATCTTCTTTATTTAACATTGTTTGCATCAGTGGGACAGACACCAGGCCTACTCAGAACCGAGGAAGTTCTCAGCACACAAACAATGACATACACCCAGGCTCTTGCCCTCTACCTCCGTGTAAGCAGGTTTACAGTTCCACACAGACAGATCAGTTGTACCACCTTTTAATTCAATGAGTAGCACACTTTATTAGTTGATAGTCTGTAAAGTTTGTAGCTTCAGAATCAATCATGCTAATGCTGATATGTGTTTGGATAGGTGTAGCGTATTCTGCATAGGAATCTCTTATTCTCACGTTCTATCTGCAAAGCCAAGTTTCAAAAGTAGTTGCCACCCGTTCTTTTTTTCCTAAGGAGCAATTCATTATGATTAAAATTTATTGTACTGTTTAGAGAAAAAGTTTCTGAAACATAGAAAGTAGAACAAACTTGGGCTTCCTACCTTTAAGTTCACGTAATTAGTCCAGAAACTGGGTCTTAAATGGCATAAAGCAATTTTCATAGTTTAAAGAGAGAAAACTATAAATCTGGTTTATCATGTTCTTATAACTCTTTCAGAAACATGTGAGGAAATGTGAGGACCACTGTGAATCGAACAATAATCATAAAATTAGGAACAAAAGAATCAGACAGAACAAAGCCTTTTTTTCTTTTTTCTCCGTTCTTTTTTAGGATTCTAAATCACATACAAAACATTTGTTCTGCTCCAGCTCTTTGTGAACTAATTGGCTCTCCTGGAGGGATAGGTAATTGTACCTGACTACACAAGCTGTCCCAAAGCTCCCTTGGAAAGCTCCAGTAAGCTTCTAGTGTTAGCAGCCATCAAGGATTTCACAGGTCAGGCATCGGATCGATACAGCTAAAAGCAGCAGGGACTGTAATGTCGACAGCAGGTTTCAGAAAGCGCTGCAAGTGCCAGTTTGTTCCTCTTCATGCAGAAGCTCAAGACAGCTTAATTAACCCTTGGAAAATACAATTTATCCAGAGGCTCGGCAGGTCCCTACCAGGCCTTATTGGTGAACTGATAGGAGAGATACTGTAGCTGGCAGCGCTGAATTCCCATTTCCCCCTTTAATGCTCTTTCAGTTAGGATGCAAAGAAAACATGATTTTTGGTGGATGTGTTCATCCTGTCCTGAAGAGCATGTGATAGGAGGCAGCTTTAGAGGGGGGTTTGTTAGAACTCACGTGTGACTTCAGCAGGAGCAAGGCTGAGCCAGAGCATTGATCATCCAAGTCCTGGGGTGAGGAATCGGGGTGTGTATGCATGTATGTGTGTGCATGGGTGTGTGTGTGTGAGAGAGAGAATTAGAGTGTGTGTGTGCGTGTGTGTGCAATGTGTGGCAGAGGGACGGAAAAGCAAAGGCTCTTTATTTTACTTTTTCAATGATCTAAATGCTTCTGCGCCCTCATTTAAAGATATCCCATTAGTTGTCTATTTTTTGTGTCTGTGGTATCACACAGTCAAGAAAACTGAAGATCTATAAATTGTTTACATACCCCAAATACTTCATTTAGGAAGATAAAACACCTGTTTGGTGTACCAATCAGGAAGAAGTTGATTTGTCACATGTTACAGTCAAATCTTCATCTCCAGTGTTGTCTACTGTGCCATGAGGCTTTCTTTTCTCCTACTGCAGTTCTTTGCTAAGGCAAGCTGCTGAAGAGACATAAATCAAGCTAGTCAGAGATAGAAAATATTTAAAGTTAGTGGGGCTTAAGGAATTGTGGCTACATGAATGGTCTGGTGAATTCACTTAAATTGATTGTATCTACTTGTATTTGCATTCACATTCACATTAACCACTTTTTAAATTTGTATCATTTCAATTAATTCATATTAAAGTATTTTCCTAGGTTCATATCTATGGTCATTAGTGAGAGTTCATGGCGTCAGGTTCCAGAACAGTGAACTCTTGCACAGATGCAGACTGGATAGATGCTGTCTCCTTTCTGCTGGTTCATTTCCATTTATGATCAGAAGCAAAGTAGATTGAAGTGGAAGAAATAAATTAAATATAGATTAAATGTGCATAAGATATTTTAGATCAGAATCCAGCCACAATCTCTTTGAAATAATTTATAACAAATATAATACACATGAGTGAAAACAGTTGCATTAGATCTAAGGTGAGGGGCCTGTCCTCCTCATTCATCACCAGTCTTTCTCCCCAGAGGTACAAAATGTAACCATTTCTGTTACTGGCTCTTTCATTGAGTGTCTGCATGCTTCTATTCAACAAATGCACAGTGAGCAGTTAATACAGGCCAGGTACATCTTTAGACCCAGGTGATAAGGTAATTTAAAAAATAAAAAAGAAAAAGAAACAAGAGCTGCATGAAAAAGTTTACTTACTAATATGAGCAGACAAAAGACAACCAAATAAAAACATCTCAGATAGTATACTATCTCAGAAATGACTATAAAGAAACATTGAACAGGGTAAGAATATAGACAATTGAGTTTTTATCATTATCATTTCTCCTAGTATAACCAGGAAGATTTCTCTAAAAAGGTGATATCTGAGGAAAATTGGAGAGAAAGGAGTAGTGTTCCAAATAGTTATCTGGACAATTAGCTTTCTAGGCAAAGGCAGCATGTACAAAGGCCCTGAAGTTGGAGCATGCTTGTCCTGACCACAGATTAACATGGATGCCTTTAAGGTTTGAAGTAAAGTTGAAGTGATGTAAGGGAATAAGGCGGGGACCAATATAATGTAAGACTTTATAGATATTTCCAAGAGTCACACAACTAGTAAGTGTAGAGTTGGGATTTGAACACAAGAATAACTTAACATTTCTAACCACCAGCTGTACTGATCTCCTCAAACTGGAGTTCTGTTATACACATGATTTACAGTCATCTATAATCTCATCCTTCTACACATCCACCCCTTACTCTGCTTAATCAAAGAGTTGACTATAATTCCAAATTAACAAACTTATTCACTGATCAGCAAGAATGGAAAATAGTCACCAGTGCTTTCTAGTTGCACTAGAGAGCAGTGACAAAGCCTTAATTAAGAATTACATGTATGTTTTCCAATAAGACTTCCAAAAGGCTGAATACAAACCTAGTTCTTAACTAGTGACACTATAAAAGAGCAAAGGACCTCAGAGATTAACTAATCAGCCCTCTTCATTCTATAGATTAAAAAGTGAAAGTCAAGAGTGTTTAATATTTTTCTTTTTGAATTCAGAATAGTAAACTATCAGGGAGACGATCACTGATCTTGGAACTGTGACATACCTCAGTGTCTTGTGTGTCCCTCTTTCACCTTCTCATCCCTTTCTGACCAACTGTGACTCAATCTTCTCCTTCAACCTACATTTATGATATTGTCTTAATCACATTATGAATTTTTAAGTTTTCTTATGGCAGGATATAAGAAAAAGAAATAAAATCCCTACACCTCATTTTCATTTTACTGGTGTTTTTTTTTTTTTTTTTTTTTGCAAAATATTTTACTGGAGCAACTAACAAACAAAAGAATAGTTACACATGTGAATTTCACTTTATTTCTAAGTCTTTGTGCTGTGAAGTTCAACAAAGTGGCTGAAAATTAAATCGATGGAAGGAAAGGTAGTAAGTGGCTGGAGACATAGCAGAAACTCACTAATCAGGTGACCTATTTGCCACATGGTTGTGAGCAAGTCACCCATGCTAAACCCTAGTTTCCTCATGTGTAAATTGAGAGTTTACATAGAAAATCTCTGTCAAAATTAGAGGTTTTAAATTTATACCAACAAAGGACCAGAACCTAGCTGTCACAACTTGTCTCTAAAAGCCACATACCATTCTTCTACTGCTGTATTTCTGTACATTCATACAGCCACCATTCAAAATGTGGCATTCACTCCTAATTAGCACTTTATTAAAGCTTATCTGTATGCCTGTAGTCCATTTTTCAAGATGACTTAAATCAGAATTTGTGTGTTATTCATCCCCTCTCAAAAGTATGTTTTCAAGATGTATTTAGGCAATAGTGCTTTTCCACAGCATAATTGTATCCTAATGTAAAAACTGCAAATATATTTCCTTTTCCATGTTCGCAAATCCTTAAATGACCTCACATTTTAGCATCATTATATAATATACAAAGGAAGATGCATTTTATGTGAACTTGTACACATAAATAGAATTTTAAAAAATTCTCAACACATTACTGTATGCTGCAAGCTTTTTATGGATTATGAAAGAACAGAAGACTAATATACTAACTGAAGTTTGAGAATTTCTCAACATTATCAGAATTTCTATGGCTTCTACTCCATTTTATCACACATTCAAATGTCACTACTGCTAACAGTGTCCTCGAAGTATTTATAGGTTGACTGCATTTGAACAAGTTTTTTTACATTTTCTTTTTACAACCAATCAATGCTAATATCTGAATCACAAAGATGAGAGAATGTCAGGTTTATTGACAGATGTTGCACATTCACATTGTAGTTATTGCAATGTTTTTATGATCAAACTGGAAATAACCAAATTAGCAAATACATCTGTTTGCTTAATGACATTTCCAATACAGCTTTTGTGCTCTAAGAACTATTTAAACATTCATGATACCATCTAAAACAGCCACTCCTATCTTTCTTCAGTTTTTACCTGGCTTCATTTCTTTTTGCACAAGCTTATTACTAGCTGAATTATGCTATAAATATATGTTAACTGTCACTAGAATGTGAGTCCTATGAATGTGAAAAGCTTGACTGTATCTCCAGTACCTACAAAAGTGTTGAGCATATAGTAGGTGCAAATGACATCTTTGTTGAATAAATATATAAACTTTTGACTATGTGTGTTTATAAACACGTGTACATATATCAATTTAATGATATACACATACCCAATTATAGGTACGTAGTATATTTTTTAACCTTAAACTATCTCTAAAGCTGATAATTAACATAACAAAAGCACAAAGGTGAGATCAGATATTTACAAAGTCATCTTAAAGAGATGGCAGGGCTCCAAAGATAAGAGTGAAACCTGGAGATATGCATCTGTTCAGTCTCATTCACAAAATACTTTAATGAGGAAAAGTTAAATCTGTTCAAATAACACTCTCAATAAAAATGGTATATTAAGAGAGTGGGAATAGAAAAGAGTAAAAATATAGGAAAACGGGAACCAGAAATTCCAAAGTTGGCAATGGGCCAGCGAGCAACGCATAGGAACCTGAACAACTGGGGCACCAGAGAAGTAAGATGGAGTGGTTCTCTAAACCTCACTCACTACCATCCTCATTTGCTGTGATTTCAACTTTACAGAGCAGTCTTTTGCTTTCAAACTGGCTTCTTGCTGAGAAGGTGGGGACTATCCCTGTTTAGCAAATGCTAGCAACAACTTCAGCAGAGAGAGTATCTCTTGTAATTAATTAATGAACTATGTCTCTGATTTAGACATTACCTTTATTGGTATAAGTTCATCCACGAGAGCCTACCCCATTCTGAGTATATAACATCATTTTGTAAGATTCTAAGGCTAGATTCAAACTCTGCACTGAGGTGACCCAACATGGAGGCCCTGTTACAACTGTGGCCAGCCAACCTCATTTGGTCACACCCCCACTAGCATATGTGAATGGATTCATTAATTCAATTAATGTACATTTCAATATATGGACCATCGTTATGCTTTATATCTCTACTAAGGCCTTCAATTTTTCACTCTGTTTTAACTATTCCCAGGTTATTTTGAGTTAAGACAATGGATATACATTAATATGCTATAAAATCTGTCAGAGAACAACCCCAGCCTCACATATGATTTCAAAGACTAAATCTGTTACCATTCCACAGATGCCAAAAGTAGAATCAGAATAAAATAGTTTATTAATCAGTGAACAGAAGGTGCATCATCATTGTACCACAGGTTCCCTTGTCTCTCAAGTCCCATTGGCATCATGATGGATCAAGTGAATGCTCTGACATAGCGGGCTAAGTTGCAGTGAAGGAAAATAAGGTCAAGCATTCAGAATCTTTTGTAGCAAGCAATAAAGAAACTAGTTTCCCTGTATGACCAGCTACAGAATTTGTTCAATATCATGAGACAGAGATAAGAGAGAAATAAGTATGCAGATAATAAATTTTATGCAGTAATAAATAGAGGGGAGATTTAACCCTATAAGAATTTCTATCTGGTTTGGTTCACTTGACATATATCCAGATCTAAAATTAAAATTTTCTTCTAGATAATATATTCTTTTGTGTCAATGGTTCTTTCATGGTGACAACTTCCATGGAGTCCTCTAAGTTGCTTCTTCCATTCTCTAATCAAATAACGATTGAGAGTAAATGTACAGAAGATTTTCAGAGAAAATAAACAAAGCAATCAAGGTTAAATAATTCTTGAGACTGAAAATTAAAACTGACAAAATAATAAAATGAGAATAATAGTTTAAAAATCTGTGGTTACTTTTAAGACAAAATTATTAGTTTATGGAGACTTGTAAGAGGAAAAAAAACCTGCCTTCTAAGAAATTATGGAAACATTAAATGCATACTAATAGTAAGAAAAAAATGACCAGAAAAATTTATTCAACTAACTGTTTACTTAGACCAATAGAATGGTTAGTAGTGAACCAGAAAATAATGAAAGTCTAGGGAGAGGAAGCAGCATGTAGTCAGCAGGAGATAACCTAGTGAAAATGTTGCACTTGAGAGAAAATATTTAGATATCTATATTTAGAATTCAGGAATTATATAGGGAAAAGTTTTTACATATTTATTTCACATAAATATATCATTGATTCTTCTACTGATATAAATGGTATTATGTAAAGATAGATAACTTATGATGTATTCTAACACATTGGGGAGCTAAGTCAACAACTTATGTGCATGAGTTATAATATTCAGATCTAATAGACTTTAAAAAGAAAAGACTTTAAAAAGAAAAAAAAATGGTATTTTTCTTTCTCAATTTCAGCATCTAAAGCTTTTTAACAAACCAAGTAAATAAAAACATAAGAAAACAGTGAAAATATGATAAGTGAGGAAGTCGATTTAGAGGAAAGGAGACTGACCTATATTCTAGTGTTCACTCATACTACTAGAGTTGGTGGACTGAAGCAAATATTTTTCCTGGACTTCACAAACTTATGTATTAAAGAAAGAGACCTAGATTAGATGATTTATACAGTGACTTTCAGGTCTAAATTGTATTATTAACTTTATATTAAATAAATAGAAATAGTTGTTCCAGTTAGGAATAGGATTGAAGGATCAGGATTAAGGATATTCAAAATAAAATGTTCACAAAGCCATTATTTATATACATACATATATACATAAAAATAGAAAACTCACTTGAATCATAACTGAACATCTGAATGTTTCTGAATATAACAGGGAAATACCAAGATAGAAAATGTGAAAAATAGAATGTATTCCAATTCAGAATAAATGAGTCTTCTTGATTTATTAATATATAAAAATTGCAAACCAATCTCAAATACTTATCATTAAAGGTATGTATATTTGGGTATCATATAAATACTCCCCTTATCAAAAGAAAAATATTAATTTTGAGTTCAAGAAAATTATTGAGTGAGAGAAAGTATCAGGAAACCCATCTCCTGAATTTACTTTAAGATGTCAACACCAACAATGTTTTTAAATACTTAGTGAATATATTTTACAAGGAAAATTACATCATTTGAATATTAAACAGTTACTTCTTCATACACGACAGCTTTCAGGGATGATAATGTTATCTTTCCTTTAGATAATTATGTTTCTAATCTATTAAGAATATGTAATTTCAAGAATCTGAGGAGTGTACTCAATTTAAATGTCTCTTCTATAGCCTTCATGGTGCCTAGTTACTGTTTTTACATGGACTAAGGAGGGGGAAACCCTCTTCCAATCATTAAATAGATCATTATAACTGCTAGAGATTTATTCCCTGGAATGGTCTTAGAAGTGGCCTGTAAGTGAACATCTGTTCCTGGAAGAAGATTGTCATTCCTTTCAAATAGAAAATATCCCGTACTAGTAGAAAAGTTGTAGGAATGGCACAAACTCAGTGGTGTGGTCTTTTATTCCTCATAGATGATACAGATTACTTCATTTTCCTAAGAAGTTGCTTTCTCTTCTTCAAAAATAGTAAATTGAGCTCTGAGGAGGTGAAAAAAATCCTTTCACTTTAGAAAAACTGAAAAGTTTAGAGATTTGATAGCAAAAATAATATGAGGAGTGAGTTACCCAGCTCCCTTAACCTCCTCCTCCAAAAAAAAATTGAATGGATTTAAGTATTATATCTTCATGATAACACTTTGTTCTGAGAGTTTCACAACTATAAGTTTATTTTGTTTTGTTTTCTTTCCCTCAGCTACTACTTCAGTGGGCCTTTAGCACTGCTTGAGTTCTATAGCAATCAGCTTTTGATAAATATGTTAAAAAAGTAGGAATAAATCTAAGAATTTGACTTGTAATAGATTAAAAGGGAATTTAGGAAAAATTTGCCTATTCTCACATTTCATAACTGGGGGCAAGACCTTTCCTTAAAGAGTGAGCCAGAAAACAACAAATACAGCACTTAAAATGTAACACAAAAGAAGGGAAGGAATGTCTTAATATACAATAGAATATTATCTCTACACAGAGCCTGCCATGATGAGTTAAATTATAGATGAAAAGAGATTAAATAATAAACAAAGATTGAGATGAGAAGGAAAAAAATATAGGAAGACACTGCCCCAAATAAAACTGCAGTAGCCAAAGCTCAGAAACCAAAAGAGCCTACTTGAAGCTATAGAAAATTTGAATCAGTGTACAGAACAGACATGATGAAACTATATCAAGACTGTGTAAAAAAGTTAACAGACCTGAGTGTCTATATCCTTAGAAAGACTTGTTTCAAATTTTAGTTTAAAATTACTATTATAAATTTAAATTTTATTATATAATTTTCTTATTAAATGTTATTATAAAATATAAATTTATTCAAACCTATTGCTAAATTTTAACAAATATCAAATCATAGCTAATCCTATTTTCTCTAGTCCCACTTTCTTCTTTCTTCCACTGCCATTGAATCATTTTAAAACCAATCCCAGACATTAGTTTATTTGACATCTAAATATTCCACAAGTCTGAGATTTTTTTCATCTTTTTTTTTCTTGCTATTACTTATTAAAGAGGCTGTAGAGCTTTGCATATTCTGTACTCTAATGATTGCATTCCTGCAGTATCATTTATTTCCTATAAACTGATGGTAAGGTATAGAATCTTTGTGTTGGAGCCACCAAGAACACTCTGAGATATCAGTCAAAGGCCAAATTTGTAAGCAGGTCTTTCTAATCTAAGGATATAGATACTCAGATCTGTTAACTCTTCTTTATACAGTTTTGATATGGTTTATATCTTTTTTTTTTTCAAGAATATTTCCCAAGTAGGATCTTCTTTCAGGAAGCTCGTAATTTCTGCTTCTGTCAATTTTTATAATGTTAGTGTCCATTTATAATGAATGCCTAAATCTATTATTTCATTTTGTATTGAAAATGATAATATTCTAATTATATAATTTATTTATATATATATATGCTGGAACATTTATGTTAAGAAAAGATTTTTCCCAAAATAAGAATGTCCGAGAGTCCATTTCACATAGGAAAGACAAAATAAATGCTTGAATTTGTTCTTTAGCAAGCTCAAAGGTGACCAGTGAGATTGTTTTTTTTAATTATTATTATATACTCATTTATTTTTAACTATTTTGTGTGTTCCAGCTAATTACAGGAAGTCTTATTTCTGCTTAAACTGAATTGTCTTTGGCCAATAAGAATTTCTTCAAGCTGGCTCTTGAGTTTGTTTTCTCTAATTCCCTTGCTTTCTGATTAAACACGATATTCGAGTTTTACCTTGTATTTTTCTGTCTCAGATCTGGATGCAGCCATTTCTTAAAGTAGCCTTGGTTTTTTTACTGAGACTTGGTACTTAAAGGCCACACTTTGGGCATTGTGAGTGATCATTATTATTGGGTTACTCATGGTTTCAAGGCTTTTCAGTAAATAAATCTAGGAAATATGTTTGTTTGCTTGCTTTTTGTTTAATATACATTATAACATTGACATTTCTAATTTAAATTTAAAGTTCCAAAGTTTTTATCTTTCTTAATCTTATATCTGCATCTCTTCTTATAGGAAAACTTAGTTCCTGATGACATTAATGTATTTCCTTGCTTGTAACGGTTACAGAAAAATATTACCAAGACTAGATTACCAAAAACAATTTAACTTTTTCTGTTATTTTGGTCTTTAGCATATAAACCACTAAGAAAGCTTAGTTAATTTACTATATGTTAAAGTCTCTTGCATTACTTCTTTTCTGTGTGTTTATGCCACCAATTCAATACAGTTAGATTTATTTGTTTCATTTTAATTGTTTTTAAATGTTTGTATTTTTTCATTTTGATTTCATTTTTTATATTTATGTAAAATATGACCATGATTACAAAGACAAACTTATAAAACAAACTATATACATTTTTTGCCTTCAAAATTCTACATCCTTTCTTACTCCTTTCTGACCAATAAATAACCATACACAGTTTTCTCTCTTTTTTTTTTCACTTTAAATATACTGGGAATTATTCCATATGTGTACATAAAAATATTCATCATTTCTTTTTATAGCTACATATTTCCATTGTATGAATGTATAATAGTTCATATTTAATCAGACACCTATTGATGAGCATTTGGGTTCTTTCCATTTTTTGCTATTATAAATCGTGCTCTAGTAATAGCCTTGCACATATGTCTTTTCATATTTTACCAGTGTATCTTTGGGATAGATGCCTAGAAATGAGCTTTCTGGGTCAAAGGGTAAATGCTTATGTAGTTTTGCAAGATATTGACAAATATCCTTCCATGGGGGTTATGTCATTTTGTATTACCATGAGCAATACATGAGTGCCTATTTCCTCTTAGCCTTGCCAATAGTTGTCAAACTGTTGGATTTTTGCCAAACTGATGGGAGAGAAATAATAACTCGGTGTAATTTTAATTGGCATTTCTCTTACTGTGAATATATTTGAACATCTTTTCATATCTTTAAGGGCCAAATAGAAGTACAAAGTGTATGAAAAGTATGATCTCCTATTAACAAGTAAATGTATTCCAAATAAACAAGAATGTTGATTAATATGACATGAATTAATATAATATATAAGTAGATCAAATTTAGATGTGTTTATTCAAAATAGGTTGCCCATATGTCACTAAATACCATTTCCTTAAGGGTTTTTCAGCTTTTAAATTTTGAATTTCTGTGTAACAAAATTATGGTCACATATTTACCTTTCTTACCTCCTTACCTCTCACTAAAAATGAGAGGAAAAAATACAAAATAGTGATTGCCTGGAAGCACTGTAAAACTATGAAGTGGGCCATCAAAGAAGCAGTAAATGTTAGAGTTTTCTGAAAGACACGATGCAGATATGATTAAAATTGCAAAGAAGCATATTGGTTCCAAGTGCTGAAATTTAAAGATAAAAAAAGAAAGGACAGTTCTCTGAGAGGTTCTCACTTTTTTGGCAGCTATATATCCCCAAAAGTCACAGAGGAACCTCTATGTTTAGAGCAGCTGAGGCCAATAGCTAGTGAAGAAAAAAATAAAGAACTTCAGTTGAAAATTGTTCTTCCTCAAGGAAGAACCCATTTTAGTTTTGAGAGGCTTTATATGAGGAAGAAATATTTAAGCAGTACTTGAAACTGTAAGATGAGAAGGAGGCAGATAAGCAAAAGTGCCAAGAACAAGGTATATAGGTGGGAAGTGAGTAGATGGAAGTATTCCAGAAAATGGGAATATCATATGCAAAGGCTCTGAGGAAAGAAGGAACTCAGTGTGTTCTACTGACTAAAAGAATACTGGGCATAGTGACAACAACAAGTTTATACTTTAGCATAAGTGTAATAAAAAGCCACATAAGGATTTTATATCTATTTTAAACTATTCTTTCTGTCATAAAGAAAATCAGATCAGAGGAGGGATCAATAGAGCTTTAATCATAAAAAATATTTTATAATACCTTTCAGAAATTATTAGATTAAGTAGGAGATGCAAGATTTAATTAAATTTAAAAGTCTGACTCAATTCATTATATAGTGATAATTCTATAACCAACTAACATAGAGGATAATTTAAATAATATAATTTATAAGATTTATTTAACCAAGTTGTATAAAAAGTCATAAACTATAGAGAATATATGTTATTTATATATTATGTTAAATAAATTGTTTGCAAAAGCATGTTATCATGTTTTAGGCCTAAACAATCTCTACAATTTTGAAAGAATTTTGAAAGGTAGAAATATTCTCTAATCACAATAAAAAAAAATACTGTCTACAAGAAATTAATAACAAGGTTATATATTTGTAAACAAAGTAATCTACATAAGATTAGTAGCTAAGCTGAAACTTCAGCTCATACCCCAAATTAACGGTGCTCCAAAAATATAAAAGTTCTAAACAAAATCAGACCGATAGTAAACTTCCTAGAGGCAACATAAGTGCAGAAAGATGATGAAGTTGTGCCTTTTAGTGCTAAAATTTTTTAAATCAGAGTTCTAGCTAGATTTTAATATATTCTGTATATTAGTTTTCTTTTGCTGCCATAATAAGTTGTCACAAATGTTGTGGCTTAAACCAATATAAATTTATTATCTTACAGTTTTTGGCTTGTAAGGCCCTTCCTCTATCTTTAGAGCTAGCAATACTGCATCTCTTTAACCTTTCTTTCATATTCACGTCTTCCTATGACTAGAGCCAGGAAGTGTTCTCAGCTTGTAAATACTCATTTGATTAGACTGAGCCCACCTGGATAATCCAGGCTGATTTTCTCATTTCAAAGTTTTTAGCCTTAATCATACCTGAAAAGTCTCTTTTTTTTTTTCGCATAAAGTAATGTATTTCTAAGTTTCAGGCCTTGTGACATAGTTCTTTGGAAAGCTATCATTCTGATTACCACACACCCTGCCAAACTATCATAGAAGTGCAAAAAAAAAAAAAAAAAAAAAAAAAAAAGGCATAGAAGAAAACTAATAATGTAGATTCTAGATTGACATTATTTGTCCCCCTTTAACACTTAGTGCTTTGGTGTTTGTTGTTGCTGAAAAATTTACTGTCAGCAAGGGGGAAGTAGAACCTGGGAAGGTGAGTATATGCAATCCTATACAAAAACATGTAGATCAATAAAAAATCTAGAAGGTTAAAGCTAGTAGTGATACTAACATTGACAGTACTTTTAAAGAAGAAAAAGTGAAATTTGTAGAAAAAGTTTTAGTGTTCTAATGCTCTAGTACTCCAGAATGTTAAATCCTATCTTTCTCAATTAGATAGTAGCTGAGGTAACAATTATTAGCCCCTTACTTCTCTGATCATAACAATGAAAAATCAACCAATCAAAGATAAAGTCATCAATTTTGATATAATAGCATTGATGGAGTTAAATTATCTAAGAGATGGGAAGATAAGAGATGTTAAAAGATAAATTAAGGCATATTAAAATTTTAAGAGTCTGTATGAGCAAAAATCTATTTAACTGGGGTAGCACCAAACCAGAAGTGGTTAGGAGCACTTCACCAACAGGAGCCAGGGGAAAGACAAATAGAGAAAATGAAGAAGCAAAAATAAATAAATAAATAACAAAATAAAAATAAATAAAAAAGTAAATTATTCAATTGGCTATAGCTTAAAGCTTAGATGGCTGTATGTGATTGGTTGTCCTCAGTGTTTATATTTTATGACCTTGAGGCACTTACAGGCTTAAGTTTGGATTTGCTCCTGTAGGCCACCATAGCATTAGAGCCACTTCAATATAATGGCCTCCTTGTTTAATTAATTTAACAGAGAACATCAGAAAAGATCACTGGAGTTACCATGGGATTCCTGCTCAAATGATACCCTAAGGTAGGAGTTGGCAAACTTTTTTCTTTAAACAATCATATGATAAAATTATCCATATTGTTCATACTGTCTCTGTCACAACCACTCATTCTACTCTTGTAGCTCTAAGCAGCTAAAATGTCAAATGGTGTCTAAATGTGTTTTTTAAGAACCTAATTACTATTAAAGATCAAATGAACATAATTGTTTCATATAAATAGAGTAGGGAGGACTCTCCAGACTGTATACATATGTACTTATATACATACACATATGAAAGCAAGAACAACTTGATTTCATAACCTAGCAGAAAGAAAATTAAACAATTCTGCAGTAAAACTTTATCACAGTAAACACACACACAAAAACTCCTAAATAAAATGCTAGTAAAGTGTTTTAAGCGTATTAAGAGAAAAATAGTCAGTAACCAAGTAGATCATTTCTAGAATGCAAGGAAATGTGTCAATATAATTTATCTCAGGTAAAAGAATAAAAGCCGTGTAATTGTCTTGTTAATTGCTAAAAGGTATTATATAGTTAACTATGCCAAGTATTATTAAAAGTTTGATAAAATAAAACCTTACTAATCTAGAAAAGAAAGGATCCTTGTTTAATATAATAAAGACAATTTCAACCCAATGTACCTTATGAATGACACCAGAATTAAGTCCCTTTAATGTCAGGGAAAAACAGATGGCTCAGGACAATGTTTATTTAACATTGTCCTTGAGGTTTGTTTGTTTAACATTGTCCTTGAAGTTATACTCAATCCAATTAGATGAGGACAATAATAGACATACATTTTGAAAATAAGGGAATAATTTTTTTTTTAGTTAACATTACTATTTACAAAAGAAAAAAGTAAAACTAAAAAAGTTTTAATTTTATTAACAGGGATCACTATAAAATAAATGTTTAAAATTCAATAGCTTTTCTCCCTATCAGAAAAAGCAAGCTGGACAATATAATTAAAAGATTACATTTTAAAAGCAGCTAAAAAACATAACATTTAGAAACAAACATTTTTAAAAGATAAAGATATATGGGATATACATAAAGAAAACTAAAAGAATTTACTAAAGATTTTAATAAAATCAAAGTTATCAAAAAGTACTTTTAAAAGTCATTAAAAAGTCATTATTAAGTCATTATGCATGTTTGTTATCTATTCTCTAATTTTCTGAATATTGGAAGCATATCATAAAAAAAGAAATCTCTTTCTGGAGTGTGATGGATAGGTAGCTAGGTAGCTAGCCAGCTAGCTAGATAAGCAAAGATTGGACAAAACTGTGATAATAGAAGAAATAGCTTAAAAATACTTCTACATTCATCCAAAAACATATTACAAAGAAAATCAAATCTATATTTAATATTTATCAATGGAAAAAGGAAGATTTAGTCAGCAAGTGGTACTGGAACAATTGCTTGATTATTTTTAAAAAGTAGGTCTCAAAATTTCACTTTTTATCTCAATTTAAGAGAAATTATATATTCAGTGAACTATAAAATTTAAGTAATGAAACTATCATAAATGTTTTAAAAATAGATAAACACTTATCAGAATTTATAAACTTGGAGATAAGAGAAAATAAGCACAAAATTGAACAAATTTTACTATGTAAAATATTTAAACTAGAGCATGAAACATAACCAAAATAAAGAGATGCTATGCAATAAACATAAAAAAAGGTTAATAACTTTGTTATATAAAGAACTTCTATGGTTGTTAAACACTAAAACCCTACTTAAGCCTTTACTAAAGTCAATAAGTAGAAGAAAAATATACAAAAAATTTACAAAAATTGTGTCAACTATTTAATAAATGTTTGAAATGATCAGCTCACTATCAATTAAACATGAACATTTAGGTAGTAAGGACATAGTTTATGATCAATAATGTCTCAAATACTAATATACTGTGTCAGCAATTACAAAGCGAAATTGAAAATATCAATCATTTGAGATAGCTATGTAAATTAAAATTTTTTAGTTAGTTGCTTGATGTACAATGAAGAGTTTTAAGAATATGCAAATATTTGAGCCAATAAATCCATTTTTGAGATATATCTAAGGCAGTACCCCTAAATGCAGAAAATACATAAGGAACATATATGTTTATTTCAGATTTGTTGACAAGACACTAGAAGCAACCTAAATGTCAACTAAAACCATAATACCAGACAAATTGACAGAACTAGAAATGTAGGCTTGCTCTTAGAAAGAAAAAAAAGACAGTTGAAAATATAGGTAACACAGTCTAGCCTCTTATTTAAATCCCAATGTAGTAAGAAGCATGTATTTTATTTAATTATTTTTAATATATAATATAATTTTTTTTTCAATTACAATTGACATTCAACATTAATTAGTTTCAGGTGTACAGCATAGCGGTTAGGCATTTATATAATTTACAAAGTGATCCTTTCCCCCATAAGTCTAGTACCCACCTGGCACCATATATAATTACAATATTATTGACAGGATTCCCTATGCTGTACTTTATATCACTGTGACTGTTCTATATCTGCCAATTTGAACTTCTTAATCTCTTCACCTTTTGCACCCAGCCCTCAATCCCCCTTCTATCTGGCAACCATTAATTTATTCCCTGTATCTATGAATCTGTTTCTGGTTTGTTTTTGTTCTTTAGATTCCACAACTAAGTGAAATCACATGATATTTCTTTTTCTCTGCCTGACTTGTTTCATTTAGCATAATACCTTCTATGTCCATCCATGTTGTGGTAAATAGTTAGATTTCATTCTTTTTTATGGCTGAGTAATAATTCATTGTTATATATGTACCACATCTAAAGAAGCACATATTGACAATGATTTATACTGAAATGATAGCGAGTAGACACAGCAAATAAGAAATGGGAACCTAATAACTCTCAAATTCCCCCATCTAACTATTTGAAGAATTAGTGGAATGAGAAATTTAATTGATATATGACAGATGCCCAAATGGTCATATTTAAGAGTTAAATTTTCATTTGTATTAAAATTTGGATTTCTACAATTCAATTGTTACCTAGAAGTTTCAAGGTTAATGAAATCTTAAGCTATCCATACAATTAAGCTATAATTTCTTCCTTGATATTTTAAATATTCAAAAGAGAAAATGAGTAATAATACAAACACTTATAAACTCAACACCTAGAAAGAATAAACATATTTGACAGATTTTCTGCTGAAAGTTTTTGAAAGAAAATATTAAAGACATAGTTGGAATTCCTGAGTATTCTCCAATTCCATTCCTCCTCCCCAGAGTCAGCTACTATCCTAATGCTGTTGGGTTTTCTTTCCAAAAATATTTAAATAATTTCCTATATATCTAGTGCATCAACTAGCCTTGAACTAGCAAAATATTTTTAAATTTGGATAATCAAATTCCATAAAATCTGCTTTTAGATGTTTTATTTAAATTATATTGAGTTTATTGCCTAATTAGAGAAGAATAAGTATTTGTCTATTTTTAATCTTTTCATTCATGAATTTGGTCTGTTTATCAATTTATATGTCTCTTTTTATGTACTTTAAAATTATTTGGTATTACTTTATCATTTTTACTATAGTAATAATAGATATGTTTATTACATTTAGTGTTAAATTACTTTTGGGTTTTCTTTTTATTATGAAGCTGCTTTTTTTAAATAATGTTTCCCTATTGGCTTATTACTGGCTCGTGGTATAATTTTACTGTTTTCATTCTGTCTTGTAAACAATTACCTGGATGATCATTCTCACTAGTTTAACTGATTTATGCATAGATTTTCTTAGATTTTGTCTTATTAGAAATTATGTCAGTTACTACTTTTTTCTCTATGTTACTTTCTAAGTCTCCAGTGAAACAAATAGAAAAGGTGAAAATGGGCACATTAGTGATAATTTAAGGACAACGGCAAAAAAATCAGTGTTTTAGGTTAAATAAAATATCTACCAAAATTGCTATAGAGACTCTACGGTGTGAGACCAAGGTGGCATATCTGGTTGCCCAGCCATTTTTAGGACATTGCACTCATCCACATATTTCAGCATGACTTATAGTTATATGTCCAGCTTAGTAGTCAAGAAAGTCTAAAAATCAAAAATGAGATATGCTCCTTTCCTTTAAAGGTGCATCCTATAAGTTGCACTCATCACTTCCAAAATGCTTCCATTTGGACGTAGTTATATCCAATTGCTAGATAGGCCGGGCCATATAAACAGCCATGGACCCACTTAACAATAAGTAGTTATTATTACTGCAGAAGGAGAGAACAGATATTGGAGGCATCTTTGTCTTATTGAGTTTCAAAGAGACTGCTTCTTCTAACATTTACACTCTTAATGTTTCAAGAAGTTGCCTTCTACAACTAGTTATTTTAGCTTTTATATCATGAACAAATTCTGCTTTACCGATTGAGATGATCACATTGACTACAACCTGCTAATGTAGGATATTACATTAATAAATATGTTAAATATTTCTTGTATTCCTATGAACCTACACTTAGCCAAATAAATTATTTAAAAATATTTCTACATTTGATTTGAAAGCATTTTGTTTATGATTTAGCTTCTGTTTTCTTAAGTGTAATTAATCTTTAATTTTATTTTTGTATATTGCCCATATCTGGTTTTGACATCATGTGTATACTAATATCAAACTTAGCTTTGTCTCTTTTAATTTGTTCTCTGAAGCTCTATGAAATAGGCATTATTTAGTTCTTGAAAATTTAGTAAAATCTGTAGAACAATTTTAGCTTGGTTCCTTTTTGCTCTCGGTGGTAGGAAGGGAGGATACTTTTTAAGAATTCAATTTCTTATTTTCTGTTGTATCTTAAGGAATGTTGGAATTCATATTTTTTCCAAGACACACTACGTTAATTTTAAATTTTAAAATATATTAGGTATAAAGTTGTTGTAGTTATTTCTTATGCTTTTTATGAGTTCTACAAAAAGTATGCTTATTATATTGCTTTTTCGTTCTATGTGATTTATTTGCACCTTCTTTTTTGTGTGGTCAATTTTGTCAGGAATTATTATTTCTATTACATTTTCAATTATTTTTCTATTATATTATAGTTTTAAAAAACAGGTTTTGCCTTTCTTGATAATTTATGTTGTTTTCTATATAATTAATTTCTGGTTGTTTCTGTTATTTTCATCTTTTACTCTTTATTTGCGAGGTAAGGAAAATTTCATTATAGTCTAGCTTCTTGAAATAAACACTTAATCATTCAATCTACCTTGTTATTCTAAATATTTATTTAATATAATAAATTAGCCTCCAGGTACATCATACAAGTTTCATATGGAGTATTTTTATTGCTGTTTTCTTCTAAATATTTAATAAGGTAAATTATAATAAAATGTTTAACCTACAAATTATTTAGAAGTGTATTTTTTTTTTGTTTTTGGTCATATGCTCTTGAACATCTCTTGATATTTGATTTCTAATTACATTGCATTAAGATCAGGCCATGTGATTCATGATATCATATCATTGGAAGTTATTAAGACATTTTAGCAGCCTAATATATTGCCAATTTTGTACTTTGTAATGTGCCTTTAAATTAAATGAACATTGTCTTAGGGGGCTGTGTCTATACATATATCAATCTAATTGACTTTTTTAAAAATTATAGTTGACATACAATATTATATTAGTTTCAGGTGTACAAAATAGTGATTGAACATTTATATACCTTATGAAGTTATCACCATAATGTCAAATAACCGTTTGTCACCATACATAGTTATTACAATTTTCACGACTATTTTCCCTATGTTGTACATTACATCCCTGAGACATTTATTTTATAACTGGAAGTCTGTACCTCTTACTCCCCTTCACCTTTTTCCCCACCCTCCTACATTTCTGCCTTCTGGCAACCACTAGTTTCTGTTCTCTATTTATAAGTCTGTTTCTCTTTTGGTTTGTTTATTCTCTGTTTTGTTTTTTAGATTTCACATATAAGTGAAATCATACAGTATTTATCCATCCCTGTCTGACTTATTTCAGTTATCAATAATACCCTCTAGGTCCATCCATGTTGTCGCAGATGGCAAGATTTCATTCTTCTTTATGGTTGGGTAATATTCCATCTCACACACACACACACACACACAATGATATTACATGTCTTCTTTATTCATTTATTTATCAATGGACATTTAAGTTGCTTCCATATATTGGCTTTTATGAATAAAGCTGCAGTAAACATAAGTATGCATGTCTTTTCAAATTATTGTTTTTGTTTTCCTTAGATAAATACCCAGAATGGAATTGCTGGGTTATATGGTAGTTCTATTTTTAGTTTTTTGAGGAAACTCCAAACTGTTTTCCCTAGTGGCTGAACTAATTTACATGAAGATTCACTTTTCTTCACTTTTCTTCACATTCTTGCCAACACTTATTTGTTGTATTTTCAATGATAGCCAATCTGACAAATGTGAGGTGGTATCTCCATGTGGTTTTTATTTGCATTTCCCTGATAATGAGTGATGTTTCTTATGTCTAAATGTCTTCTTTAGAAAAATATCTATTCAGGTCCTCAGCCCACTTTTTAATCAAAGTGTTTGTTTTCTTGGTGTTAAGTTATATGAGTTCTTTATATATTTTGGATATAAAGCCCTTACTACATATCATTAGTGAATATCTTCTCCCATTCAGTGTGTTGTCATATCATTTTGTTGATGGTTTCCTTTGCTGTGCAAAAGCTTTTTAGTTTGGTGTAATTCCATTTGTTTATTTTTGCTTTTGTTGTCCTTGTCTGGGGAGAAAGATCCAAAAAATATTACTTAGGTTAATGTCAAAGAGTTTACTGATGTTTTCTTCTAGTAGTGTTATGGTTTCTGATCTTACATTTAAAAATCTTAAATTCATTTTAATTTTATTTTTAAATACAGTATAAGAAATTGGTTTAGATTCATTTTCTTTTGCATGTAGCTGTCCAGTGTTCCCACATCATTTATTAAAGAAACTATCTTTTCATATTGTATATTCCTGCCTCCTTTTCATAGATTGATTGACTAAATAAGTGTGGGTTTATTTCTGGGCTGTCTATGTGCCTGTTTTTGTGCCAGTATTATGTTGTTTTGATTACTATGGTATAGTTTGAAATCAGGAAGCATGACACCTCTAACTTGGTTCTTCTTTTTCAAGACTATTTGACTATTCAGGGTTTTTGTAGTTTGATATAAATTTTGAGATTATTTGTTCTAGTTCTGTGAAAAACGTTACCAGTATTTTGGTAGAAATTGCATTGAATTTATAGACTGCTTTGGGTACTATGGACATTTTAACAATATTAATTCTTCCAATTCATGGACAAGGAATATCTTTCCATTTATTTGTGTCTTCAGCTTCTTTTCATCAATGTCTTATACTTTTTCTACTGTATAGGTCTTTCACCTCCTTGGTTAAATTTATTCCTAAGTATTTTTTTCTTTTTGATGCGATTGAAAATGCAATTCTTTTCTTAATTTACCTTTCTTATAGTTTGTTATTAGTGTATAGAAATGCAAGATATTTCTGTATATTGATTTTGTATCAAAACCTAGGCATTAAGGTCCTGAGACCCCCACCACTTCCCTCAGAGGCATTCAACCTCAGTAGTAGCTCACTATTCTACCTAATTCCAGTCTTTGTTTTTGACAGCTAAGCTTTCAGTTTTTTAGATTCACATTCAAATATGCATTTAAATTATTTTATTTTTTTAATACCCTCTGTGCTTGCATCTAGAAAGTAATTGAGTAGTATTTCACATCAGTTAAGGCTACCATCTTGACTGAAAGTCTCACAGCAATATTTCCTAACATACAATTCTATCATTTGATTTTCTTCACACACAAGGAGAGTTGGAATATTGAGTTTGGACATTTGAAAAAAGAAATGTCACCTTGATTTTAGATATTTTATATTTTAATTACCTGTTATATGACCCCAATTTTCTACTAAATACTTCATGTTTTAATAAAGTTTTATTGTTGTTTCATAGTGACTATATTGTTTTTAATATATTAGTTATTCATTTTAGTAGATTATAAGTAAGTCAATAAAGTGTCAATAATTTAATCAACAACCAAGTCTTCTTTGCAACTTTAGGGTTCAAGAAAACCTAAAAATTTACATCTGTAAAATGTTCAAATAATGAATGCATTTTTTTCCAGAGAATTCAGACTTGTGAATAAAATTATCAAATTTTAAATAGAAAGGAGTTTAAAACAATATTTATCTTCTTTTTTATTATTCTAAGAAAAATAATATTTCTGAAAAAATTTATAAAGCTGCCAAAGGATTTGTAATGCCAAAGTTAATGGTATTGTATAAGAGATCACTAGATTTAGAACATCTAACTGGGAAAGCTGGAAATGAGAAGTTTAAAGTTCAAGGAGGTCTGAAATCTAACAAGCTTAATCAAAGGAAAAGATGTGAAATGTTCACAAAAAGGAGTCTGCAAAGCCACACACACAGAAAGACTCTGCCAGTGTGTGAAAAGAATGGCAACTTTTTCCTATTAAGAAAAAATAAAAATAGGTCACATTGTTGACCTTGGCCATCCTCTGGCATAGTCATGTCACAGCCATAACATAGAGCATAACATAAATGGCCAAGGGGCTCTCAATATGTGAGAGGAGGTAGGATATCAATTCATGCTAACTTTTAACTCCCTCTTGTTTCTGCAAAGCCTCATCTTGATTTCTTGGTGAACTTTAACACTCTAGGTCCTTGAAACAGTGCAATTTTCATACAGTTCCCCTTAGACTACAAAGAGTTCATTGGATCATAGGCAATGCAACAGATAAACATGACCTATTATGTACTAAAAACAAGTATGTCATACTGGGCTGAAAGAAAAGCATTATAGAGAGTAAATATGGTCCAGATGATAGGACCAGATCACAGACAGAAACACATTAATGTGTACCTTTCAAAATGGCGCAGCAACTCTTTATACTCATTATCAAAAACTTCATCAAAAAACACCTCTAAGTCTAATATTACAGTAAGCTTCACTTTAATATCACTCCCTAGTGTTGAACAATAGCTCATATATCAACCAACCATTCAGTCAATCAAAGAAAAAGCACTCATTAAATATATACTGTTACCCATATTTTACTGAGCACTACTGTAAAGATAAAAGAAGTATAAGAATATCTTACATTTCAATAATAATTGTTATTTAAAAAGTACTTTGATTGCTGTTAGTATGGGAAAAGACTCACTAATGTATTTCTCTCGTTTTCTCATTATAATCGAAACACACACATTAAAATTTTTAAAAATTGCTACTAAACCAAGGAAATGTTTACCATTATATTTTACTGAATTTATTTCCATTGAATATCAATTGCGTACATATTTTAAAGAGAATGACAGTATAATTTTAAATTATTTTAGTTACTGATAAAATGAAAATATTTTTTATATATTATTATTTCTCATCAAAGTAATACATGCATACAGTAAAAATTAAAATGGCACAGAAAGACTTTTAATAAAAAAACAACAGTTCCTACATTAACCTGGCCTTTCTTTTGGCCTGCTTCTATTTCCATTTCTTCTAGTTATTACTTCTCTAATTTTTTTTTCAAAAAACAGAGTTGATATGTAGCCAGTGCATCTCAGTCAACCTCCATTCTGAAGATATAAACTTCTGATAGTATTATTATGCATTTGTGCCATAATAGTTATAAAACATTTTTAATATTAAATCTCTCTAAATAATATAATTTATATCCTAATTTCTTGATTTACTACATTTAAGCATTGTTTTAACTTGGCACTATCAAAGAATATTTAGTTCATTCACTATTCTTCTCTCTCCTACCTTTCCCAACTTGTGATAGTTGTATTTCCTAAATCTCTTTTTAACTTTTACTTCAAAATGTTGAATAATACTTAACTCAAATACTTTAAGTTTCTCTGTATTTTTTATTCTATTAACTTTCAATTGCAATTGACTCTCCATGACTGAGGATATTCTTAGGGCTTCTACCATTCCCTGTACATCTCTTCTGCCTTCCATCTTCAATATTGATAACATTTACATGTTGTTCTGCAAACATATTGAAGTCTATATTTTGTCTTTCAGTTAAATATATATCAAAATATAAATATAATTATCCAAAACCCAAAAATGTATAGTTTAATATTTATTACTCATTCACACACATTAAAAATGAGTAAATAGTATTTTTAGCAATATAGCTGTGTAATACTCTCTCTCTCTACAAATCCAAAGTCAAAATCACCAAGCAACTCAAAGAGAAGTTTCCTAGCATCAAATAAAATGAATTCTCTCTTCTGATTGCTCAAAATCATACCACACTTTGTCTGCTTCTTATTTGGATCAGACTTTTCTGTATAACTTTCCTTTTAAACCTGGAGTCATCTTCCTTTTCTTGTGGAGACAGGGAATCTTTATCATATCACTAGCTTGTTCCTTATTCTGTCTTTTGCTTAGAATCTCACTCTCTCTTTTTTAGAAGATGTTTTTTCTGGAGTCCAGAGATTTCCTGTTCTAATTTGGACTGAAATTCTTCCTAGGTCTTGCGGATATAGTTACGTTCAATTAGTTGTAACCAATTCTCCCTTTCTACTTAATCCATAGGTTTAAGAAGTGTTGACTGCACATGTTTGATTTCTTCAGGTTATGCCCAACATCTATCGTTCCAGAGATTCTCTCCCTAATTGATCAGTATAAAAAACAGAAAGTCAGGAGCCTTTTCCTCTGCTCCTTAAAACAGCCTCTCATGGTACAGTTGATTTTTGAACAACATAGGTGTGAATTGCGTAGGTCCACTACATGTGAATTTTTTACGTTAAACACCTGTATGGTTTTTGATCCACTGTTAGAGTCCATGGATGTAGAGGGCTAACTGTATGCACTGATCTATGCCGTTTTACATAGAGGACTTTGAGCATCTGCAGATTTTAGTGGGATCTTGAAAGCAACCCCTGTGGATACTGAAAGTAGTTAAGTTTTGGGGGAGTCAGAAGTTATATGCAGATTTTCGATTATGCAGGGGTTGGCTTTAGCAAACTTTTCTCTATTTCATCAGTTTTTACAATATGATCTGTGGACTTTTGGGAGTCCACAAGACACCTTCAGGTGAAAAATATTTCAAAGTAACACAGACATTACTTTGCTTGTTTCTTTGTGTTGGCATTTGAACTAATGGTTCAAAGCAAAGGTGATGGGTAAAACTGCTGGCAGCATAGCATGAATACAGTTGTACCAAACTGGACTCAGTTTTTAAAAGCTAATTTCACATGTAGTGTTCTTGATGAAAAAAAATAATGCTTATTACTGTATTAGATCTTGACCCTTGAGTATATATTTTTTTATATGTGTGATGAGACAGGAAATATGTCTAAAACACTTTTGCTGCATAGTGAAACACAGTAACCACCTTGAGCAAAAGCAGTTACGTGATTGAGAAGTGAGCTGAGCTACACACTTTTTTGGAACATCATTTTTATTCGTAAGAACAACTGATAGAAAAACTATAATTATGTAGACTTGGGAAATGGGTGATATTTTATTGATGAAGTGAAACTGTCACTTCAAGGAAACCACGTATAGTATTTGTTGCCAATAATAAAATTTAAGCTTTCAGGCAAACGTTGTTTTTGGAAAACTCTCATCCACTACTGTGAGCTTGACAGCTCCTCAATAGTTATTTATTGCTGAGATTGGTGGTGATATTAACAAATGTAATTTTTAAAATGTATTTTGTGATGAAGATCTATATAACTCAGCAAACTGTTATTTTCTAGATAACAAAATCATCATGTTCCAAACTATGCATGGATGAAAGACCCATTCAAAATTTCATATTGACCAGTGTATTTCAATATAACAGAGTATAGAAAGTCTGCTCACTTGATCTCAGATTCTGTGTTGCAACTAACCTTTAAGAAACTATCTCTAGTCAGATATTAGCGGAGTATCAGAGAAGAGTACCCAAATTTAACTGAAAGTGCTATTAAAATTCTTCCTTTTCCTACTACATTCTGTGTGAAACTGTACTTTCTTGATATTTTTAATCAAAATTAAGATATCACAACAGATGGACTACAGAAGCACAGAAAATCCGGCTCTATTTATTAAGTCAGATAATAAAAGAAACAAAAATGTAAAATAATATCATTCTCACTATTTTATTTGTGAAAGTATAGGGATTTTCATAAAAATATATGTAGTTTATATTAACAGCAAAAGTTTATTATTATTATTTATAAATGTATATAAACTTTTTAGGTTTAATTTCTAAATTGGCAAATATTGAAATGTAAGCCATAAGCAAATTGTCTTTGGGATCTTCAATAACATTTAAGAGAGCAAAGGAGCCCGGAGACTAAAACCACTCCTCTTGGCTTCTTACCTGCAAAGACTTGAAGTATTTTCTGTATTCTTCTGTTTAGCTGAGTTTTTTGCTTCTAGATCTTTCTATCTCTCATCCCAGTGGGACATTAGTGGAAAATAGAGACTGGTTAGTTATTTTTATTCCTTCAGACTGTGTAGACAGCAGGTGTTTCAAGCTCCCAAAACCTTCACTAGTTTACTGAAAGATTATTTAATTTACCAATTTACTGACACCGACTCATGTTCCTATCCTCTTTGAACTGATGCAGTTGTGTTATGTCAACTTAACCATTTCCCCATCAATTAGTAAAGGCTATTCTCCTGGGAAAGTTACAGGTTTTATTTTCTTCCCAGAAAGCTAACCATAACCTTATCACCTTTCTGACTTAAAGAATAGGATCTCTTTAAATTTTAATGCCTGTAAAGTTTTCCTTAAGAAACTCAAATAGAATCATCTACCGACATTTCTGATAATTTTCTGAAGTAATAAGAGCACAAAGATGAATAAATTCTTTAAAAGGGGGAGCCTTTAACATGGTAGCATTGCTTCATCTCTTTCTACAAGACTTGAAAGTCCCTGTTCAGTAATTTATGTTAATGCTTTATTTTCGAAGTTTTCTTTCTTCTACAAGCTCTTCATACTTTGACCAAGAATTGACCTTTACCCTCTTTGAAATTTACTCTCCAATTTACCCTCTTCCCGACCCCCAGGCTGGCTTTTCATTAGGGAACATGGGAGACAAACCCTCATATTGCTACGCCTTGCACTCTGGTGGCTGGCCTCCCTGACAAAAATCAAAGAGCTGCTAGTACCAGAAGGATGAACTCTGTGATCTCAGCCCTGTAAAGAGAAGCATCCCCAGAGAGAGGTTCAGTTCATGTCAGAGTTAAATCTTAATTCATCTGAGAGCCGAGAAACAGTCAAACTTTTAAATATTTTTGTTGAGAAACTTTGAATATTTTATTGAGAAACATTTTCCAAATCACTGATCAAATTAATATTTCAGTTACTTCTTCAAGTGACTCTAGTCCAAGACAACAGACAAAACTAATGGCTCATGCAATTTAGAAAAAGTTTTTAGGGTATTGAAACAGATTCTACTACTTTTTTTTTTTTTCAGGTAGAGCTAGAGACATGGCCTAAACTCCCTCTCCCCTTTCTTTTTCTTTTTCCTTCCTTCTTTTCTTCTTTTTTTACTTCCTCCCTCCCTCCCTTTCTTTTCACTTTTTCTAAAGATTTACCGATTTCAAGAGCAACCTATTGTTTAATTTTGAATGCCATCAGTGAGTATAGTTGTGTGTTTTCTGAGGAAATAGATACTTCCTTTGACTTTTTATGATGTTAAGTACCATGCTACCCTAAATAAGATTGTGATGTTAGTGCTAGAATCTGTCTTAAAGTTGCAGTGAGTAACCGTAATTCTGTCTTTAAAAAGACTGAGTTTAATTATGCGAAATGTTGAAAGATGGATATCTAACCTTCATGGGCAATGTCTTGTGGCCTTAAAAAATCTTATTTATTGAGCACTTATATATGCTAGTCACTGTTCTAAATCACTTGCATGTATTAAATTATTTAACCATTTAGAACCACTTTATAAAGTCAGTATTTTTATTATACCCATTTTATAGATGAGGAGATAGAGGCACTGAGAATTTTAAAACTTTGTTCAAGAGTGTTAATATGTATCAGAAATGAGATCAGAATGCAGGCAGTCTGGCTTCAGAGAACATGAATTTAACCACAACACTTGATTCCTGCCAAGGTAGTCAAAATATCGTGTGATCATTAAAAAACAATAGTGAATTCTGCTAGTAGCTTATGGAATTTTTATTATTTCTTGTATTTAACTTTACTGACTTATTTCCGTTTTACTGCAGGACAACTGAAATATTTATGCCTTGGTACACGTTATCTTCTAATCTTGAATGCCCTTTTTTCTTACTGTTAAAGTTCAAACTATTCTTTAATGCTTATTTGAACTTTTATTTTCTCTATAAACTGTGTCTGTTAAAAGTCAGATGCCTCCAAAATTTGAGTTGGAATGAAACACAGAGGATTTCTTGCACAGTTTTTACCCAAACCAAGGAATTACTGAGATGACTCAGTAATGGAGAATGATCCCTATTTTACAGATGAAGTAAGTACCTGAGGTACTGCAAAGTTAATTAACTCTTTCAACATCGTAAGGCCAGTAATTGGAAGAATTGAAATTCAAATTCTCATTTTTCACTCCATAGTTGATGCTCTTAAATTAGGGTAAAGAAAGAGTAGCATCATATTCAGAGAGTTTTAAGTAATTATTTAAGGCTAAAGTGTGGGATGTGATAAGTGAAGGAGTTGAATATTGGTAAAATGAGTCAGAACAGTTAGGCAGAGGCCAGATTGTGATGAATTTTGGAAGCTACACCAGTATGTTTGGATTATATCCTCCTTATCCATTTTTTCTACTACTGAGAAAGCAATTTGAGTTTCTCCTTATGTTATTGATTTGGTTTTTTTGAATGTCAACGTTGAGTTTTTCTGATGCAATATTAATTTTAATTCTATTGTTACTTTTAAAAGTCATTTGTTTCTTTGCTTATTTTGCAGCCAGTTTCATTTTCTTTCAATTTTATCTCAGAAGATTGCCCTTCATTACTCCTGGTTCTGCTCTATAAAATTTATTTTTTAAAAAAACTCATCTTTTCAGATTTTTTTGGTACACAAAATAAATGTTTTTCACAATATTCTTATATTTTACATAGGAAGCAACTTCAGTGACATGCTTTTATTCTAAGTGTTTAGGGAATTAGGCTTTTCTGTCAATATTTTAATATGTTTATATAACATATAACTATATATTTTTCAGATATATTTTTCAGATATATTTTTTAGCCTTGAGCTCAAGGAAATCTAGACAGGTATACACATTTACACTTGTCTGTATCATTAGTTCTCTTAACTGTATATTTTAACTTTGAGAAAATTTGTACTTGGACTGGCCCATGATATGAAAATCAATATTTATAGTCTCTAGACCAGTCTATGTTGCACAGTTGATCATCATATAGTGTAGGATTTTTCTCCTAATTTTAATTGCAGTACCTCTGGAAAGTCAAATTAGTCTCTGATTGCCATTTGTTTGCCCAAGAATTCATATGTTTTAGGATAAAAGTGTTCCATGGTCAAATAACTTTAAGAAATACAATGTGCTACTTTCCCATCTTGGAAAAGCTCTAGGACACACCTAGAGAAGTCCTGTAGCAAAGAAGCTTGTGAATTATTCTTTTTAAAATCAGTATTTATTAAAATCTTTTGCAAAGAACATGATTTTTAGCATTTTATTTTATTTTATTATTAGTTTCAAGAATACATACATCATTTAGACATTTATATAGTTTATTAACAATTCTCCCTGATTTCTCTATCACCCCTCTACCTCTATACCTAGCCATTACATTAATGCTGACTGCATTCCCTATGCCAGGTTCCCCATCCCCATTACTATCTATCAACTACTAATTTGTACTTCTTTAACTCTTCACCCCTTTCTCCCAATCCTCCAAACCCCATCCCCTTTTGCCCTCACCATATTATCCTCTATATTTGTAAGTCTGTTTTCAATTAGTTCACTCTTTTTGTTCCTTAGATGCCACATATAAGGGAAATCCTATGTTATTAATCTTTCTCTGACTTATTTCACTCAGCATAGTAACCTCTAGGTCCATTCATGTCATTGCAAATGGTAGAATTTCATTTTTTAATGACTGAGTAATATCCCACTGTATATATAAACCTTAACTTCTTTATCAATTGTCTGTTGATGAGCATTTTGGTTGCTTCTGCCATGAATATGGGATGCATAGGCCTTTATGAATTATCAGTTTGGTTTTTTGGGGGGATAAATACCCAGAAATGCATTGCTGAGTCAAAAGGTAAATCTATTTTTAATTTTTTGAGGAACCTCCAAACTGTTTTCATAGCTGCTGTACCAATTTGCAGCCCCACTAACAGTGTATGAGGATTCCCTTTTTCCTGCTTCCTCATCAACACTTGCTGTTTTTTGATTTATTGATGATAGCCATTCTGAGAGATGTGAGGTAATATCTCATTGTAGTTTTAATTTGCATTTCTCTGAAGAGTAGTGACCTTGAGCATCTTTACATATGTCTATTGGCCATCTGTATTTCCACTTTGAAGAAATATTTATTCAGGTCTTGAGCCCATTTTTGGATTGTTTAATTTGGATTGTTTGTTTTTTGTTGTTGAGTTGTATGAGTTCTCTATATATTTTGGATATTAACCCTTTATCAGATGTATCATAAGCAAATATATTCTCCCATTTAGTAGATCTTTTCATTTTGTTGGTTTGTTTTGCTATGCAAAAACTTTTTAGTTTGATGTAGTACCATTTGTTTATTTTTTATTTTGTTTCCCTTGCCTGAGGAGATAGATCCAAAAAGAAATTACTAGTAGCAATATCAGAGAGTTTATTGTCTATGTTTCCTTCTAGAAGTTTTATGATTACGGGTCTTACATTGAAGTCTTTAATCTGTTTTGAGTCTATTCTTGTATATGGTGTTAGAAGGTGGTCTGTTTCATTTTTTTTTTTATTTTTGCATGTATCTGTCCAATTTTTCCAACATCATTTATTGAAGAGACTGTCTTTACCCCATTTTATATTCTTGCCTCCTTTGTCATATGTTAAATGAGTGTATAGATATGGATTTGTTTCCAGGCTCTCTATTCTGTTTCATTGATCGATGTATCTGTTTTTATACCAGTACCATTTTGTTTTGATTACTGTAGCATTGTATTATAGTTTGATATCAGATGTGATAACCTCCAACTTTGGTCTTCTTTCTCAAGATTGCTGTGGCTATTTAGGATCTTTTATGGTAAAGAACATATTTTTATATGTCTATTAACATCCTTTGGACAAATAAAGGTCTGAAGTATATAGTATATACTTTGGTATATACTATAGAATGAATAGTCTATTTCCTAAAGACTTTGTTAGCTTGCAAGCATTAGCCTGTCTCAGTACATATTTGCAATGCTTTTTCTTAGGTAACCATATCCAAATGCTATGCAACAGTGCCTCCACCTCCCATCATTTATTGCCATATTGTATGTATTTTAACTTTTATTTCTGAGATGTAATTTACATATAGCAAAGTTCACTCTTTTTAACAAGTGTAGTTCTATGTTTGGCAAATGCATACAGTCATGTAACTACCACTACAATCAAGATATACAAACATAGTGAATATTAAAAACTTTAATGTCTAAATGAATATGTAAACAGAGACACTGATAGAGGGGAGGGTTACTGGTGAAATTTGTTGAACTCAGAAAGTATGACTTTTACAGTTGGAGAATGTTCAATTATAAATACAGACTGTATTTTTAAATTAGAGTCAGAGAATAGGAGGTAGATTAGTTGTTTTTTGAATAGAAGGTAGATTAGTCATTCCCATTCAGTTTCAGGAAGTAAATTTGAGGATATTCAAGGATGCATTTTTTTTCCATCCATCTCTATGAACAGGCAAATTTATAAAATTACTCTTCCCACCTCTTCCCTCTTTATAGTCTTAACATATAGTTTGTATCTTCTACTTTTCTTTTATTTACTCTTATTTAATTTCTCAAGGACATATAAAGGAATTACATCAAGTTTTAATTTAAGAGATAAATCATAATTTTACTTCTTTCTCATAATGACAGGAAAGCAATGGACAATCCTAAACCATATCATTTATCTCTAGAATACATTTCTTTAAAAGTTATCAATGTTTTTAAATGCTAGGAGATTCTCCTTACCAAATTAAAGATGATGTTGGAAATTTTATTTTACTTTAATGAAGGGAATCCAATGAACCATAACTTATATCTATATGACACAATTAACTCTCTTTTCTGTCCTTTAGATCACCACAGAGAACAGGAGTCCTGAAATAATTACTAGAAGTATTTTGAGAACATTACTTTACTTGAATTTATGAGTAGTACAATTAGTCACAACTGTTGTTGGCTGCAAGAAGTAAGTTTGTGAAAAATAGTCTCCCAAATAACATAGATGCCTAGGGTTAGAATTATTTGGTTGGTGGATTCATTCATTCTGAAGGTATATAAAATTAGTAAAGGATAGTATGTAAGAAAAAAAGTTATCAATGTAATTACTTGCAATTTTCATATGTTTAAAAACCTAGAATTTTGTAGAATTGTGGGTATATTTATAGATATATGAAAATTTTTATAATGTTGGACAGTTGTTATATTACAAAGTATAAAAAGGTGTAGTAGATGGACAGACTAGTCAGGGTCCCAGGAATGCTTGGGTTCATTTGGAGGAGGACCTCACAGAACAGTTTTGAAGTTACAATCCATTTAACCAACATCTCCACCTTAAATCAATGTCCTCACTGTGTAATATAACAATACCTTCGTATAATATTTTGAACCATCAGAGTCAATAAGATAGCATTTCAGGCCACATGGCATTCTTCTTTTGTATGTTTCAAACATTCAAGTTGTAGTACTTTCTTTGCTTACATTAATTAGTTAATTTTTATAGATCCTATAGAATATAAATATAATTATACATGGTTTAGTCTTACATATCAGAAAGATAGTAGAATTTCTACATTTATGCACATAATATAACTGTTAGAAATGGAAAACATGTCTTACTAACGTGAGCACTATTGAATTATTCAAATCAAATAACTGTGTTTGTACACATAGGTCTACAAAAGCCTAATCAACAGCAAAGATAGGAAGTTAATAATTCAAAGCTTTGATTATTTTTAATCAAAGGGGTAGACTTTTCAGGCATAAAAGTCATATATACATAAATATATAAAGTATGTAAATATATAAAAAGTCTGAAAAAATATTGCTGGAGGTCTGTACATTATTTAAAGTATTGATTAAGTCTTGTGTCATGTTAACCATGACACACAAGTTCTAGCAAACATCTGCAGGAAGATACCAAAGTGTTTAGAGTTAGTGTAAGTTACTGTTTAAAGTAACAAGGTTAGAGAAGTCATTATATTAAAACTTTTTTTTTTGTTTTATAGTTTATTCTATTAGAGTTCTTAAGGGTCTTATGACATACCAAATGAATATGTATTAAAAACTGTTTTAAACCACATTATTTCTACCTAAAAAAGCAAATTTAATGTACTAGCTTTTCCTCATTCATTCAATTATCTATTCATCATTCATCTTATAAATATTTATTGAGCCCCTTTACTCTTACACAACCTTAGAGAAGGCAAACACAGAAGTGCTCTGGGTTATTTTCCAAGTTAGGCCATTCGCAGGAATAAATAAGTTAATTACAAAGGTCCGTCAATAATTTTACTTCTGAAGTAACTGGTTTTAAAATAAAAAGTTGTCTGTGATAGACTTCATTATACTGTAAAACAACTGGCAAATAAAAAACTTTAGTATTATATTTACATTAAGGAAAATTATACAAGATACCTATCTTAACTTTATATTCGTTTTAATAGACACCCATTCTTCATCTTTTTTCTTCAGAAATTCTTGAAAGGCATATAATGGGTTCATTTTAATAAGAGAACATTCACATAGAAAATGACTATATATTATTCTAAGTTTAGGATTTTATTGTTTGTTTGTTGTTTGTTCGTTTGTTTTTGCCTCAGGCTTTGGGACATTAGGGCCATGTTATAAATCCTGGTCACTGCTTTTTCTAAAGAGCAAAAATAAGAGTTTATTAGCATCTCAGTGGTTGCCTCAATAATGACAAGCAGTTGCTCATTACTGCTCATTAGTTTTATATTAGATTCATTTGCAATAGCAGTATATTCTCTATTTCTACTCAATTGCAAAACAGATAATATGATTTGACACCTGTTGTACAAGAGAATTCATTAGACAACAATAATACAAATAGAAATTTAGAAGCTGGACTTCTATTTGCTTCTATGATGACTCCATACCAAAAAAAAAAAAAAAAAGGCCCCTCTCAAATGGTCCAGGCTAGAATAAGATAAATATGCACAGCAGATAATCAAGGTTTTCAAATACTGAATTTTTTGTTTTCTATCTACAATAATGTTCTGTATATACAATGTAATACTTTAATGAGTGGTATAATTTCCAAAATAATGTGAAGCACTTTCTAGTATACAGGTAAAATGAAATAATAATTTAAAGAACTATCCTGAATAAAAAACATGCCTAAAATAGTAGTATGAACCCCAAACAGAATAAATACAAAAAAGGAAAAACTCTTTGGGACAGCAAAGTAAAACTGCTGAAAAGCAAAAACCAAATCTTAAAAGCACTCAGAGAATATACACTTCAAAAATATACTTCCAAAATGAAGAAAACTAAAGATATTTTTAAACAAACAAAAAAAATTATCAACAGATCCTCACTAAAGAAATACTATGGGTGATCTTCAAGCAGAAAAAAAAAATTCTAAAAGGAAGCTTAGATGTGGAGGAAGGATTGAAGAACAATAAAAGTGTAATTACATGGGCAAATGTAAGCATACTGTATAAAACAAAAATAATCACAGGTCATGAAGTTTAAAAGATATGTGAAATCAGAATACATGGCAATGATAACAAATAATTTATGAAGGGGTAAATGGTGATAAAAATATTTTAAGAACCTTGCTGTGTCTTGGAAGTGGTTGAACTTTAATAAAACAAAGATGCGTGTAATCTCTAATGTAAAATCTAAAGAAGCAGTAAAAGAATATGTAACTGCTGAGAGAGGAGAGAGAAAATAAAACTATAAAAAAATTCTCAACCATTACAATAAAAGGCAAGAAGGACTTGGAATACAAGAAAAAGAATTCAGACAGGCCAAATAGAAAGATAATAGATACAAATACAATAATTACATTAAATGTCAGCGAATTAAACGATCCAAGTAAAAGACTATTAGACTCAATTTTAAAAGCTTGTAAATTGTTTGTGAGGCACATCTACAATATAAGGATACATGAAGGTAAACAGATGGAAAAGATAATCCACGTAAATACTAACCAAAAAAGAGCTATATACCTAAATTAATGTTTGTATATTAATATATACCTAATATATACCTTTATTAAGAGAAAGATTAGAATTCTCCTCTCATCTTTTCTTCACTCCAGAGATCTGCTGATTTGCTTTCTGTTATTACAGTTATTGGCATTTCTTAGAGTTCTTTCCAATTAGAAACATACAGTATATACTACTTTTTAGTCTAGCTTTATGCACTGGCAAAATTATTTAGAGTTATATTGTGCGTTAATAGTTGCTTTTTTTTTTTCAATCACTGAGTAAATTTCATTGTTTGGATATGCCACTATTTGTTTTTCTTGGGCCAATACCTATGAGTAGAATGACTGGATCATATGAACCTCCTATCTCACTCGACTTTTTAAGAAACCACTAAACTGTGTTCCAAAACGATTGTACCATTTTATATCCCCATCAAAAGTGTATGAGTGTTCCAGTGCCTCCACATTCTAATACTCAGTATGATCAATCTTTTAAATTTTAGCCATTCTAATAAATGTATAATGGTAGCCCACTGTCATTTTAATTTGTAGTTCCCTAATGACTAATAATGTTGGTCATATTTTCAGGTTCTTATTTGCCATCTATATATTTTGTTTGGTGAAATGTCAGTTTTTTTTTTAACTATGGTTCCTTTAAAATATGGACATAAATTTTTCGATATTCCTCAAGAAAAGAAGCTTCATTCTCATTGCCTGCAATGTGGAACGGAAGCAGTGTGAATTTTGTTTGTTAGGTTAATCCCTCCCCCCTTTTTGTTCTATATAAGCCTCTAGCTTGTTCAATCCTGACCTCATTTTTTAAAAAAATTACTGCTATCATCTCTGAGACAACTATTCACTATAGAATAAAACAGAGCTGGGCAGGTGAAAGGGTGAGCTTATCCAGCCAGTCCCCCTCTTGAATCGTGGCATTCTAGGTCAAGGTTGACATCATCTTCTGGAGAGTGTTATCCGTTGCCTGAACGTAGAAAAGATACACATCCCATCATTAGTTTTTGCCAAAATTCACTTAATTTTTGAGTCTATTCTTAATTTTTGATTGGGTATTTGATACTCTTTTGTAGTTTTCATTTAAGAAATATGGCAATTTCTTTTCTTCATTCTTTTTGTTGATTCTAGTAGGTTTTAAAGACCAGAGTGTGGTAGAAAGCCTTACTTTACCATATTTAAATGGAAGTCATTCTAAATTTTCAAATTTATAGAAAATGCTAAGATAAATATAGTTGTATTTACAAATGTCTACATTTATACTATTATTTTGTTAGTAAAGTTAAGACCTCTGGGACAGAAGGTATGATATTTTCAGTCTGTCTTTTAGGAAGGTTATACCAATTTAGATGCCATAATAAACATATGAGTGTGCCTGTCTTCCCACCTTTCACTAATTGTGTTACCATTCTTTTTAATCACTACATATAAGATAAATAAAATGGTATATCACTTTTTAAATTTTACTATTTGATTCTAGCAGTGTGTGTATATATACATACACATACAGATATATAGATATATACATAAAATAAGGAATTGACTCACATGCTGTGGTGGCTGAGAAGTCTCATGATCTGCCATCTGCAAGCTAGAGACCCCAAGAAGCTAGTAATGTAGTTCTGAGAACCAGAGGGCTAACAGTATATGTCCCAGTCCAGGACAGGAGAAACTTACATTCCAGCTCAAATAGACAAAGATAGCAAATTCCTCCTTCCTCCACCTTTTGGTCTATTCATGCCCTTAATAAAACACACTGGAGTGGGCAATCTGCTTTACTTAGTCCCCTGATTCAAATGCTAATCATTTCTAGAAACATACTTACAGATACACTCACAAATAATGTTTAATCTGTGTACCTCATATCTTTCTCAAGCTGACAAATAAAATTAACCATCACAGAGAGTACTCTTGGGAGCAACATCAGTGATGGGAGTGAAGGAGGTAGGACTGGACAGAGAAGTGGAATTGTATTACAGTCACAGCCACCTCTAGGAATGGTATGGTCCATAAAAGTTGCCCACATTGAGCAAAGGGTCAAATTCTTTGTTTTCTCACATAAACCAGTTTTTGATTTGGGCTGTGCCAAGGAGGGAACATGAGCTTAGGTGAGAGCATTTTTTGACTTGAGAAATTACTGGAGAGGGTCTCAATTGTGAGTCATAATCAACCAAGAGTCCCAGAAACTGTTCAATTGAGTCCCCCGTCCTGAAGGGAACATAAAGACAGTGTATCACATCATCTACTACTACACCCAGTTCTCCTTTGGTGAAATTGACCTGGAATTTTAGCTCTGAAGTTTGTGTGAATTTGACCTCATGTGACTTCTGCCTCCCAGAATATATTATGATTGGCCTAATTCTGTCAAAAAAGTTGCAATCAACTCTCTTGCTACCACAGTTACTTCAAGGATGAGCACATCAGTAAATAGAATTATCTAACCAAAATAGTTGCTTTGGGGCAAATGGTTCAATCAGAACAAAGATCAAAACTGACTGATACTATGTCTCTTAGATTTAAGTTTTGGCTACTCACTGTTAGTGGCTAATGTAATAGAAAAGAACTAGATCCAAAGATAATTTGATCCAAGTGGATTATGTGCTGAATTAGCTGTGCTTCTAAATTATGACATTCACTTTTAAACTCCCATAAATTAAATATGCACAGGTTTTTTGTTAAGATTTGCATATTAAATTTTCGCCTTCCTTGTTCCAGTCATGTTTTGCAACTAATCAGAATGTGGTATAATTTTACATTTTAACAAGTGACTTCAAAATTCACTGAAACTCCTCATATGTAAGATTTTTAACCCTGTTAGAAAATTTTGTTTCAAAGTTTTAAAGTATGTAGATATGTGAGTTTTTATCAATAGCACATTTATATCATTATCAGCCACCAAAAAATAAAAACATTATGATGGAAATATTTCCATACATTCATTTAAAAAACCTTTTCTCCTTACTGAGTTTATTTTGAAAAGCTGTTACTTTCTCAATTGATAAAAATCATTTTTCTAAAAGAACAGATTAAGGTGTTTATTTTTCTAGAATATCAACTAGCAATCCACTGACAGTCATTTATCTTTAGAAAACTAGAATGCTTGTCTTTTTATAAAAGAAAAACCTATAGCTCATATTCTTGTTCAACAGTTCTCTGAAGTACTTTGTCATGAGGTAACCAGTACAAACATTTTTCATAGTCGCTTTTCACCTCATGTGCTGAAAACAATATTCTATGATTTAGGAAAATGCAATCTGAGAATTTATTTAACTGTGTACATAATGTATTGTGTAGGTAGGCACTTATGCACATTACTGTATGCAAAGAAAAAAAAAAAGCCTGAGAGAGCCACTGCCAATCTCTCAGGCTGTAACATGGAGCTTTATTCTTTTGTCTGTATACCACTTCTGTTGAATGTCATCCATGATATGTGATTTATTAACAAAAGGAAACCACCAGTACGATCTATACAGTAAATATTAATAAAGGTTGATTTATTACTTTTTTTGTTTAAAAATGACATAATTAATACATTTACTACATCTCATTATGCCTCAGTTGATGATTTTGTTTTCACCCATGATATTTATACCCTGAATTAGACACACATTTTATTTAATTCCAAATTTGATTTTCTGCAGTGTCAGTTTTGATCATTACTGATGTTTTTATATCATTTGACTACTCCATTTTCATCTTGTTCATATAGCCCATGTTTTGTTGAAATTGTAAAGAGTACAACATAGATAACTTACTAAAAATTTCTTATTTCCTAAAGTAATATTTAGATATGCTTTGCTTATTTTCTTTAGGTCAATGTTTTACTTGTTATGTGAGAGAATACTGTCATTGATTCCTCATGTTGATTTTTTTCTAGATCACTTATGCTTTAATGAAGATCAGTCAATATACCAGGCCTACAGGTTATAAATTGATAGTGTGAATATGTATTCCAACTCTTCTCCTACTTAATGTTCACTGGGATACTGCTAAAATTCTCCTCCAATATCTTAAGTTGGAGAACAATAAGTGCATGCACAACATCCCCAAATTTGTGGTTTCTATCAAGCACTTACTTAGTACAAGGGGCAGAGTTGTTTTATTTACCTCTACTATTTGGTTTCTTTACAGTTCATAGGCAGTCTGGTGTATTGTTTAAGAATTTACTATCTCAAGTCATGTTGCCTGGGGTAAAATCCTAGCTCTATAATCCATATGAGGTATGACCTTGGGCAAGACATTTAACTTGTCTCTGCTTTAGTTAGCCCAAGTCTAAAATAGAGATTATAATTCTCACCTCACAGGGTTGTTATAATTTTTTGGCCAATGACTGCCAGCTCTTATTGATTTATGTTAGGATTCACTTTTTACTAAAAATGCTAGATGAAAATTAAAATTTTATAGAATATCAATTCTCTGTGTTTCCTATTTCTATAGGATTTAGTGTGCCCCTCCTGTTCCTATTCACCTTTGGCTCATTTATATGCTGTGACTTTTAGACACTCAGTGGATAAGGGCAAGTTAGTCTGTTGGTCAATTTTGCTCTTCCCAGAAGGGGAGTAATTGCCACTTTTTTGTGGTTGGAACCATGACTTCCATTTCTGACTTAGGGATAGGACTCAGGGGTCTCTCTTCCATCTCCGACCTGCGTGTCTATGCAGTGTTTGAGAAGCCCAGAACTGAAGGCCATCATTTCTCGATCTGATCCTTTTGCATAGTTAATACTTTCAGACTTTGACAACTCTATGTATCCCTCTCACTCATAGCCTTCTTACCTTCTAACATATGTTAATTGTGTACTGTCTGCCCCCACCCTAGCTAGAATGGAATTTCTATAAAACCAGGACATTGTCTCAGTATGTTTACCTCAAACAGTGCCTGGCCCGGAATAGATATTAAATAAATATTTCTAACACATTAAAAACCTTACTTTTTAGTACAATTGTGATTCAACCAGAGTTCCTGAATTTTCAGAAGTGATTCAATGGGAACTCCATCAGGCAAAGCTAGCTGGCCACCATAACTTGAAGGTCAAGAGCCAATCATTTGGACTTTCTTTACCCCATAGTAAGTATTATTACATATATATATATATATATATATATATATATATATATATATATATTTTTTTTTTTTTAACAGCACAGGGCTTTTCTTTTCTTTTTCTTTTTTTTCTCTCTCTTTTTTTTTAGATAATGTCAGAGAAGACTACTGAAGTCACTGAATTTGCGTTAAGAACAGCAACTTTTCCTCTAACAATGGCTGCCCTAGGGCAAGGGCAAAATTTCAGCAGTGTTGGTTAGACAGGGATAAAAAACCTGATCGGTCACAGATGCTGCTCTCTATATATCAGCCAATAAAATTGATTTTAATAATATTTATGGCATTCCTTTTTTTGGGTTTCCTCCAATTCTTTTCAGTTCTAAAGTTCTGCCTCCATTTATGATGATTCCAACTGCCAGTCAAAAAACTTCTATCCAAAGCTGCTAGCAAAGGACATACTTAAACTGGAATATTTATTAAATTTTGTAGACAATGATTTAGTGTCATTTCTTTAATAACTCATATTAAATCATGGAAAAATATACAAGTTGAGTCTGATGCACTTTTGCTTTTGATGAATTGTTTCCCTTCCTAATAATAGCACTTAAATTGCTAAGATGCTAAGAGGTGTTTATGTTAATATACTGAAAGATCAACATCAGTTCAATAAAATGAAATTGTATTAGTTGAAATTCTGAGTCCTCACTGTTACGCCACAGATTCAAATTCACAGTGTCATTTGCTGTTAATTATCTGAAATATCACTTACTATTTGGAGGATAATATTTGGGTCTTTCATTTTCCAACAATTCTCTCATTCTCTGATACCATCTGAGTGTCCTACAATTCAATCCTATTCTGACACTAAATACCCAGAGTTTGCATCAGACTCCATAGGTTTAAGGGCTCAGTCTTACAAGTCTGCCCTCACTTCAAATACTAGTCATAATTCCTGGTTCCTGCACTTCTGTTGATCTCTGCTAAGTATCAGGGGCTCCCGCAACCCACTGCCCTCCAGCTTCAAAAATTACTAGAATAATTCATAGAACTCATGAAGTCACTGTACTTAGGATTACCAGTTTATTATAAAGGATACAGCTCAGCCAAATGGGTAGGATACATAGGGCAAGGCACTAGGAAGAAGGGGCAGAATTTTCATGCCTTCTCCAGGACTGCCACTTTCCAGCATGTCAATGCATTCAACAACCAGAAGCTTCCTGAATCTCGTTGTTCAAGTTTTAAGTTGTTTAAGGTTTCATTCCTTAGACTTGCTTGATTAAATCATTGGTCATTGGTGATTGAACTCTATTTCTTGTCACCCTCTAACTCTCCAACAGGTGCAGCCAGGCTCTCCCTTGAAACTATCAAAGGGGCCACTGAGTCTTCTCATTAGCATAAATCCCTGGGGGATAGAGGTCTTTATTATGAATAACAAAGGATAGTCCAGTCACCAAGAGTTTAAGAAGCTCTGTGCCTGGAACTGTGGTCAAAAACCTAGCATATTTTTTATTACACAACATGGGGTAAATCATATTTATTAGACAAAGATGTTTTGCATATTATATCTAAGTAATACTAAATATTTTAGCTACCATTATGTAGCCAGGTATTTTTAATGAAAAATATAAAATCTGAATCCTCCAGTGTGTTTCAAGATGGCAAAAATTCTGTTAAACATTGCATATCTGAAATATCAAGCTATGTAAGCCTTTTAAATCATAATTACAAAGAAGCAGGCTTATAGAGAATAATATTTCAAAAAAGAGCAAAATTTTAATTTTAGATATATTCCATTTTCCACTTTTTAAAAATAAATTTTAATTCGTTTAGATGAATAAAATTAAACCAAAAAAAATCAAGAAGCAAAAAAATTTAAAAATGTTTTGGAGTCTCTGCTCTTTAAATGCCAACACATTTTTATGGGAAAACATGAAAATAGACATAGTATAAAAAGATCTTTAAATATGATAACCCATTTGATCATAACATTAGATAACTATAAGTGCACTTGTGAAAGACATCTATTTCAAGCCATATTTACTTATTTCTGTTTTTTGCACATTTACTAAGACCATCAAAAATGGCTAATGATACAGCAGTGACATAACCTAGGTGTTTAACTCTAGGTCATGTATTTAAACATTCTGGTCACTAACACTATGCAAATTCAGAAAGAAATAAATACTTTTAATGGTAACCTCGTAAAGAATTTAATTTTTTAATTGTTTAAAAGTTTTGGGAAATTCCTTTTTATATTTTTAAAATAAGTAATAGTTGCTAAAGAGTTTTGTAAAAAGAGACAGGTACAGTACCTTAGTACAAACTGATTAAATTTTTCATATTTTCCTGGACTGCAATATTTTTTGTTTACTCAAATTTTGCATATGTTATAGGTTAATCCTTTTGTAATACTTTCAGAAGATAATAGAATCACATGGAAAATAATAATATCAAAAGGTTTCTTTCCACATCCTCATAGCAGAGATTTAATAGAAGCTATTCTTAGCAGAGATAATTCTTGCTAATTGGCTAATTTTATCAGTTTTTAAATTGATACTTGTACTACAAATTTGTAGATGAACTTGAGAACATACTACATTGTAATTTGCTCTAGCTAGTGTGCTGTTCTATCTTCCTGAAGAGATTAAACCATCAAATGTGCAAAGGACAACAGAAATGTAAAATATCAATACTGTATGGTCAAAGGTAATTCCAATTAATACAATGTCCTTTCTGCTACATTTAAATACCTAGCTCAATTCCTATTATGAAGTTTTCTTTGATTATTGGTTCTCTGTCTATTCTTTTTTAAGAATTAATGCTTTGGGCTAAGTTACATTGCCTAGCTTCACCACTTAAAATCTCTGATCTTTGGTCAAGTTGCTTAAACATTCTGTGCCTAAGTTTCCTTGTCTCTAAGATAGAGAATATAGTAGTGTTCACTTTGTGGTGGTGTTATGGCAATAAAATCTCTTATTGCATATAAAGAATTAAAACTCTGACACAATAAGCATTCAATAAACATTATTGATATTACTTTAATCATCATATTTATGTAGGACCTTTAATTTACATAATCTCCATTTGTTTTAATTTTGGAGTAGAGTTTTGCAATCTTTTTTTTTTAATTTCTAAACTCTTATATTTGTATAGATGCCATGTTTTCTAGACTCTACTGGGGAATATGAACTAGAGAATTTTAAAGATTTGGTCCTGTTTCTTGGAAGACTGTTTTATTTCTACCCAGAGGACATTAATTTTATATCCTTACAATAATCTTCTTCTCCTGAACTACTAAATATTTTCATTTGCCTGGGGATTTTTCTGTTTGTTCAGCTTTACAGAATGAGACACTTTGTTCAGTTGAGGAAGTTGATGCAGGATCAGTCAGCAATTACATGGGTTTTATTTCCAACTTTTAACTCTAGTCAAAGGGGGAAAAGAAACAGTTCCATTCTCTGTAGCTTTATTTTGCCGAATCTGAGAATTCTTTCTAACTCCTCTGTATAAAAATACCAATTTCTGTGGTAAAATTGCATCTAGACCTTTATGTTGTTTATTTTTATAATAAAAATATGGTCTGAATAAAAACCAAACTCTGATTTCTTTTTAATTCTTTCCTATATGACCTAGGTATGGTTGACAACTTCTGTATCTGAAAGCATACATGGTAAGTTCTCTTCATTCTGCAGGTTCTGTTCTAACTGCTTAAAATGCCAGCCCCAGGACTTTAATATTACTTAGTTTATACCCTCACTTCACCCAAATATATTCTACTCATCCATGGGTTATGTGCTCCCTTCTCTGGGAAATTCTCTGGAACTAGCAAGCTTGGCTTATATTACCTGCATATGCTCCTCACAAAAATAGTACTTTTCACACAGTATTGAAAATGCTTCTTTAAATGTCTTCTCTACCAGAAAAAGAGGCTAAACACATAGCAGGCAAAAACTATGCCTTCCTCAAATTTATATCTATAATGCCAAACATTATAGATAATGTTCAAAAATATCCTATTCAATCCTATTCTCAAAAATATCTGTGGAATTAATTACTAGTAATGTGACCGTGTTAAACAGAACAATAGAAAGAAAATTGAACACTGTTACCACAAAGCTGGAAACACTAAAAATTTCATAACCATTAGTATCTTCAGTGTGGGGGTAATATATGCTTTAAGACTAATTAATAAATATCTTGTATTTTTTTAAGAACTTAGCAGTAATTATGTAAATGTCAACATTATGTAATGTTGACAGTTAAAATTTAGTCATAACTCATATTCATACCAGGTTTTCATAACAAATGTGACATAGAGAAATGAGACAATTATCCAGAAAATTGGGGTGTGTGATAGGAGTAGAAAGCTTTGACATAAATGACATTGTATGTATAATTTAATCCAGCTTTGATTTTCAATTGAGACAGAAAAAAAAAGTATTAATACAGTTATTTCAAAATTATTCAGGCTTCTGGCCTCCTAGTTCTAGTGAAGACTCCCTTTAAACAAGTGCTTTTCAATCTTGGCTGCACATCAGTATGACCTGTGTGATTTTGTTCATAAAGATAAATTTTTGAGGAGGACCAGGGCATCTAACTACTCCTCAGAAGTAGACTAATTCCCTCATTACTTAGAGTGCAGAATAAATAGATATTATTTCAAGGAACAAAAAAATTGAGTATATTATATAAAATTATAGTTATAGAGGAATAGCTAGACGGCCTAGAAAAACTGTACACTTCAACTTTTCAAACAATGCAGACTTTTAGAAGAAAACTACAAATATACACAAACAAAAAGGGAACACTGACCATTAGGGATGGATTTAAAAGTATTAAACACAAACATAAAAGCACAAAATGAGGTGACATAACTAAGAGTAAATATATTAAAATATGTGCAAGGTCCATATGAAGAAAATATTGAAATGCTACTTAAGGACATTGTTTGATAGTAAAATACTAAATGCTAATTAAGTGACAATCAACAGAGATTGGGTCAAATAGAATGTGGTATTTTTAAATAACCAAATACTACTTAGCCATAAAAAATACAAAAGGTATTTTCTTAATACTGATATGCAACAATTGCCAAGATATATTATTAAATGACAAAACTAAGGTACAGATTATTGTATAAAATATGTCACTATTTGTGTAAAAAGTAGAAAAATCATGTCCTTTGTAAATGTATGTGCATGCAATACAGTATAAATATAGGGCATATTATATACTTAAATGTGAGTAGAATATCTCTGAAAAGGCTTATGAGAAATAGTGGTTGTTTCTGGAGAGTAGATTTGGGAGTAAGAGAGAAATTTGCTTTTCAGTATGTAACTTGTACAACTGACTTTTTTAATGTTCATTTATTACCTTTTAAGTTTTTTAAAATAACAAAATGAGACCTCTCAAGTAATTCTGATACTTATAATTAAAAGCTACTAGTCTAGTTTAAACCATTTAGACCTTAACACAACCACTGTGTAGCAGGGATTCTTAACCTTTTCTGTGCCATGGCCTCCTCTGACAGTCCAGGAGAGCCCTTGGACTCATTCTCCATAAATATTTGATATTTTTAAAATAAATAATATAAAATACATAAGATCATAAAGGAAATAACATCTATTAAAATCAGTTATCAAAATAATTCTAAAAACTAGTCTGACAGTGGGTCAGACTTTTGTAATAGTGATAAACACAAATCGTATGTTAAGATATCCATAATAGCTCTATTATGATATGAAAAATTCTTCAATTTCTTTTGGTAGAACAATCATAATACTAATGTTACATGTTTTGTTATATATTACAGGAAATGCTAAGTTTCAGTTAAAATTAATGAAAAGAAAGATATGATTTTTTTTTTCTCCTTTCCAAGTTCGCAGACTGCTCCTAAAATCCACACTAAGTGTGGATTTCAAATTAAGAACACTTTCTTCATAAAAATCCCCTAGGCTTCAATTCTTTCACATTCAAAATAAAAAAATTAATACAGAATAATGTGGATGACATGAGGGTTTCAAATGAGTAGCTATGTGTTACTGTAGATTTTTCTTAATTCCAATTTATAAACATGCTTGGGATATTAATTTTTTCTAAGATACCACAGTCACAGGTTAGTCAGAAATACTATAATAATTTTGTTTGAGGTTAAATTAATGTATGAAATGAAAAATACAATTATTACACAGTGAATTCCTTCTATGTAGACATCTGTTAATATTGATTCTAGCCTTTTTTTAAGTAAGTAAATTTTCCTCTTTTTTCCACCTCATTCTAAAATCAGTGAGTTACAGTTTTTAACATTTTCTTTACTTTTCCTTTATGCATGGAATTAGCCAGTAACATACCTCTCCACTTATGACTAATGGATATTGAAATCTATGTCTTCATTTGATTTTATGTAGCATCAGATTTTTTCATCCTGTGGTATGTGATTAAAAGAAATTTCTCAAAATTCGAATGCCCCTGACGTTTAAACAATCATTGCTTCTTCCTTTTGTCTCAACTGCCAAAGCTGTTAATACTTTGAACCCTCTTTGAGTTGCAGAATTTCCACTTGAAAACCTTAATCAGTCAGAAAGTTGGTAAATTATACCTTCACGCTATCCATATTGAGTATCCATTACTCCTGGACATAGCACATTAACTGACTCATTAGCTATTTCAAACCATATGGACTTAGGTTTGGGTGGGTCATTTTGATAATATCCTGAGGTGAGTCTCCTAATTATTGCAATTATGTGATCTCAATCATGAGGCCAGGCTCACAAAATAGTGTCAATACCTTTAGAATGAGTGTCAGTGCACCCAGACAATGACTGAGATGAGCAACATATTCTTTGGTTGTTATAAGTCCCTTGATACCCAGAAAGTAATTACTTAAAAAGTTCTGAGAAGATGCCAGAAACATCTGAGAACTGAGTAAGCGTGGAATGTTACAGTGCTTGATAATCATAAGTAGATTGCCCAGAGTTGAAAGTGGGAAAATTTGAATGCGTTAGTATTAATGTTGTTTAAACAGTTTGTTTCCAGTGTATATCTTGTATAGTATCGAAGCAACAAAGCAGATAGTTTTTAGAAAGGAGTGAGAAACAAACAAGTGTAAAAATTATGTTGTCTGTCGGAAATTCTGTGATGGTATCACAAAACAATAAGAGGTTAGATGTTCACATAAAGGAGGTGGGGAAATAGCAATTTTTTTAATAACTGAAAATTGTTTTTCTAGTGGTAAAGTATACATAAACGTTACCGTTTTAACTATTTTAAAGTGAACAGTTTTATGGCATTAAGTACATTCATGTTGGTTCTGCAGCCATCACCACCATACCTCTCCAGAACTTTTTCATCTTGCAAAATTGAAACTCGGTACTCATTAAATAATAACTTCTGATTCCCCCTTCCTCCCATACCTGGCAACTAACATTCTACTTTGTATGCATTTGACTACTCTAGGTACCTCATATAAATGAAATCATACAATTTGTTCTTTTGTGACCAATCTATGTCACTTAGCCTATCTTCAAGATTTGTCTATTATAGCATGTGTTAGAATTTCCCTCCTTTTCAAGACTCAATAATATTTCATTGTGTAGATATGTATGTACATAGATATATGATAGATGATAGATGATAGATAGATGAGAGAGAGAGAGAGAGAGAACATTTTGTTTGTCCCTCATCTGTTCAGGGACACTTGAGTTACTTTCACCTTTTGTCTATTGTGAATAATGCTGCTATGAACACATGTACAAATATCTGTTTAAGTCCCTGCTTTCAATTCTGAAAGGTTATTTTTAAAGAGCAAATTAGTAAATGTGCATATAGAAAGCCTACCCCAATAGTACCAAGAAGTTACCAACTACAAATTAAAATGATTAGTTTGAAAGTGAAACAAAGGAAATCCCCAAAGCTCACCATTTCCTTTTATTTTTCTGGCTTCTTTACTTAACAGCCAAAGGCAAACATTTTAAGTCAAAAGTTCCTTTTTCTAAGAATCTAAATACATTGAATCTAAGATACATATGAAAAGATTAGTACAATCAGAGCTGCCAAGGTGGGTCAGCTTAGGACAGCACCTGAACAAAATTACAAAGTAAATACAGGCATACTCATTTTATTGCGTTTCACAGATTTTGCATTTTTTACAGATTGAATGTAAAACCCTTCACCAGCAAAAAAGATTATGACTTGTTTTACTGCAGTGGTCTGGAACTGAACCCACAATATCTCTGAATTATGCCTGTATAGAATCTTTGGAGGGGAGTGGTCATGCTCAGGCTGATATAAACAACTAAACTATTGAATTATGGAGGTTTACTGAAAAAAGAAAAGAAATCTGTAACCCTGCAATTAAATACTGATGATGAACAGATGACAAGCTGATAACAAATATTTTGTCTCTCAGGAAAAGGCTAAAGATGGAGAGACAGAAGAGCAGCTTCTGAAATAAACATGCATTTAGCTGCAATAATGGTCCTTGGTGTGGGTCAGTCTCAGATTTGCCAAGCAACCTTCACATTTGTGAGTAGCTTGAGGGTTCAGGACAGATATATTCCAATTTAGAGGTTGAAATAACAGTCTAAGAAAGCAGGATAAGTCAGGTATTAATGGAAGTGTGTGTGTGTGTGTATGTGTGTGTGCGTGTGCACGCACACGTGCTTTAGGCTCTCATAATGCTGCATGCTAAGGGTACTGAGCTTAGTTGGTTAATGTGATGCCAATTTAATAAAATTAATGTTTTGGAGTTAAGGATTATCTAAAGAGATTCACATATAAAGGAAAACAATCTTCACTAGAAAACAAATGTAAATATGGGTAATGGACCTTGTTTTATTTGCCTGGGGTTAATTTGTAAAATAAAAGAAGAAAGACTGGATTGAAAGGCTTCTCTTTTGGACAAAGGATATCTCATCTGGCCTCTCTTTGGTTGAGTCATCCTTGTTACACTGAGCATTGTATGAGGCATAGCACAATGGTTAAAAGCATAGGTTCTGCTGCTTAGACTGCCAGGATTCAAATTCTGTCTCTGTTACTTCCAAGCTGTGTGACCTTAAGCAGGTAAATAATCTGTTTAGAGCCTCAGGTTCATCCACGGTTTAAAAAAAAAAAAAGGACAATAACATACATATTTTATTTTTTTAATTATAAAATTGGTTAATGACTATATAGCAATTACAACATGGCTTGGGACATGTTAATAGCTCAATATATGGTAAGCCATCACTATTGCTATCACTATGATTTCTTTCTTTCATTTGACTTTTTGACAAGAATTCAAAGGTCAGCTTTAGAGAAAGCCCAGATCGAAGAACCAGACAAAGGAAGAAAATCATAGACGATTTTTTAAAATTAAAATATTTACTGTAGTTCAACCATTTCTAAGTTAAATATCTTTCATCTGCCTTTATTGCTCAGGGCTATTCTATGAGTTCTGCTCATGCATAAGTCATGGTTTATCTCATTGTCTAATTTAGATCTGATGGAGAGCCAAGAATTGAGGCATGAACTTTTTTACCAGAGACAGGATAAATCCTCTAGCTGGATTAAAGATGCTCTTCTATGTAGGAATGCTTTGTTCTGGTGTTTTTCATGGTTGATTCGGTTTACCAGAGAAAGGATGCCAATTGGGTGGCTTTTATAGAAAAGGTAAGCTTTTGCTAGAGACACCCAAAAACCTTTTGCCTGACCTTTGCAGATCACTGGCTCCTATATTAGTCTTTCCAAGTAGTGTCTCCTTTATCTAACTTATGCTCCCATACTCCTAGTCCCTTTTCATCTAATTTATAAGGTGTACAAAGCATACTTCAGGTTGTAATGGTCCCTGTAATTTCAGTATATAGATGACTACTCCTCATGCATTAAATAGTGTTCTATAAAACTATATGTAAATGAAATAAAATGTGACTCTACTGGGGGATTTTAACACCTCAACTATTACAAGTCTCTCCTTTTTCAATGTACTCTGTCTCACTTATTTCATTACGTCATGCAGTTATGCAAAGTGAAAATTGCCCATCACATTTTTCCTTCTGAGAGAATAATGGAAAAATCTTTGAATTGTTGAGATTATTGGAATGTTTATTACCTAAAAGCTAGTGTTGCCAGTGGGACCAGTGTGTGTGTGTGTGTGTGTGTGTGTGTGTGTGTGTGTGTGTGTGTGACAGAGAGAGAGAATTTAGTTTATAATTTATGTAATTAATTTCTATAGCAGAAAAGCATCCTATATATTTACCTAGAAAAGTTGATATGATTCCTCTAAAAACTACGGATTACAATGTTCTTCCTACAAATGAAACCATGAATGATAAGCAGGTTCCCAAATAGTTTGAAGTTCATGAATGAAGCTTATCAATATTGATATATGCACCATTTTGAAAGAATGAGTATGGTTCTGTTTTAGCTTTAGAATGTATTGACCTTAATGTAATAAAAGATCATTTAATAATTTTTCTTATAGGCTGGTGGCAAAAGGGAAGTCTTTCTTATTTATTGTTGAAGGATTAAGAATCTACACATTTTAATGGGTTTAAGCTAACCTGTGGCTATATAGGTTTAAATTTTTATTTAAATAAAGTAATAAGCTAAATAATTGTGCCCTTTTATGCAAATTAAGGATAACCTTTCTTTTTCAACCATTTTCTTTCCAAATTGCCTAGCACCTCCATCCCATCATATTCCAGACTCAGAGGCATGGAATCCAGGATGCCTGGTGACTCGGCAGAATGAGAAAAACTTATTCATGTTCAGTGAGAATTGAAGGCATCATATAAACACAAAATGCCTCTCCATCTAACCTCATGAACATAAACAAGTTTTCTCAATATTCAAATTACATCTTGGGAAGAGCACCAGAACTGGATAGGAAAGAGAAGACTCCTATAGAGTGAGAGCAATAGCAATGATTGTTAGCATAACCTATAAAATGGCTGAATATAAATCCAAAGTAGTCTTTTAAACAGCAGGAGACTGGGTTTCCCCTGCTTAACAAATTATGATTTTGTTTGGGGCACATGTAGTGATGCACAGAAGTGGTGGAAAAGGTCGGAATGCGGTGGGTGGATTTGTTAGCCATCTGTGAAAATGAGGGCTGCAGAATTAAAGAAAATAGTCAATTATAGTTAGTCAACTGAATGAATAAAAATAATTTTTATGTACATCTGAGTAAATATTATAAATATTGATCCCAGTACAGGTAGAAATCTTGACAGATCTTTCTTACAATTGTTTCAGAAAAATAATAGAAAAATAATACTGGCTTCATCTACAAGATTTATAGGAGTGGTAGTTTCCAACATGAGAGACTGACCAAAGAGAGAATGATAGAAATAGTTACATTAATAAATTGGAGGGGGGGGAGAGAACTGTGAGCCTGTCCCTGATCAGAAATTTGCTTGTATTTTCATGTATATAGTCAATACTTTAATATAGAAGTCTTAAGAAGAGGAACTCGATGTGGCTAAATGACATAGTTTTAGTAAAATGTGACCAACACTGCAGTAATTATCTGTCTGGTGTAGGAGGGAAATATCATAGCCAGGGCCTTCGAATGAAGAACTGCCTAGTAAGGAAGACAGCAACTATCTGTTATTAAATAGAGCTCAAACAATCCCATAATCTAAGTCTTGAATCTAGATGGAAAATGTCTGAATACTGCACCTGGACCCATCAGCTATTTTTAGGACTCACAAGAGTGGAAATTGTTTTTATCTTGGGACTTAATATTGATCCTGATGTAGTGCTTTATACTCTAGGGCTCCTAGAAAGAGGTAACACTTGAGAGAGACAAGAAGTAACATCATTTTCTGGTCTTGTCCATAGTTCCTATTTACATATAGCTCTACTTCAAGAATTAGGGACACAAAGAAGGAAGTAGTTTCTTACAAAGGTAATCCAATAGAATAGTTTCTGGGTTCTTGAAACTCTTGACAGTTACATTAAAACACTTATCAATTTGATCTCTCTTTAAAAAATCCCCATAGAACTTCTGGAAGATGAGAGATGTAATTGCAGTTTAGTCATCCAAAAATTCCCAAAAAGCCTGCTGAGAATACTATAAAATAAATTCCTTTAAAAACCTATGCTCTATGAAAACTGATTAGCTATTTCTATTTCTATTATAAACCAAATAGAAGAAATGAAAATCAAACCTCCAGGGATGAAGTGATCAACATAATTTGCACCTCCAACCTTCTGCCACCTTCCATATCTTTTACCTATCTGGCCAATTTGCACCATTTTTCTCTGTTATAGACCAGTTTTATCACAGGTACCATTGGACTTAAACTCTCAGAGGTTTCTGAGTTTCTTCTCTAATGTCTCTTAAATGGCACCATTTTGGTTTTTTATACACATTTTTAAAATTTAAATATATAAGTATAATTGGTATACAATCATATTAGTCATATTAGCTTCAGGTATACAAAATAGTGGTTTGAAATTTTCATACTTGACGATGTGATCACCTCGCTAATTCTAGTAATCATCTGTCACCAAAGTGATGTAATTTTTAAACTCCTTGTTGGAGGAAGTCAGCATTAGATGAATTATTTGGACCAACGCCAATTTCCTGTTTTGTCTTTGGGAATTGGTTTCAAGCTGTTGTTTATAAATACTTTCACCTTGTCTTTCTAATTCTTCTGAACTGTTTTCTTTTTCTAATTAAATGTATTGGGGTGATGTTGGTTAACAATATCATATTGGTTTCAAGTGTACAATTCAACAATATGTCATATGTATATTGCATTGTGTGTTTACCACCCAAAGTTAAATTTCCTTCTGTCATCATGTATTTGACTCTCCTTCACCCTTATCTACCTTCGCCCCCCCCCTCCTTTCCCTATGGTAACCACTAAACTGTTGTCTGTATCTATGAGTTTTGTTTGTCTGGTTCATTTGTTGCTTTTGGTTTTATATCCCACGTATGAGTAAAATCACAAGGTTCTCAGCTTTTTCTGTCTGACTTATTTTGCTTACTGTGATAATCTCAAGATCCATCCATGTTGTCACAAATGACAGTATTTCATTAATTCATGTAGAAAGATTTGACTTTTACAAAACGAACTTTAACATTTAAGAAGAAAACTAAGTGATTCTTTATTGACCAAATGAAGACTTGACCAAAAGCTAGTAGTATGGCTGGCATGGCTTGCAAGGTCTTGCCCCAAGTCCCTAAAAGAGTCTAGGCTCTAATACCTGGAAATTGAATATGTTAACTTTCATAGCAAAAGGTACTTGCAGGTTTGATTATGTTAAGGATCTTAAGATGAAAAGATCATTCTGGATTATCTGGTTGAGCTCAATGTAATAACGAAAGTCCTTATAAGAGGGAGCAGGAGGGTCAGAGGATGAGAAATACTGGAAGATGCTACACTGCTGGCTTTGAAGAGGGAGCATGGGGCCACAAGTCAAAGAATGCAAGCAGCCTATAGAAACTAGAAAAGTCAAGGAAATGGATTCTCCCCTAAAGCCTCTAGAAGGAACACTGCCCTACTAACATCTTGATTTTAAGATTTCTAATCTCCAGCCCTGTGGGAGAATAAACTTGTATTGTTCAAGTCGCAATTTTGTGGTAATTTAAAACAGTAATAGGAAATTAATACATACTATGTTTAGTTTTATAGGTAAAGATGTCTTCTTTAATTTTGTTGTACATATGAATCAAAGAATTTTTAAAATTATTCTCTGTTTATTGTAATAACTTTATTTTTAAAAGAAAGTAGTTTTGATTTTTCAAAAAGCAGATAGAGTCTAGTGGTGATTTCCTTCCTTAAGTATGGTAATTTTTCCAGTTTGATCATACACAGAAACCTACCAGTGCTTTCCTAGTCTTGTTTTATAGCCAAATAGAAATGGATATGCTTTCTGTTAAGCTGATATCATTTCCTATTAATATCTCTCCTGTCTAGATCAAGTGATAAATGGCAAACGTTAAAATATAATAATGTAACTCTGATGTCTTCCCAAATCTCAAGGTTTCTGGAACAGTTCTTTCCTCTGCTATAGAAATGAGGTAACTCAAGCTCCCATCCAGTATGAGTGCAGATAGTATAGCTATTTACTAAATAATTTCTGAGGTCTAGGTAAGTACTTACAAATTTTTGCCATCTTTCATTCACTAAGAATTATTTAGAGAATGATTACTAATAGCTAGAGTATTTTTAAACTGTAGCTAACACCATGTCATTTCCTTATTTAAATTCTTCAGAGACTCCTTATTTCACTTAGGAAAAAGAAAAATTTTTAGACTCACAAACTTCAGCATTATCTGTCCTTTGCCTTACCTCTTCAGGATTTGCTGCTGCTATCATCTCTCACCATTGTCCATTGCAGGGTCTTAAACACATCAAGTTTCTTTCTACCTTAGGACTTTGTATAAATCCTATCCTTCATGAAAAGTTCTTCTTTGTCTCCTTCTGCCTCCTGAAAGTTCTTCATTCTTCAGGTCTCATTTTAAGTGTCACTGTCTCAATCAATGGTTTTCCCATGACCTCACCTGCCAGTTGAAATTAGCTCCACCTTTTACAACTTCTAACAGAATCCTATAAATTTTCTCAGTGATTATTTAATGCCTGTCCCCTTCAAAAGGCCATAAATTTTAAGACAACACTGACTATGTCTTATAGTTTATCTCCAGAGCCAATCTCAAGTAATATTTGAGTAAGTGAGTGAATTTGAATGCTTCTCGCTTCTCCGTGGTTATTTCTGGCCATTTCATTTCACCCTCTGTTCTATTCCATTAATTTGTCTTAGACTCAGAGCAAGAACACCACCTCTCATCTTTGTCTTTCATTCCCCTAACTGAAGATTGACATCAGGTTTCAGGTCTGGTCTTTTTTTCACTTCATTTATTCATTCAAAATAATTACAGAGCAACTATACACTAGATACTAGCCTAAATGTTTAGTAGTTCTCTCATGGTATAGGAGCAAGCTGCAGTGTTGCCAGCTCATTGCTCCATGAAACCTTTGCAGTGCCAATGGTATGGTCTAAAACTTTTGGTCCACATAGGTGAGGTTATGCTCCTGATGATGCAATGCCTGGATTTCTATCTTTTCTCAAGTTTTTCTCTTTTTTTATTAAAAATATTGGTGTGACATTGATTAATACAATCAAATAGGTTTCAAGTGTATAATTCAATATGTCATATATATGTATATATATACACACATATATATGTGTACATATATATGTATGTGAGTGCACACACACACACACACACTTTTTTGTGTGCTTACCACCCAAAGTTAAATTTCTTTTCGTCACCAAGTATTTGACCCTCTTTACCCGTATCTACCTCCCACATCCCTCCCTTTCCTCTGGTAACAACTAATATATTATTTATGTCCATGAGTCTCTGTTTGTTATGTTTGTTTAAAGATTTTATTTTTAACCTTTTAATCTCAGGGAGTGGTAGTATTAATTGGTCAGTGTTTTCTTTAATGCACCCATCTTTTAAAAGAGGATGCTTTATATTGGCACTCCATGCTTTCCATTGATACGATTCTATCTGTACTACTTTTAACAGAAATGCCTCGAAATTTCGTGCATGGGGCCAGTTATTCATCTTTACTTTCTGGTGTTGTTGTAGAATTATTTTCCTCTTTTCCCTTTAAAAAACATTATATTGGGCATTGTAATCAGAATTTGAAATTACGGAGATAAAAGTCTGCCCTTGTCGTTATCTTGCCCAGAAGTTGCCAATAGGTTTCCTCAACCAACTGTGGTCTCCTTACTCTCTGTCTTATCTGTTGTCCGTTTCTCAGTCTATTTTTGTTATGGGTAGGAACTGCATTTCAGTAAATTATTATGTATATTAAAAACTCAAGAATATCCATAGAACATGAAATATCTTGTAATAGATTGTATAGATAGCCTCAGAGGAAGATTTCATGACTCTAGTAACATTAGCATTTCATAGTTGATTGAATACTCTTGTGGAATGAACAAGCACTGTCATGACTACTTCACACTGTTGATTCACTCCAGCATATCAGTAGTTGAATGTCCATCACCCCTATCAAATCAATTCAGCGTTACTAACTTCACTTCTAAGGAATGAAGTTTTCGTAGACTTCATAAGCTGGAAGAAGAGAGAATGCTGCACAAGGTATGGAAGATTGCTGAAATTCCTCCATTTTATGTGTGAATTTCAGTGGGATCAGATGAAACCTAACCGCAGATGTGCGAAAATGTGAAACACTAAGGTGTGGTTAATATTCAGATATAGAGTGAGATTGTTGTGTAAAAAATACTATCTTCAAAATAGAATTGTTCTTTTGAACGATACCATTGAAGAATAATCTGGGAATGAGAACTTCCAAAACTAGTTATAGCTGTTATCCATTAGAATGACTTTATAAGAGTGTCTTAGTATCCTCTTAAACACCCTTGAATAAGAGTAATTTTTCTCTTATATGACTGAAACAGTAAATAAAATATGGTCTTTCCAGAACTGAGAAAAACTAGATATATCATTAAATTTGTCCAATTGCTTCCTGAAATAGTTCCAATTATATGATTATTTTTCTCATCTAGTATAGTTCTCAACTAGAATTAGAATATAAGCAATATTATATTTTTTCCATCATGAAAAGGGGGTTTATTTGATGTAATAATATTATTTGAATCTTCTATATTAAAAAATATATATATCCCTTTAAACTGTTAAATACCTACATTCTACTGAGTACCTAATTATCTTTCTTTAGAACTTTTTAAAAAATGTGATGAGGAAGTAAATGTATCGTTAATTTTATTTTATAGAGATAACATGCATGGATTTTTTCTTTGTTGTAGTAACTAAAACATTTCAGGGGTCTAAAGTAAAATATTAATCTACTCTCACCTTTCCAATTCCACATCCTGAGATAACTCAGTCTAATCAGTATCAGGATGGTACCTATATTCCACATTCTTTTTTATGTCCATACAAATAAATTCAATACAAAATATATATATATATATATATATATATATATATATATATATATATATATATAAATTTGTGGAAATATCTAAGACAATATCAAAACTGGACTAAATATATTTTAAAATTACTACAGTCAAGACATATGGTATTGGCTGAGGAATAGACCTTCTTATATACACTACTCTGTATTCTGTGTGGCTGTCACACCAGAGCATTTAACACACCAGAGCATTTAACATTAGCCTCCTGCTCATTTCCAGTGATTCTCCAGTTTATAGTCATGCTATCCAATAAAACTTTCTATGAAGATGAAAATATTCTATAGCTCATTTTTTCCAATAAGGTAGCTGCTAGCTACATATGATTAAATTAGTGGGCATTTGAAACATGGTTCATGAAATTGTGTTACTGAATTTTTTATTGGGATTAGTTTTAATTAATTGAAATGGTCACAAATGGTTTATGGCTACTGTACTGGACAGCACAGTTCTATAATGTTAAGTCCAAACTCCTTATCAAGCATTTAAAATTCTTCATAATTTTCTCAGACAACCTGAGCTCAGGCCCTATAGGGCCTAAGGATAAAAACTGGAAGAGGGTGGAGCTGCAAACACTTGAACGGAAAACCTAAAAGCATGGCTTAGATGACACAGAGGACAACTGGTCTTATCTTTCCTTTGATTACATCATCAACTCTATTCTTATAGAAAACAGCGTCTGCTTAAAAATCATTCAACCAATTTCCCTTCCTTCTTTTCTAGCTCAAGCTTTTGATTATTGCAGGCATGTTAGTTGGGGAGAAAAAAGATAAATGTCAGAATATAAGTGTGAACATAGTCTTATAATTAATTAACCTTTTATGATGCTTATATTAAGGGAATGGCTAGGGTAGGACTAATACCAATTTTGACTAGCCAAAATTAGATATACCACATTCAGTTGTTTAAGAGATAATTTGATACACAGTTACTTCCAATTGTTTGGCAGTAGGGCTCTACTCATTACAGGTTTACCTGCATTTCTGTTCCTATTTTTTATTTAGTACAAATTTATTAACATTTTAAATCTCTAGAAGAAATTTTCTGGAGCCTGTTGACATACTGAAAGATGACATTTTAAATCATGTTTATGTACCCTTCTCTTTCGTTTATATGGACAATCAAGAATTATGTTTTTTGTCAAATAAGTTCATACTTTGTAATTATCTTATATGTACAGAATGCAAAGGATGTAGATACTTAGTCTGATGCTGTATCTGATAAGTTTGTGATTCTATTTATCTGAAGACTATTATATTCAGAATCTCTATGCCTATAACACTTTAGCTCTTCAAAGATTGTGAATTTATGGGTGTAAATGGACTCCTGATTTTCATAAAACAAAACCCAGCTCTTTGGCAGGCAAAACATTTCCAGTGATCTCCTTTCTCACATTTAATAACAAAGACTGGATTTTTCTAAATGTTTTGTCTATGCAACATCTTTAACTTTAATTGATTTAAAATGTTTTTGGCCTTGTAAAGTATGGTCACTAAATGGTTAGGTTTCTCTTTTTTTCTTTGAACCAGAGTGAACATTTTATAGCACCTGGTTCTTTGAAAAGGAAAACCCATGCCATACCTACAAGTTGGCACACCGCCAAGAAAGTTCTTTTTTGTGTGTGTGTGTGTGTGTGTGTGTGTGTGTGTGTGTGTGTGTGTGGTAAATCATTCATACATAGTCTGTAAGATTTATCAAAATAGTGTTGTTTGAAAACCTTGTTTTCCCTATTTTTTTTCTGATGACTCACACTTTACTGCTTTCATGTCTAGATTCTCTTTTCTTTCTTATTTCTCATCATGTTCATTCAGAAGACGTTCTTCCAAAATTTGTATTTCTATATTCTGTCAGTTTTCATCTTGAAACATACACACAGCAATATGCTCTGAATCATAAAGTTCTGTGTTAAATCGCAACACTTAAAAAGCCCTGCATGTTCTCATTACAGGTTTACCTGCACTTCTGTTCCCATTTTTTATTTAGTACAAATTTATTAACATTTTAAATTCATTGGCACTTGAAACTTTATTTCATCTGTTAGGAAGATTTTGGCTGCAAGACATAAAAATCAATGTTAATTGGCTTAAACAATAACATTTAACACCTTATGGATGACTATGAAAAGTATGGTGCCTTCAAGGTTAGTTGAATGAGTAGTTCAATAATGGTCTCAAGGACTCAGGTTCTCACCTTTCTCTTCAGCCATTCTTTTACATCAGTTTTGTTGAGTTATAATTTACACATAATAAAATTCATAAATTTTAAATGTATAATTAAATGAGTTTGACAGATGTGTAATCATATAATCAGTACTGCAATCAAAAAATTAAACATCCATCATTCCAAAAAGTTTCATCATCCCCTTTGTAGGAAATCCCATGCCTCCAACCATGTCCCTGGCAATTTCAATGGAATTATACAATATGTACTCTTTTGTGTCTTCTTTCCCTCACATATCATCAATGCTTTGAAGATTCATCCTGGTTGTTGCTTGCATTAGTAGTTTGTTCCTTTTTCATTGCTTAGTGATATTCCGTTGTACCTGAGATACATTGTATACCACAATTATCGTCCACTAGTTGATTGGAATTTTAGTTGTTTCCAGTTTTTGGCTATTACATTTGAAGCCACAATAAACATTCACATACAAGTCTTTGTGTACATATAGTTTTACATTTCTCTTGAGTAAAAACTTAGGAACTTTAATGCTGGGTCTATATTATTTATATAATTAATGTTATACAAAACTGACAAACTTTTTCAAAGTGACTGTACCATTTTGCATCTCCACCAGCATTGTAAGAGAGTTCCAGTTACTCTAGACACTTACCAAAAGTTGGTATCTTAACAGTGTATTTGGAAAAGAAAAAAATTTTAATTTAATGAGGTTAATTCATCAATTTCTTCTTTTAGGTTTTCAGCTTATTATTTATTTATTTGTTTGTTTGTTTGTTCATTTGTTTGTTTTGGTGCATTCTACACAAACTCAAATATCACAAAGATTTACTAAATCCAAATCATAAAGACTTTCTTCTAGGTTTTTCTTCTAAAAGTTTTATAGTTTTAGCTCTTACATTTAGATTTAGGTCTATAATCAATTTCAAGTTAATTTTTATATGGGGTAAGAATTAAGGGCTGAAGTCCTTTTATATATATGTGTATACACACACACCCAAACACATGTATATATGTATGTGTGTATATATATATATTCTAACCTCATCTGCAGAAATTCTAGGCATCATATCTGTAATGATATCCAGAAAAGATCATCACCTCTTTATAGAAGTATCCAAGAAACTTATCTTCACCTATTATTACCTATACTTCATATATGTTTACTGTCTAAACCAATCACTGGAAAGGGGAATGGGACCATTATCATTCACTTGTTCATTTAACAAGAAAATGGTATGTTTTCTTTATTCATTCTAGGGGCTGGGAACACAGGAGTGAACAAAACAGTCAAAAATATTGTCTACTCTCATGGAACATACAACTGACCGAGGAAAATTATTTCTCTGTTTTCAAAGTAAGTAAGTAACTCATATAATATGTTGTACAGTAGTGAGTGCTAGGAGTTAAAAAGGAAAAAGGGGCTATGAAGAAGTATCGTGAGTAGGTTGACATTTTAGACAGTGTAATTAGAAAAAATCTGAGTGGACTTTCGAATGAGAACTGAAGAAAGTGACAGAGTACCAGATTGAATACCAGATTGAAAAGTGGGTCAGGCTGAAGGAGAACTACACAGGTCCTGAGAACAGCAAGGAGGCCATAGTGGTTGGAGAGAATAATAGGAAATGATGGGGGTGTGTCATGGGGAAAGGTGTAGAACATGTCGAAGCCATTCTCAACTGGTGAAAATTTTGGTAAAATTTATAAATTTTGGTAATGTCTGGGGACATTTTTGTTTCTAATAACTTGCACAGGAGGGGAGTGGTAAGACCCGGGTGCTGCTAAATAACCTACAAGTCATAGGAGAATCTACCTTTTGACTATCTTCCCTCTCAACAAATAATCATCTGACTTAAATGTCAATAGTGCCAAGGATGAAAAACACTTTAGGTCATAGTAAAGACTGGCTAATACTGAGTGAATTAGAATGACATTGAAGTGTTTTGAACAGAGAAATGATCTAATTTAAGCTTTTAAAAAGACCATGTGGTTGTTTGTTGTGAATAGACTAAAGGGGTAGAAGGGTAAGAAACAGGATAGAATTTAGGAGGGGACTACAATTATCCAGGAAAGAAGTGATAGTTTGGACCAGGATGATATAAAAAGGGGGTGATGAGAAGTGATAGATTATGGATATATTTTGAAGGTTGAGTTACTAGGGACTTAGTAACTAAATATCTGTGTCCTCCTAAAATTTGTATATTGAATCCTAATCTCCAGTGTGATGGTATTTCAAAGTGGGGACTTTGGGTGGTGATTGGGTTATGAACTTCCTAGACTTTAGAACTGTGAGAAATTCCTGTTGTATATCATCCGCCTAGTCTATAGTATTTTATTATAGCAGCCTGAAAGACTGTGACACTAAAATGCTGGTATAGGTGTGAAAGAGAGGAGCTATGTATGACTCCTCAAGAGTAATATTGAGGCCAATGCTGGAGCTGCATCTTCCCAAGGAAAGTAACCTGGAGAAGTGGGCAGAGACCTAAACAAATTTAGAATGGGAGAAAGAATGTCCAGATGGATGTTTGGATAGGCAACCAATAGCATCTTATGGAAATAAGAATGGATACTGTTGAATTTGTGAATGACTACCTCAAAGGGCATAATTATTCTACATACAGACTGTTGAGTTTCTTAAAAAAAAAAAGTGCTTTTTAAGAAATGTCTTCTCATGCCATGTTTCATTTGGTGACAATCTGATTGATATAGGAAGTCCTAAAACCTTATTCCATCAAAGTCATTAAAGAATTTTGATTTTCCTTTTAGTATTTGCATCCCAAGCAATTACTGACTGCCTACAAAGTAAGCTGTTTTCTGTTTTGTCTACCCTAAAATATCAGCCCCCTATGAGTCCTCATTATGGGCTAGAAAACTACGTAACATATTTCTCTCAGTTATCTAATCATCTTATAAGTAACAGCCTAATAAAGATCCTCTCTTTGACCAAACTCTACTTAGGCTTCCCTGAACTCTTTTTCAACTAGGCCTCGACTTTCGAACTTCCATCTTCTCTTTACATTGTCCAGTTTTAGCAACCATCCTGCTAAGTCAAAATCCCCTTCCCTCCATCACTGATCACTCCCATATCTGAGTTCCTCATCCTACATCATCCCCAGGTGATGTTTTACAACCTGGACTGCCTTCAGGAAGAATCCTGTTTAACCAGAATCCTACCCTTATCTTTGGTGTTGCCTCTTAAGTTATTTTTCCATACATGGACTCCCATCTTGGCCATGCATTCCCACTTTTATCAGGAATTGAACGAAGTTTTCTCCTCTTGCAATACTTTTGAATAAAGCCATCACCACTTCGAGTGTCAGAATCGCTTTTTTCTTTAGCCTAAATCAGGTTGCTTCCATTTCGTAGACAACAGAATGGAAGTTCTGTATGGGAATCATGTCTGACGAAGATGTCAACGTGCCTCCGAGACCTTAAAACGGCTCCTACCAGGCCCCCTGCTCCCAAGGCCCAGCGATACGAAGGCCGCCCGGGAAGCGCTCTGGTAAAGGACTTGCCCTTCTGAGATGGAGAAGCTCCGGGTTCCGGGACCGGGGATGCCCGAGTCCCAGGGGTCCTCCCTCCCAGCGCACGTTGTCCCCGCCACGCTGATCCCATTCATGGCTCGTCCTCCAGGCTCCGGAGGGCGAGGGCGGAGGGCCGCGGCCCAGGCCTCCGGCTCGGTTCAGACCCGCCTCCCCGCCTCCCCCCCGGGGCATCGCCCCAGGGCGGCCCAGCAGCCGCGGCGGAGGCGGCGCCGGACGCCCGGGGCCGGCAGCGCGTCGGGCCGCCCCGCCCCCCCGCGCCCTGGGCGGCCCCGCCCGGCAGGCGGCGGCGCGGACGGCCGCGGCCTGGCCCCGCCCTGGCCCGCCCCGGGGACCCGCTGCCGTCGGAGGGGCGGGCCGGCGCGGAGGGCGCCCCTGCTCCCGCGCTGGGTCCCTGACCTTCTTCCTCACCCGGAGCGAGAGCGCGTTTCCCCGCCTCGGGTTCGCGCCGGGCGGAGGGGGCGGGCGGGGAGGGGGGGGGCCTGAAGGGGGGGAGGGGGAGGGAGGATCCTCCCGCGGGCCCGGGCCCGGCGCTCGTTCCGGCCTCTGAGCTGTCCCCGTCCACCCCAGAAACACTTGTTGAGCGCCCTTTCCTCGTCGCCCTGAGGAGAAGCAGCGCAGCCGCAGGAGGGACGCCCTGTCCGGGACGGGCCTCGAGGGGAGCCTGCCGCTCGCGCCTGCGACCCCGAACTTGGGCCGCCGCGGCCCGCAGGTGCGTTTTCCAGACGCTCAGCTTTTCGGGTCTGAAGTCCTGATGCCCCCCAAACTGCGTGGTGAATCCTCCTCATTCTGATCGACAGCTTGGGCGCCGCTGGGAAGCTGTTCTTCGGAGCTGTTGTTTAGGTGTTCAAACCACAAATCGGTTTTGGGCACCGACATGGATGTAAAGTATTGGTCGTGGAGGAATCTCCCCCCCCCCCCCAAAATAAACCTTTTCCGACTTCGGGCTTAGCTTACGGCCTAGCTTCCTGGCTCCCCTGGCGTTCGCGTTAGGGGGAGGACAGGCTGTGGCGCTTTGTCCACCCGGGACACGGCTGCGAAGTAAATGATGGGGTTTGGGATTAAAGTAAGGGAAGGCGGGGGAAACCGACGACCAAAAGGAGCACTTTCTCATTCGGAAGTCAGACGATGATAAAATGAAAACTGAATTCTCATTCCAAAGCACTCACCAGTTTTTAAAAATTCTTTGGAAATATCTGGAGGATTACAGTTACCCTCACAATTAAATTAGTTTCAGGCATGTATACGTGATAGACCAACCCTGGCCCCACCCCTAGAAATCTCCCTTTTCAGCCCCAGGTCTCTCATAGTGAAATTCAGTAACCTGTGTACGATTATAAGTACTTGATTAAAGTTGTATGACTGTGCTGTGGAGTCTGTGCTTCTGTGTTTGGCAGTCCCGCTTTAATCTCTAAGGCAGGGCAAGGTTTACTTTGGTGAGGTTGGGGAAGGTGTAGGGTTCAAAGAAAAAGGAAGAAGCTGAGAGAGGCGTGTGACAGCCTGAAACTACCCAGTGGCCTAGGGCTCTGCTAAATTTTAAAGCCATGAAAATCCCTGGCTCATTTAAATATTACGTGTCACTTGCTGTGTTTGGTGATGATGTCTATTGCCATCTTCTGTATTTTCCCAATCCAAAACTGTATTCTTTCATAGTGACCGAAGACCTTCTCATCTTCAACACTTAGCATTTTCAGTGAAAGGAGCTACTATTTATTTTCTCTTTGTTATCAGAAATTAACTCATAAGATACACTCTTCACTGTTAATAGGTATTATAGGCCCTCTAAGTGAATGTTGGAAATGTCGAATTAAGTGACATTTAATAGGTTTGTTTTATAATATCAGCACTGCTTAGAATTCAATATTGTAATGTATGTGTATCTCCCTTTTGAATATAGTGTGTGAGCTTTCTGAAACCCAATCGACTCCAGAATCCTAATTTCTAGGAACCTGGGAAAATGCTTCATAGAAGACATTTTGAGAAATGCATTTCAACTGGAGTTTTTATGTTGCTGTTGTTTTATTTTTAATCACTTATCTCACCCCTTCTGCCAGCAGAAGTGATGCCACCAAGAAGAAATGAGAAATACAAACTTCCTCTTGCACTTCCAGAAGGCAAGATTCTGGGTGATACAGAGGGAAAACAGTGGGTGCTGGGCAAGAAGATTGGCTCAGGAGGATTTGGATTGATATATTTAGGTAAAGTATAACTACAAATTACCAAATATTCTTATACATTTAACCGTAACTGTGCTTAATAATATTTCGAAATTGAAACTTAGGATAAATTACTTTAAGATGAAGATAGTTAATGTTTAGAAGAATGTCTAGTTTCGAGACTTGGTAGACCCCACTCCTTGTTGTCCATGTTTTTCTGAATGACTTAGAAGTCTTTTCAGAGCACGGTAACACACACGGCTTGCCAGATAAAATGTTAATGTTCTTTATCGAGAGTGTGTTTTTCTGGAAACATTGCTTTTTACAGCTTGAAAACCACAACTGTATAAATATGAACACTTAATCATTACTATTTATTTAAGTTCCAGTCATATCTTCTTGTTTAATATTTATGATTATTTTTAATTCGCTATGGCAAATTTGACATCGGCATCAGTGAGAGTGATACACATTCACTTGGGAGAAATTTATCTGTATTAGTTATTAGTAGTAGTGTTCTCAATCTTAAAATCCCTCTTTGGATAAACATAAAAACCTCACTTCAAACTATACTCCACATTTCCTTATTTTTTAAAATTTATTTATTTTAATCAGTTTCTTGTATATAGTACACAGCTTAGACATCTGTATAGTTCGTAAAAAAAATCCCATTTGCTCCCTCCCTCCCCTGACCCTCCACTTAACCAACGTATTAATGCTAACTGTATACCCTCTGCTGTACTCCCCATTCCTATTACCGTCCATCAGCTACTAATTTGTACTTCTTTAACCCATCACCCCATTCTCTCAGCCCCCCAAACCCCTCTCTCCTCTGTTTATCACCAAATTGTCCACTATATTTGTGAGTCTTTTTTTGATTAGTTTGTTCCTTTTATTCTGCATATAAGTGAAATCATATAGTGTTTATCTTTCTCTGTCTGACTTAAATACCTTTTAGGTCCATCAAAGCAATATCTTTTTCCATCCCCTTCCTTTTCATACGTAGGGGTCTTGTTTTCTTATTCTTTCAGCCACTCTGTCTTTTGGTTGGAACACTTAATTCATTTCCATTTAAGGTACTTATTGGTAGGAATATAGTTATTACCATTCTTTATTCCTGTTTTGATACATGTTCTTCTTAAAGAAGTCCCTCCAACATTTCCTGTAATACTGGCTTGGTGGTGATAAATTCCTTTAGCTTATTTTTGTTTGGCAAGCTCTAAATAGCTTTGCTGGATTAAGAATTCTTGGTTGTAGATCCTGGGTCTTCATCCTGTTGAATATTTTTTTTTTTTTTTGCCAAGCCCTTCTGTCCTGCATAGTGTCTTTTTAGAAATCAGCTGCTAGTCTTATGGATGTTCTCTTATAGGTAACTATCTGTTTTTCTCCTGTTGCTTTTAATATTCGTTCTTTGTATTTAACCTTTGGCATTTTAATATGATGTATCTTTGTGTGGGCTTCTTTGAATCCCTGGTTTTTGAGATTCTTTGAGCCTCCTGGGGTTTTATGTCCGTTTCCTTCACCAGGTTAGGGAAGTTTTTCATCATTATTTCTTCAAACAGCTGTTCAGCATCTTGATTTCCTTCAGTTATGCCAATCAGACAGATATTTGGATCCTTAATAGTGTCCCATATGGTCCTTAAATTATTTTTATAGCCTTGGCATCTTATCTCTTGCCTTTATGATTGAGTATCTTTGGCTTTCCAGTCCACTAGGTAGGCATTTTATCCTTTTCTTTTTTCACTTTGTTTATTCCATATAATATACTTCTCATCTCAGATGTATTTTTCATTTCAGGCTGGTTTCTTTTTATAATTTCCATTTCCATTTTTATGTTTTTTTTTTTTTATCTCTTTATTGAAGTTTTCTACACTTCCTAAAAGTTCATTGAGCATCTTTATAACCAGTGTTTTGAACTCTGCATCTGTTAGATTACTTGACTCCATTATATCTGGATCTTTGTTCTGTTCTCTCATATGGCTTCTGCTTCTTTCTCTTCTCATTTTGGCTGTCTTTCCATGTCTGTTTCTATGTACTAAGCAAAGCTCCTAAGTCTCCCAGTTTTATTCGTGTGGATCTGTGAAGTAGATGTCCAGTGGCACAGTCCTGAGAGGGGTTCAGCTGCAGGCCATATTTAGCCCAAGCCTCTATACCTTGGAGCCACCTGTTGAGATTCAGCAAGCAATTTACTGATGCTGTGCTTATAGTTGCCTCAAAAGGCCACACCAAAAACCGAGGCCAGCTGTGTGAGCCTAGGCGCTGCTCAGCAAGGAGCACCTGATTTGCTGAGGATATACCAGGATGTGGGTGTGGTGGCGCTGCGAGTTGGGGGAGGTTGGGTTTCAGGGAATCCTCTGGGTGGAACTACCTCTGTTGTCCAGTTTGATGATGACAAAGCTATGGCGGTTCTGTCTCTGCACACTAGTAGCAGGGGAGGCTCAGCAGGGAACAAAGGATATCGCTGTACTTCCGTACAGAGTGAATCTTGCTTTGGCCCTCCATCAATGTCTCCCTGTAAGTCCCTCTTGCCCCCTGTGCACAGCCGAATCAGCCCTGGTGCTCAGAGCGAGCAGGTCTGTCATCGTGAAAATCCACTCAGGGACACGGCCCCTTTAAGAGGTGTCTGCTGCTGCAGCTGCCTCCATCTCAGCTCAAGAGCGGGCAGCCCCGTGTTCTCACCCCATCCTAACTTCTGCCAAGAAATCACCCTGTGCCGTCTTTGGGATGATTGAAAAAAATAGACAATGTTATTTTCTCTATTCTTTGGTACAGATAAGAACCCCTTAGTATTCTTTCATACTACATTTAAAAATATTTAAATTACTCTGAATTTAAAAGGATGATTCAGGGCTACCTTAAATCTGTATTTTAATGATTGGGGATACCCATTACAAGACTGGATTTAATGAATAAGATAAATATTAGTGATTTAGAAAAAATTCCACTGAGGACAAATTCTAAATGTGTTGACTCATTCCATTTGTTTCTGTAGGAGATTAAGAAGTTGAAAAAAGATCTCTCTTTTGGGGGAATCTTGGGTTCCTCATTAAGCATTTCAAACTGCAGGGGAGGAATCACTTTCTCTCTACCGGCCTAGGTTCAATAGCTGAGTTTATGAAATAAACTGACAACAGATAGATTAATATGAGATAAAGTATACAAATTTATTTTCAATGTTATGTGCATAGAGATATCACAGGAAAAAAATTAATATCCCAACAAGTGGTGAGATTTGAGAGCTTATAACCATCTTAGTAGAGAACAGGAGAAGAGATGGAGGCTACTTAAGGGAGACTAAATGATTTTTAGGAAAGATGAATGGGACCTTAGAAGAATAGATGGGGTATATGATAGTTTGTGACAAAGTATGGGAGTGTGGTCAACTTCTAATCTCTTCTTCAGTAATAAGAGTCAGTCTCTCTTGGTTGATGAAATTCCACTGGAGGGGATTTTAACAATTGAGGTTTTATTGGAGGGATCTATCTTTAGGCAAATAATGGAAGTTTAGAGAAAGCCTCTTTCTGCATTTGCTATTTTTTAAGTCCTTTCAGCTTTTAAAATACATTTAACCCTTGAACAACTTGAGTTTGAACTCCATGGGTCTTCCTAAATGTTTTTTTTTTAATAAATGTTCCTTATGATTTTTGTGATAACATTTTTTTTACAATTACTTTAGTGTAAGAATATAGCATGTAATACAAATGTGTAATTGACTGTTTATGTTATCAGGCTTTTGGTCAACAGGCTATTAGCAGTTAAGTTTTTGGGAGTCAAATTATATGCAGATTTTTGACTGCAGGGGGATCATCACCCTAACCTATGTGTTATTCAAAGGTCTAATGTAATCTTTAAGCCAAAAGCATATTTTAGAGTGGCACATTCTGCCACCCTTCACAAACAAACATGTTTTATGGATCATAAAGGATAAAACTCTTCTGATAAAATTGAGATGGTAGTTTTGAACAAACAAATGAAATTCAGTCAGTAAGTTATTAATCACCTCAGTGTCTAAACTAGTTGGAAAGATAAGACTACCAAAAATTTGTGTGGGCGAAATAAAGGACAATCTCCTCATTTAAGGATTTTGAACTTGTTTGGAAAATGCGGTGATTCTAAATACTAGATTGAGTTACATAGGCAGCACTGATCAATAGAAATGTAACTCAAGCCATATATGTAATTTAAAATTTTCTGAGAACCACGTTTAAAAATGTAAAAAGAAACAGGTGAATTTTATTTCAATAGTATATATTATTTAATCCAGTTTATCTAAAACATTATCATTTCAGTGTGTTGTCAATATTTTAAAAAATTTTACTTTTTTAGTTAAAATCTTTAAAATCCAGGGTATATCTAGTCATATTTCAAGGGCTCAGTAGCTACACGTAGCTTAGTGGCTACCATATTGGATGGTTCAGGTAAAGACCATGAGAGTACTTGGAGTCCACAGGGAGTAGAATTCTCTATAGAATAAGTGTTGGTTGGGACTTTGAATTAGTGAATTCTTTTGTCTAGCAAAGCATTAAGATCTCTATCATAGTGTCTTGACTCCATTAGCGATATGGAGTTGAATAAAATATTTACAATGTGGCTGAGATACAGCCTTGTGTAAGACAGCTTATCAGATGTACTTTTGGTTTTCTAATGTTTGAATTATTTGAGTAATTTCAAAGAACTATAGAAAAGCACTGATCATAGTGATCTTATTTCTTTTTCTAAAAATGTAAATATATTTGAGTAAGTTTAAGTGCACATTTAAAATTAAATGTCTATTCCTATATACATATATATGTGTGTGTGTGTGTGTGTGTGTGTGTGTGTGTGTGTGTGTGTGTGTGTGTATATATATATATATATATATTTGTACATATGTGTACACATACTCACTACTGTTGTGGTTCCTGTTGTGTAAAAGGGATTTATTTGCTGATATGTGATTGATTTGTCTCTATTCAAATACAGAAAAATCTTTGCTTTTTTCAGCCTAAGTATGTGCCACATATTTTTTACTTTTTTATAATTACCAAAATAATATTTGTTTTACAGTAATTTTCAAGGTTCCATATATATGCAATACCTCCTATCGTCTGAATTTTATAACCTGGATTCTGGAAATATTAGCTAGTGAACACCACTGGGGAAATACCTTAAAAAATGTTTAGCTATTTTGAGGAACAGACTCCCTACTTTAGAATATGTAACAAAGCAGTGTGTTCCAAATGTTGTCATTGTCTCATCAGAAGTGGCACTCATGAATCATAGAATAATCAGCCTTAACTTCATTAAACTTAGTTTTTATTATTTTTAAAGCTATCTGAGCAATCCATGTGATATTATGTGTTGGGTTTTTTTTTTTTTTTTTTTTTTGCATTTTACCATGGTTCTCATCACTTCCATTCTTTCTTTCTCTTTCTATAAATGAAGTGGGTAAATTCAGGTTTTCCTTACTACCTTGTGTGTAGCTACATTCTTTCTAGTATTGTTCTTTCCAGATGCACTGTTTTGGGAGATACTTCATTAGCAGTTGTTGCCTAAGGCTGAGGAGAAACCAGCTTCTGTGTCTAAGGCATTGTGCAAATGCAAGTGTCTAGCTTTGAGATCAATAGCCAAGGCCTTTCAGTAATCAGCAACTTACAGTAAAGGGGAAAGGGCAGAGAAGTTTGATATTCTTGGAGAAATTATGTACCTGTAGCATTAATAGAAATAGTTTAAGAGGGAAAAAGTTTGAATGCAAATACAAAGTCAAGATTTTCTTTGTACATGAAAAGGGAGGAGGGAAAAAGGAAGAAAGGAAACTGGTTTAGGGGATGAGAAAAATCTCTGTCATTTTAGTATAAAATAAGAGAAAACGTCTTTAAAACTCCAGTGGAGGAGAGAAAATGGATTTTGAATTTTGCTCTCATAGATTGCATAAATAAAAGCATGGATTTTGGTTTTGGTCAGATCTGGCTTGAACTTGGACCTGATTAAGCTGCTTAAAAACTGTGACTTTCACCCAATCATGAGTCTTTGTTTCTGTTCTGTATAATTGGGATGATAATTGTGAGAATTAAATTAAATAATGTTTTTAGAGAACTTGGAACTTGGTAAGCACTTAAATGTAATTTATTTATTTAGAATTTCCCATACTCAGTGATAATTGGACTCTTAAGTTCAGAGTGTGGTGCCTCAGGGGATTAGGATGGTGACAGAGACATCTATTGGAGGGGTTTTCCATTTATCCTGCCAAGGATTGTGATAGATTTAGCTACTAATGTGGTAAAACTAAGAATATAGAGAATGTTGTTGGAAGACTATGAAATTTTTACTTTCTGACATATGCATATATATATTTCCCCCTAAAATTTACAATAGTAGCCATGATAATATAGTGAAAAGTTTTCATTTAAGCTTCATCTTATCTGCTTTAGATATGAAAGTAGGTTTCAGGAATTAGTCGAAAATTCAGAAAAACAGAATTATAAGTAATAAACTCCAGCCAAATTCCTTTGCAGGCTTATTATAGGAGTAAAAATAGAAATTATTTGTGGAAGTTTTAGTTTTTTGAAGTTGGGCTTAGTGATGCCTATTCAGCATCTTTGAATATTAAGCACAGAGTAAATGTTCAGCAGTTATTTGCCTCAGAGATTGAGACTGAGGCTGGAACATTTAACCCATACAAGCCAGTTTGCTTTATTTTCTTCCATAATTATAGATGTCACCTTTAATTTCAGCCTGTAATCTTACAGATGTACTCTTAGTCACAAGAAAAGCTGGGACAAGTTAACAATTATGTTATCATCTAAGAGTCTAGGTATGCTTTATTGACAGTAAATCAATAGCATTATCTTTTATGAAGAATATTACATTATTAGAACTAAAATTAACTCTGGTGAAGCCTTAAGACTAAGTCATGTATTCATGGTTAAATGTTTAGAAAGTGGCTATCATACATATTTTTGGTCATGCTCTCAAATTAGCTCAGTTTTGTTCTTTAGAAACATATAAGGAATTCCACCCCCCCCCCCGAGTGGAAAGAGGGTAGGAATACTAGAAATTTTTGTAATTAACAAAGTTTAATAATTTATGTTATTTTTAAGGAAACAGACTTTTATTTATGAAGAAATAGAAAAATTCATTTATGCATGTGTGGTTTTTACTTATTTTACTTTTTCGTCAGTTATAATGGATTGAATTTTAGGGCGTGCAGAACAATGTTCACAAGAGCTTAATGATAATGCTATCACCAAAGTGGAGATATTGAAACACAGGTTGTTTCATTATACATTGCTGTATTAAATGTTATTCTGGCATTGTTTTATAGAGGAAGCTTTGAGATAAGCAGTTAGTCTTATATGACACAATGCCACACTGTGGTGCCACTACGGTTGTTACTAGGAGATTTTGCAAATGATACTGTAGGGTGAAATCAAGAAGGAAATAAATATGAAATAAGGATAACATACTAGAAACTATAGTAAATGCGATGAATTAGTTTCCAGATCAATGTGTAGAGAAATAAGAGTATATAAACTCAAAGGAGGCAGAGACCAGTTGCATTTTGTGAATTTAATATACTTGTTTGACCCACACACAAGAAATAAGAGTACCTAGAACATGTATTTTAATTTTGTATGTGCTGTCCTTAGGCTGTTAATTTTGAGTTTTTAAAGAGACAGCAGTGTTTAACTATCAGTTAAGAAATCTAAGTATTTGCGAAAGTTTGGGTTCTTTGTATAAAAAGGGAGAGTTCTTCTAAGGCTTAGCTTTTGCTTTTCTTTTTCATTTTTTAAGTATCAGACCTTTTTAATATAGTTTATATTATAGTTTTCATTTTCAACATTTTTACTGTTAAACTCTTTTGCCTTAAGGAAAGATTTACAAACTCTTCTGTTCTTCAGTGATTTATATATAATGTCTTTTCCACTGCACTTGTTGCTATCTTGTAACTGTTTACAATGGTCAAGGTTTTAAAATTTGAAACCTATTGCTATAGGGAAATTTCTTCTTCATGAAATCAGATCACCTCTATTGCCACACAATAAAAGAATTTTCATCTTTTGATAGCTTCTGGCTTCTTTTTGAAATATGGATAGACTTTCGCTTCTGAAGTGTTTTAGAGTATTTTTTCTTTAGATAGAGAAGAGGAATAAATGGTAGGAAGTATGGTCCTCCTTTTAAGACAGAAATATCTGTGCTTATAAAATAAATGAGAAGAACAACTCTAAACCTCTAAATGGGAGAACTCACTAGAAATTAGCTGTTTAAATGATGACTGTTTGTCTACCATCCACACTTAATGATACAAAAAGTATTTATAGGTTTTATACTGCTTAGGTGCTTGGTTTTGCAATTAATCCTCCTTTAGAATGTTTGTTCCTTATAACTACATTATATGAACTGAATACAGTATTATAAGTGAAAGTATTTTAGGAGAAAAGAAAGAAAATTCAGCAGTTATTTCAAGATAATTGTTGAAGATTTCCATTTTTTTTTTAAAGTATGGCCTTCAGTTAGTAAGGTAGACTTCTTTCTTTAACATCTCCAGTCAATACTTGAGGAAAAAGATTCCATAGAAAGACATCCATTGAAGGCCAGAAACATCTACAGATGCAATGTGATCCCAAGCAATGAAGCATGTGGCCCTTCATTGGCATTATATGATAACAGGAGGATCTTCTGGCAGAAGAGCTGACTTTTGCTGCGTTCTGCATGCTGCCCCTCCAAACCCATCTTTGATTGGCACCTATGCCCTATTGAAACTGGCATCACACCTTCTGAATGGGCACACTGCCAGGCTAGCAGATGGGTATGGGCAAAAGCCTGCCAGAAACCCAGTATGTGCATCAAGTTTAAGTATCAGGGGCCCAAACTTCCATCCAGGGATATAAAAACTGCAGTCTGTTGAGAGCTTTTTGTGCTTAAGGTTAAAGGACATGCCATTTCTACTCCAGCTTAGAGGTTGATTAATTTTGAAAGTCAAACAGGAGCTCCTGTGGCTGTGTCAGGCAAATTCTATCTTTGGTGAATGAGAATTACTACTTCATGTAGAGAAGAGAAAGTATTGTAATGAAGTTTCCAATGAGAGTTACTCTCCTGCAAGTGCCTCCAGCACTTAAGCAGCATGCATTCGGTGGAGATGAATATTTCTATTCTCCAGCTGAGCCAGGTGCAATCAAAGCCAGATCTTCAACCTGCTGCAGTAAAGAACCCTAAATTTAGAAAGGGCAGCAAAGTTTGGAAAAACTCCTTGATGGCAGCTATCACCAAAAAACGGATGAGGTTTCACAAAAGTATGTAAAGGAGATGAAAGAAAAACTCCAAATAAAAACCCTTCAGAATACTTCAGCATGAAACACAAAAATCTTTAACAAATGAAAAATGAAAGTTTAGTCCTTTCTCCTTAATGTAGAAATTCTGAATTTTATAGCAATAAAAACTTAGTTTACCAAAATGTTAGATCCAACTTAATGCATAAGTAACAAAGCTTCCTAGTCTAACATTTATTTCATTGCATGTCTATCATGTATATAAACTTCACTTCTTGAATAATGGATTTTGCATAAAATTGAGTCTAAATATCATATTCCTTATGATCGTCTCACACCAACTACAGAACTAGGCAAAAAGTGGGGGGGAGGTCATCATTCTTTGTGATCGCTTTAATCATATCCCCTAAATGCTCTTAAATTTATAGGGATGCCTGTAAGACCAGCTGTGGCCAAGAGAGGCTTTTCCTAATCTCCTTATAGCCATTGCTTTTCCTTTTCCACTGTGTAAACTTTATCTATGGAACAGATTCCATGAGACCGTTGTGAATACTTCAGCGTATTCAAAACATATAACTGCCACAAATTAAACTACTAAAACTAAAGCTGGTGCATTGTAACTGCCAAGTAAAACTGGCACGTCCCTCTGTCAGACTGCGGGAGAGTATGCCATACAGTCCTCAGAAAACACAATTCATCCAGAAGCACTCTTGTCACTTGCTCTGATATTAAACCAGAGAAAGTGACATTAATTAAAGAAGTGACATGAGCCAACAAAGGCAATGAAATTCTAAGCTTTGGCTCATGTGCAGACCTTAATCCAACTTGCTCTGCTTAGGTATTGTGACCATTTCTGAAGAATAGTGTGGCTGCTTTCCCCCTTTCTCCTCTCATCTTTCCATTTTGAAACATCATTTTCAAGCAACTAAAATTTTATAACTAGGATTGGGCTAGCCAGTTGGTACACTGGTAGTCATTGCAGGGTTTCCCAAAATGGTAGTACGATGGCATGGATGCATTTCTGTACTTGGTAACTGCATGAAATTAACAACTAGAGGCAAAGGAGAATTGATTTAACAAAAAGGCAAGCAACAGCCAAAGAGAGCAGAGTACCTAGATTTGGTAGACTGAGAGTGAGGGGAGTCTGCTGCTAGATCAGTTGTGAAAACAAATGGTGGCTGGTAAGCCTTATGAAAATTCTAACATGCCAAAGAGGCTAGCAGGGGAGTAGCCACAACTTTTCTCTCTCTTTGTTCCCATAGTATATTCTCTCATTGCTTATCTTGTTTCATGTGATTATTATTTGTACATTGTCTGATTCACCCCCGACAACTCTAGATGATAAACTCTTTGCAGGCATTCTTTCAGAGTGCTTAAACAACGTATGCACTTGCATATGATAGTTTTCCAAAAATGGTTAAAATAACTCTAGAACTAGTTTGTTAGGGAAAAATAATTTTCCTAACAACTAGGTTATCTGAGATGAAATTTTGTGCCCTCTGTACTATAACATGTGGTATGGGTGTAAGACACTGTTTTTAAATTTAAAGATATTAGATAGTTGGAGGAAGAGAAGTATCTGTTCATTCTCTTTTCAAGCATGGTTTTAAAATACAAGAAGCCATGTACTTAATCCATAGATTATAGGACATATTGGGAAAAGTCTACTTTGCTCGTACATAGTGTAGAGAGAGTTAAAAAAATGGATATTGTATTAAGAGTAAACAGTTTGTGTCTAGAGTAAAACAGTTGTACTGAGTAGCACTTAAGTCAACCTAATAGCAAGTATAAACGTTTGGAGGAAATGGATAGTGTTTATTGTTATGGATTGACTTGTAGGCATGTAACATGCATAAGATATCTACTTTTACAATGTAAAACACAGCTTTAATGGAAAATAAATTATTGAAATTTCTTTTAAACCAAGTGAATGAAAGGTGTAATTAAGAGTTTTGTACATAGTCAGAAGCTTTTGCTATTGTTTCTGGGCATAGGTGTTTTTTATTGGAGATCAAGAATTTTCTATCTGTTTAATTAGTCATGAAGTTTAATGTACATTTTTCACATCAGGCAGACAGTGGCTTCAAAGAGACAGCAGTGCTGCAAAGGAGCAAGAAAAGAGGCCAAAGTTGACACACACACAGGCAAAACAGTGTAGGAAAAATCAACACGTTTTGAAAAATCAATCATTGAAAATGTGTCAGTGTTCAGGAGACTGTCTTTAATTTGCAATCCAAGTAAAAAAGAGTATTTAAATATGAGAGGCAGTATTATTGAGCCCAGCATGCCTGCTACCACTTGTTTGACTAGCTCAGAATAGAACACTGAGAGGCAAGGGCTCAAAGTTAAATGAACATTTATACATTTTAAAATCAAATGAAAGATTCAGAGTATATTCATGAATTAAAATTTTTTTCAGAACCCTAAATTTAATCAGCTGGAATTACTTCTAAAGTGTCATTCTATTTAACTTTTGGGAATGATGAATTTGCCTTTTAATAGGGAGGCTGTATTTTATCATGAAGATAAAACAAACTGTCTTTTGTTAATTATTCCCCAGAGACACTGGCCATTTTTCTCTCCTATGCTTAGTGTGGAGTAAAGGCAGCTTTCCCGCAAATTTATTTCAATCAAGAGCAATTGTAAGCTACAACATGTGTGAAAGAGGCTCATGGAGTGCATAGCTTCCATTGTAGGTGTTCAGAGTGTCACCTAATGAAATTCTTACAGGTAATGTTTCCAAAGCCTTACTGAGGTGGCCATGAACATAGAACATAGAAAAGTAAAAAAGAATGAAAGAGAGAACCTCTGGTAAAGAGTAGCAGATCAATCATGTGTGTCTGTGGTATCTGATAATTGCTAGGGACAGTTCTTGTCATCTTTTTTAGGAAATCATCAACTACTACTAAAATTTTGGTGTGTGCCAAGCTCTGTGTTAAATGCTTAACATGCATTATTTCATTTACTCCTCCTAACAATAAGGACGATATTGAGGCCTAGGGAGATTAAGTAATTTGCCTCCATGCCAGTGTTTTAATAATTGTCTCCTTTTATATTTGAACTCAGGTCTCTTTGCTGTACTGATTGATGCCCTTTATCAAAGAACACTTTGAATTAATCCTAGCCAGAGAAAATAGTGGCCGACAACATGCTCATGACATGCTCATTTCTAAAATAACAGTGCACTATCTAATTGATAGTATTGGCAGCTAATTTAAGAAATCTGTTAGTGATGATGCTAATGGTGTCATTTTCATTCAGATTGACAACTCGAGGAGTAGAGCTTCAGTGATAATGTTTTTAATAGTATTACATTTACAAAATCTGTGAAAGAACATCTGATATTTATAGAAAATCTAATGTTAAGAACTGGAAAAATTACATAAAAATGTTCCATGCCCTGATCAAACTATTTTTATCAATAGAAAAGTGAGAATAGGTACTTAATAGTATATAGAAACTGAGAAAAATTTAGTGGATTTTCCTGTTTTTTTTTTTTTTAAATGGGTACATTTGTTTAGTTTATAGGGATTTTATGTGTTTAAGTCTAATAAGAAAAAAGAAGTCTCTTTAAAATCCCTATGATACTTTAAATAAACATAGAAATAGATATTTTTATAAATATTGAGTTATTCTGATCATGTCTTTTTTCCATTGGATAATAATTTAAAGATACAGTATTTAAAAAACTAGGTCTTTTAAACAGTAAAACAAAAAAATACTTGGATAAGTGAAATCTTGATAATTAAAACATTTCCTTATAGAATTTGTTCAGATACCAAAATATTTATAATAGAATAGTTTTGGAAAATTATTCATTTCTTTAAGATATTATATAATAGTGATTTATTACATATCTATAGATGATTTTATGAAAAATACATTTTATGTAAAGGCAAATCTTTAGATGTTTTTAATGGAGAAGAGATGCTTATTAGATATTATAATGCTAATTTTTATGTTAGAATTTTTTTCTTTGGAGTATACTCAGAGCAAGGAAAAGAATGAACAAAATATCCTACATTAGAATACATGTTTTTGAGCACTTATGGTGATATGGGGTTACAATTTCAATTACTGGAGAATGTGAAGAAAAGTTATTCATTGTACTTGATCTTTTTTCTATTAAAAGATTGTGTTATAAATCTAACATAGATATCCAGTGTCAAATTACAATTGAGAATGTAAAGCCTGTATCTCCTAAAATGTTAGAGACTGGTAGAAGGAAAATTAGTAATATATAGATGTCAAATTATAATGTACACCTGAAAATTATATAATTGAATTAACCAGTATTTACCCAATAAACTTAATTAAAAACAAAAAAAGAAGGAAAATTAGTAAAACCCACTAAAAAATCCCCATACAATTTATTTTAAAAAAAATGAGACAAACAAAATGAAGTTGTATATCTAATGGGTAAATGTTTCTGTGTGATACAAATAGGAAGAAAATCATAATTAAAATGCCAAAGGTTAAAGACAGAGAATCTTAAAAGCAGCCCCTACAAGGAGCTCTCATAAGATTGTCAGCTGATTTCTCAACAGAAGCTTTGCAGGCCAGAAGGGAGTAGCATGAAATATTCAGTGATGAAACACAAGGACCCACAACCAAGATTACCCAGCAAGATTGTCATTTAGAATCAAAGAGAGAAAGAGCTTACCAGACTAGAACAAGCTAAAGGAGTTCTTCACTACCAAACCAGTATTTCAAGAAATTCGGGACTTGAAGAAGAAGGAAAAGAAATCAAAGTTGTATACAAGAAAATATTGCAAAGAAAAATAATTCTCACTGACAAAGGCAAACACATAAAACAGTGGATCAACCACTAAAGCTAATACAAAGGTTAAAAGGTAAAAGTAGGAAGATGGTATAATTACAATAGTAAATTAAGGAATACAAACACACATAGAAAAGAAGTAAAAAATAATGACAAGAGCATAAATATGCAGGAGTTGAGTACAGATGATAGTGATTTTAGAATGTGTTCAAATGTAAGTGACCATCAACTAAAAATAGACTGCTATAAAAATATTTTGGGTCTATATGAAGCACGTTAGCCACAAACCAAAAATCTACACGAGATAATACATGAAGAGAAAGGAATCCAAATACAACTCTACAGAAAATCATCAACACAAAAGAGACAGCAATAGAATAAAAAAGGAACAGTGAAGAACTATATAATAAAACAATTAATAAAATGGCAATAATTACATACCTATTAATAATTACTTTAAATGTAAATGGATTAAATGCTCCAATCAAAAGACGAATGAACAATGACAATATGTACAATAGAGTATTACTCAGCCATAAGGGAGAACAAAATATTACCTTTTGTGACAGCATGGATGGACCTGAAGAGCATTGTGTCAGGTGAAATGTGTCAGAGAAATAAATGATATCTGATTTCACTTATATGTGAAATCTGAGAAACAAAACAGAAACAAACACAGATACAGAGAACAAATTGATGGCTGCCAGAAAGGAGAGAAAGGATTTGGGAGCTGGTTGAAACAGGTGAAGAGATTAAGAAGTACAAATTGGCAGTTACAAAATTATCACAGGGTGTAAAGTACATTTTGGGGAATATAGTGAATAATATTGTAATGACTGTATATGGTATCAGCTACCAAACTTTTGGGGGGGATCACTTAGTTATATAAATATATGTTGACTGTCAACTGTAATTGAAAAAAAATTTAAATACTGTAATCAGGTGCCCAAAGAGAAATACTTAAAGCAATAAAATATAAAGATTAAATGATCAATATTTTTCATGCACAGGTAACTGAAGAATAAACAGGCTTTTTTTGTTTGTTTGTTTGTTTTACATTCCATAGTAAAAATTATGAGGGCAAAACAATAATGTTCTATAATAGCAAAAATTTAATAAAGCCAAGTAAAAATGTACTGATAGAATTAAATATGCCTAAAATGCTACTGTTTATGCTTAAAAAAGAGAGAAAAGAAAGTATAGCAGACATTTAATAAGAAATTGTTACAGATATAACTGGAGATATAAATAGATACAGAAAATAACTAATTAATTACTAGTATATCTTTATACTGGCCTCTGTGGAACCCAGGTGTACAGGTGAAAGAGGGCTTTGGCCTTCCACCCTTGTTTCAACCTGAGCATTTCTGTGGTCTATTCTATATATCAGGCTTCAGGAAAAATTTTATTACTAAAAGAGTCTTCCACAGATATATGTCTCTCCATTTCTTTAGGCCTTTGATTTCTTTTTTTAGCATTTTTTAGTTGTTAATATTTGTCCAGAATATGTACTGTTAACCACTTATAATAATTGTTTTTCTTTTTAAATTTTCAGTGCTATTCAAAATGGTATTTTATAATTTTGCTTTCCAATTGTGTATTATTAGTATATAGAAATATAATGGTTTTTTGTGTGTTGACCTTATGTCCCATGATCTTGGTAAACTTATTCTAGGATTATTTTATTTTATTTTTGGCAGATTCTTTGGGATTTTTAATAATGTCATCTGCTAATAGGGACCACTTTATTCTTTTCAATCTGTATGACTTTTATTTTTCTTTACTCTTTCCACTGGCTAGGACTTCGAGTACTTATTGGATAGGAATGGTAAGCCCACATCCTTGACTTGTTCCCAGTTTTAGGGAGAAAGCACTCATTCTCTCATCATTTAGTATGATGTTAGCTATAGTGTTGGTTGGTTTGTTTTTGGTAGATATTCTTCAGGATGAAGAAGCTCAGCCCTAGTTTATTGAGTTTTTATCATGAATAGGTAATGAATTTTGTCAAATGCTTTTTCTGCATTTTATTGATATATCAATGTGATCATGTCATTTTTCTTTAGACTCAATATGATGGATGATATTTATATGTGTCATGAGGCTATTGGTCTGTAGTTTTCTTTTAATTAAATTTATTGGGGTGACATTGGTTAATAAAACTACATACGTTTCAAGTGTATATTTCAATAATACATTATCTGTATACTGCATTGTATGTTCACCACTCAAACATCCTTCCATCACCACATATTTGATACCCTTTACCCTTACCTGTCTCCTCCAACCTCCTTTTCCTTGTGTATTGGTCTATAGTTTTCTCTTTTTTGGTCCTGCTGCCTATTGGGTTTTGGTTTCAGGGTAAGGTGGCTTCCAGAATAAGTTGTGTATTATTCTTCTCTTTTCTGCTTTCCGGAAATGAGTATATAGAATTGGTGTTAGTCTTTTAAAAATGTTTTATAGAATTCTACAGTGAAGCCATCTGGGCTTAGAATTACCTTTTTCAGAAGTTTTTTTTTTTTTTTTAAACTCTTTATTTTACTTTTGTTAGTGGTTTTGGGATTAATTTGGTTATGTCTTTCATCTTTAGTAACTTTTAGTAGTTTGTGATTTTTAAGGAATGCCTCCATTTCATCTAAGTTGACAATTTATATGTATAGAGTTGTTCCTGGTATTATTTATTATTCTTTAAATGTCAGCAGGTTCTATAGTTTTATTTTGATGTAGGTTTATTTGTTTAGTTGATCACTTCAAAGAAAGAGCTCTTGGCTTTATGGACTTACATTATTGTTTTGTTTACAATTTCATTGATTTCTTTTTCTTTATTATTTCCTTTTATTTGCTTTTGGTTTAGTTTGGTCTTTTTTCTCAGAGTGGAAACTTACTTATGTAAACCTTTTGTAGTATAAGTATTCAATTGTTTCTAAGTCCTTTGGCAGCGTCTCACATGTTTTGATATGTTGTAATTGTTATATATTACATCTGTATTCATTCAAAATTCCTCAAACCATGTTATAATTTTTCTTCAACTATTAAATGTATTTTATTTCTGGTAGTTATTTCCTCATATGATTTTTTCTTTTTTCCTGAATATCTTTAGCAACTCTGATGTAGCAGGACTGCTGGCTGTGCAGAGCCTCTTAGTTTTTCTTTACTTGAGAATGTCTTCATTTAGCCTTAATTCCTGAGATTTTTGCTGGATGTTGGACTAACCATTTTTTTTTTTAACACTTCAAACATGTGACTTGTCCCTCTGGACTTCATGAAGTCTGATGAGAAATTCGCAGTCATTTGAGTCATTCCTCTATAGTTAACGTTTTGTTTTACTCTGGCTCCCTTCAAGATTTTTCTTTGTTTTTAACTTTCCACAGTTTGATTTTCTATGTCTGGGCATTGATTTCTTTGGGTTTATCATATTGGGAATTCACTGAACCATAGGTTTATATGTACATAAAGCTTGAGGATTTCAGCCATTATCATCAAATATTTTTTCAGCACCCACTCTTTCTGTACTTCTGAGACTTCAATACCATGAATACTAAATCTTTAGTTATTGACAACAGATTCTTGAAGCTCTGTTCAGTTTTTCCATAGTTTTGCTGTTTTTCAAGTCAGATAAATTTTTATTGATGTCATCAAGTTCATCACATTTGGTTATTGTATATTTTCAGTTCCAAAAGTATTATTTGATCTTTCATTGTATCTTTTATGTCTTTGCTGCATTGATCTATCTTTCCATTTGTTACAAAAGTGTTTGCCTTTATTTACTGTGGAATTTTTATAATTGCTGCTCTTAAAGTCTTTATCAGATTAAACATTTGTGTAACTTTGTCATTGGTGTCTTGAATTAGTGTGGTACATTTGTTATAATTTAGTAGCTATTATTGATCCATTATTATTAACTAAAGTCCATAATTGACATCGGGGTTCACTCATTGTGTTGTACAGTTTAATGAGTTTTGACAAATACGTAATGTCAAGTAACCGTAGTAGTTTCACTGTCCTGAATTTCTTTGTGTTCCACCTATTCATCCTTCTGTCCCTGCCCTTACACCCCTGGCAACCACTGGTCGTCTTGATGTTTCTATAGTTTTACCTTTTCCAGACTTGTATTTTATGTAGCCATTTCAAACTGGCTTCTTTCACTAAGCAATATGCATTTAAGTTTGCTATGTTTTTCGTGGTGTAGTAGCCTATTTTTTTTCATTGCTTAATATTAGTCCATTGTGTGGATATACCACAAATTGCTTATCTGTTTGCCTGTTGAATGGTATTAGGGTTGTTTCCAGTCGTAGGCAATTATTAATAAAGCTGATATAAATATTCTTGTGTAGATTTTTATGTATACATAGTTTTGAACTCCTTTGGGTAAATACCTAGGAGTGTGATTCGTGGATTATATTGTAAGACTATGTTTAGCTTTGTAAGAAACCGTTGAACTGTTTTTTAAGATGGCTATACCATTTTTCAGTTCCACTAGCAATGAATGAGAGTTTCTGTAGCTCAACATTCTTGTCAGTGTTTTGGATTTTAGCCATTCTAATAAATGTGTAATTGCATCTTATTGTTTTAATTTGCAATTCCCTGATGACATGTTAAACATTTTTTCATATGCTTACTTGCCATCTGTATATCTTCTTTGTGAATGTGTCCAGATTTTGGCCTGTTTTTAAGTGGGTTATTGATTTTTTTATTGTTGAGTTTTAGGAGTTCTTTGTACATTTAGGATACAAGTGTTGTTTATTAGACATGTGTTTTGCAAATATTTTCACCCAGATTGTGGGTGGTTTTTTATTGTCTTAATGGTGTCTTTTGCAGAGCAAAATTTTTAATTTTAATGAAATTCAGCTAACCAATTTTTTTCTTTGAGAGATCCTACTTTTGGTGTTGTATTTAAAAACCCATCACCCTAGGTCACCTAGATTTTCCCTTATGCTATCTCTTCTACATGTTTTGTAATTTTGAGTTTTACATTTAGGTCTCTGAACTATTTTGAGTTAATATTTATGTAAGGTCATTGTCTACATTCATTTTTTGCAAGTGGATATTCAGTTCCAGTACTATTGGCTAAAAAGAGTACCCTTACTCTATTGAATTGCTATTGCTCCTTTGTAAAGATCAATTGTCTATATTTGTATGGTTCTATTTCTAGGCTCTTTATTATGATCTGTTGATCTGTTTATCTGTTCTTATGATCTGTTTGTCTGTTCTTATGATCTGTTTGTCTTAATTATTGTAACTTTATAGAAACCATTGAAGTTAGGTAGTATCAGTCCTCTGACTTTGTTTTCTTTTAATATTGTATTGACTCTTATGGATCTTTTTCCTTTCCACATAAACTTTAGAATCAGTTTGTTGATATCCACAAAATTACTTGTTGGTATTTTGAAAAGGATTGAATTAAATCTGTAGATGAAGTTTTGTAGAACTGACTTCTTAAGAATATGAGTCATCCTATGAAGATTGAATATTCTGCATATTTAGATCTTTGATTTTTCATCAGACTTTTACAGTCTTCCTCATATAGGTATTGTACATATTTTGTTAGATTTATACCTATGTATTTTTTTCAGCCTCTTATCTTTATTGAGGTACAATTGACAAAAATTATAATATTTAAGGTGTACAACATGATGATTTGATATACATATACACTGTGAAAGGATTCCCATAACTGACTTAATTAACAAATCTTATTACCTCACATATTTACTTTTTTTTCCCTTTTCGATGAGAACACTTAAGTTCAACTCCTAATATTTTTAATTGTACAATACAGTATTAGCTACTATAGTCACTATGTTATAGATTAGATCATCAGACATTATTTATTTTATAACTGAAAATTGTATCCTTTTACCAACCTATCTCTATTTCCTTTCACTGCCAACCCCTTGGCAACTACCATTCTATTTTCTGTTGCTATAAGTTCTGTGTTTGCCTTTTTTTTTTCTTTAAGATTCCACATATAAGTGATACCATTGCAATATTTATCTTGCTTTTTCAGGCTTATTTCACTTTGTGTGATTTCTTTCATCAATGTTTGATGGTTTTTAGTGTACAGATATTTCACATTCTTGGTTAAATTTATTTCTAAGAAATTTTTGATGTTATTGCAAATAGAATTATTTTCTTAATTTCACTGATAGTTCATCGTTAGTATATATAAACTCAACAGATTTTTGTACATTGTTTTTGTATCCTGCCACTTAAATGTATTTTTTTTTAAATTTTTTGGGGATAGAACCTTTAGGGTTTTCTCTATATAATATTGTGTCATCCACAAAAAAAGATAATTTTACTTCTTTCCGATTTGGATTCCCTCTACTTATTTTTCTTGCATAATTGCTCTGGCTAAGATTTATACTACTGTGTTGAATAAAAGTATCTTGTTCCTGATCATAGATGAAAAGCTCTTCACTGTTGGGTATGATGTTTGGTTTGGGTTTCTCACTTTTAGTCTTTAATTTATGTTGAGATATGTTCCTTTTATACCCAATTATTTGAGAATTTTTAATCATGAAAGAATGTTTCAAATGCTTTTTATGTACATATTGAGATGATTTTGCAATTGTTATTCTTTAATTTCTTAATATGGCATGTTATATTAATTTACATGCATTGAACCATCCTTGCATCTCAAGAATAAATTCCATTTTGATCATGATGTATGATCATTTAAGGTACTAATATTTTGCTGAATATTTTGCATATATGTTCGCGAAACATATTGGTCTGTAATTTTCTTTGTGTCCTTTCATGGTTTGATTTTTTTCTAGTCTTTCTAGTCTATTTCACTTATTTTCACTCTGATCTTTGTTATTTCCTTCTATTTGAACTTCGTTCTTTTTTCTTTCTTAGTTTCTGGATGTAAACGTTTAACTTGTTAATTTTGAATTTTTTTTTTAGTTTAGAACTTTATAACTAAACTTTATAACAGTAAACTTCTCTCATAGAACTGCTTTTGCTGCATCTCATAAATATTGATATTTTGTGTTTCTATTTTTATTTGTCTCAAATTATTTTTTATTTATTTTTCCTACATTTAGCCATTGGTTGTTTTAAGAGCATGTTTAATCTCCATATATTTCTGAATTTTCCAGTTTTTTTTTAATTGATACATAGTTCAATACTATTATGGTGGAAAGGATACTTGATATGATTTCAGTTTCTTAAATTTGTTAAGACTTGTTAACATCATCTCCTGAAAAATGCTTGATGTGCACTTGAGAAAAATGTATTCTACTGCTATAAGATGGACTGGTCTGTATATGTCTGTTAGTTTCATCTTGTCTAAAATGTGCTTTAATGTCTGTTTTTTTTTTTATTGATTTTTCTGTCTGATCTATTCATCATTGAAAGTAAGATGTCAAAGTACTCTACTAATATTGTATTGCTGTCTGTTTCTCCTTTTAAGCTATTAATATCAGCTTTATATATTTAGGTACACATATGTTGGGGGTGTAAATATTTGTATCTTCTTGATGAACTGATCTCTTTATCATTATATATAAATGAAATAGTGTCTTGTCTTTGTCTCATTAGTTTTTGTTTTAAAGTCTGTTGTGTCCAAGATAAATATAGCATCTGGTTTCCTTATTTTTCATTTACATAGAACATCTTTTTTCATTTCTTCACTTTTAGTCTCTGTTGTATCTTTAAAGCTGAAGTGAATCTTATGTGGGTATCATGCAGTTGTCTTTTTTTTTATCTATTAAACCACTCTTTTATTTGTAAATTAGTACATTTACACTTAAAGTAATTATTGATAGGTATAGTCTTACTAGTGCCATTTTTGTAATTGTCTTCTGGCTGTTGTAGTTCCTTTGTTTTTTTTTCCTCTTGTTTTCTTCATTTGAGACTTAATTTTTTCATAATGGCATACTTTGATTACTTTATCTTTTGTGTCTCTACCATAAGTTTTTGTTTTGTAGTTACCATGTAGCTTACATAAAACATAAAACAGTCTGTTTTAAGCTGATAACAACTTTGAACACATACAAAAAGCCCTACATTTTGGTTTTCAAAGTTTACATGTTTCTGCCCTGTATATTCATTTAAAAAATTATTATAGTTTTTAAAATACTTTTGTTTTTTAACCTTTATGGTAGAGTTTTAAATGATTTACCAGCTGTTACAGTAGTAATATATTTTGAATTTAACTGTATATTTACTTTTACTAGCTAGTTTACTACTTTCATATATTTTTATTTTAAAAACTAGCATTCTTTTTATTTCAGCTTAAAAATTCTCTTTAATATTTCTTGTAAGACTGATCTAGTGGTTATGAACTCTTTCAGCTTTTGTTTGAGAAACTCTTTATGTCCCTGTCATTTTTGAAGAACTGTCAGTAGAGAATTCTTGGGTAGTCATTTTTTTTATTTCAGCACTTTGATTATATAATTCTACTCTATTTTTTTTTTCTGTCTTGCTAGATTTCTGCTTAAAAAATACATGGTTCCTTTTTCTTCACATCCTCTTCAACTTTTGTTATTATTTGTCCTATTGATTGTAGCCATTCTAACAGGTATGAGATGGTATCTTATAGTGGTTTTGATTTTCGTTTCCCTAATAGCTAGCCATGTTGAGCACCTTTTCATGTATTTGTGGGCCATTTGTATGTCCTCTAAGGAGAAGTGTCTGTTCAGGTCCTCTGCCCATTTTTTTAATTGGATCATTTTTGTTGTTGTTGTTGTTGTTGTTGTTACTGAGTTGTATGAGTTCTTTGTATATAAGGCCCTTATCAAAGGCATGGCTTGTAAATATATTTTCCCATTTGGATAGTTGTCTCTTTACCTTGTTGACCATTTCTTTTGCTGAGCAGAAGCTTTTTAGTTTGATGTAGTCCCATTCATTTTAGCTTTTACTTCCCTTGCTCTTGAGATCAAATTTGTAAAATCTGCTTTGAGTTCAATGTCCTTGAGTTTAGTTCCTATGCTTTCTTCTATGCATTTTATTGTTTCAGGTGTTATACTCAGGTCCTTTATCCATTTTAATCCCTTGCCTTTTTTTTATCTTATTTTTTTTGAGATTCTCTCCTTGTCTGTAATTTTTTACAATTTAATGATAGTTTCAGTGTGGGTCTCTTCAGATTAATCTTGTTTGGTACTAGGCTTTCTGGATCTGGATATCTGTTTCTTTCCCCAAGTAGGGAAAGTTTTAGACATTATTTCTCTGAATAAAATGCCCTTCTCTCACTTTTCTCTTTTTAGGACCTTTATAGTGTGTATATTGAGATATTTGATGGCATCCTATATATCCCTTAAGCTGTAATCACTTTTTCATTCTTTTTTCTTTTTGTTCCTCTGATTGTGTGAATTCCAGTACCCTGTATTTGAGTTTACAAATCATTTTTTCTACTTGATTTATTCTCCTTTTGAACCCCTTTATCAATTTTTAGGGGGTTCAATTACTGTGTTCTTCAGCTCTATAATTTGTTTGATAATTTGTGATATTTTTTATCTCTTGTTTGAAATCTCATTTTGTTCATGCATTGCTGTCCTGACTTTGTTGATCTTCTTTGTAGCCATTAGAATAAACTATCACATTAAAATCACTTTTCTCTTTTTTCATTATCTGTTTATAGAGATTAATGTTCTTCTTTTGTTTGGAACATAGTGTATTATTTCTTCATTTGACTCTCTTTGTTGGTTTCTGAATGTTAGATAAAATTGCCACCTCTCCCAGACCTGACTGGTCTCCTGTAGGCAATGATCTTCATCAGTCTTCCCCTCCCAAACTCCTAATTGTCTATGAAACTTTTGTGATTGTCCAAGCTTCCTGCTATGTTCTAAGTAGAACCCAGTAATTGAGGGTGTGCCAGGACCTGTCATTATTGCAAGTCACAGTCAATAGCCCTTGCGATATGTGTGTTTTCTCATTTGCCTGATGTGCAGGAGTTGATCAACTAGTTTCTGAATCACTATCAGAGGGAATTAATTGCTCCATGTGTGGCTGTCCATTCAATGTATCCTTGGGTAAAGGGGATCTTAGGAGCCTCTTATGTCGCCATATTTGCTGCTGCTCAGTTTCGCTAAAATAAAAATTTTAATGCTTATAAATTTCACCCTTTGTAGTACTTCTTTTATTCATTAAATTATTCATCAAATGTATAATGGATGCCTACTAGGTTTTATTCTAGGTGTTTGTGACACATCTAAATAAAAATATTTTTGCATGTGTAAAGCTTAATTTTGTCAGAAAAACAAGTAATAAATATGTACTTTAACTGCATCCTAACCAATATCAATATGATATTTTTAATGTTCAGTCCTTTATATTTTCTAATCTCTATTGTGATTGCTTCTTTCTAGGGACCAGGTATGTGTTCATAGATTGTAGTTTTAATAATCCTTACTCTTTGATATTTGATGAAACCTGCTTTCTGGGAAAAAATATGTGCACTTTAAAAGAATGTTTTATGTTAGTTGGAAAAGAATGTATGTTCTTCAGTTGTTTTACTATTGTTTTTATGTGGTCTTTAGTTAAAAACTTGTGTTTTTCCATTTATTTTTGCTTGCCTGCATTTTATGGAATTGTTAAAGCCTACATTTTTATCACTGTCCTATTTTTTCTTATACTTATGCTGGGTTTTGATTTATATATTATGAAGGTACATTATCAGATGTTTTAAGTTCATCATTTTTGATTTATGTTGAATCATTCCTTTTATGGTTAGGTTGGACTACCTTTAATAACTATATAATTTTAAGAGTTATATAATTTTGAAAGTATTTAGTCCAGCCTTCTTTTGACTAGTTTTGACTAGTTTATTTCCTACCTTTTTATTTGATTTCTCTGCACTACTAGGCTTTAGTTGCATATCATAAATAGTATACATTTATGTATTTTTAAACAATGTTACAGTTTCTTTCCTTAGCTGGTGAACTTAATTTACTCAAATTTATTATGATTACTGTCATAATTTTTCACATCTAAGATGCCACTGATTATAAAATACATTATTATTTTATATATGTATATTGAGTCTGTTAGAAGCTTAAAAATTTATAATTATCTTTCTCTTGAATCATTTACTTTGTATTTATGTAAGATCTGCTTTATATTTAATACCTAGTCCATTAAACTATGACACAATACCTTAAAAATAGTCTTACATCTGGAATTCATAGAACACTCAGTTGTTGCAGTTATATCTTAGCGAACATTTTTTCACTAATGTAAAATGTATGTCGCACTTCTCTGTTTGGGCTGGTTAATTAATTTTTGTACTTAACTAGTCATTGTAAATGACAATCAAACTTAACATATATACTACCAGCAGTGTATGTGAATAAATGAAGTGAAGACAGACATCTGGGACTGAGTTTGCACCTGCATAGGCAGTGACAGATGTCATCACTGCTATGTGGCCAATAGCAACTGCAAGATATCTTCAGTTATAAGATGCATTCAAATTTCAGATATGTTAAATTATGAAAAAAAAGTGGCTAAAAATTGATAAACTCAGGTATTTTCATTTATTTTTGTTTTCTATTTTAGTTTACTGTTTGTCTTTTTGAAAAACTATTCTTTTCCTGTCTACTATTAGATTATTTAGTTTTTTTTTTTTAATTGATTTTAAAGTTATGAGTTTTAGTTCTATTTTTTTAGTGGTTACCTGTGAACTTTCATACCTTCTTGGTTTAAGATTATGAAACTAATAGTATCACTCCTTTTCTCCTGGATAAATACATGGGCATTACAACACTTTAACTCTAGTCACCATATTTCTATTTTATACATTATTTTACTCATTGTTTTCAGTTCCCTTATTCTAGATTGATAATTATTTTCTCTCAGCACGTAAAGCTGATGTTATTCAATTCTTTACTTCCTTGTTGCTATTCAGAAGTTCTGTTGTTACTTCATCTATCTTTCATATGTAATCTTTTTTGTTGAGTTGCTTGTTAGAACTTTGTCTTTAATTTTCTACAGTTGAGTATATTATGCTGAAGTATGGATTTATTTGTTATCTTGCTGGATATTTGCGATTCTTAAATCTGAGCAATCATGACCTAAAAATATAGAAAGTTATTTATCAGAAATTACTCAAAAGTGCCTGTCCTCCATTCTCTCTATTCTCTAGTTGTGGAATTTTTGTTAGAAAATTGTTTTTCTGTCACCTATTGGTGTTTCATATTCTCTTCTTTGCATTTTATGTCTCTTGATCTGTGTCTGCTGAATTCTGTATTACTTCCTCAGATCCAGTCCAGTTCACTAGTTCTCTTTTTGGCTCAATTTAATCTACCATTTAGTCTACATACTAGGTTTTAAATATTAATTTTTATATTTAAATATTAATTTAAATATTAATAGTTATGTATGTGTTACATATATTATATAGGAACGTGCATACAACATAAACATACACTTTATCAAAAAAGTATAACTAAAACACAATCCCCATTCAAGTATATCCTATATCATAAAATAACCAACACTATAGAAGCTCTAACTCCTTTCCCTCTCTTGTAGTAGTAACAACACTGTCTACACTATTACGGTTTTATTTTACTTTTATTTTACTTTATTTTATTTTATTTCATTATAGTTGTACGTTTATTGCATCCCAAAACAAATTTAATTTGTTGGTTTGGGTTTTAAAATTTATAGAAATAGAACCAAGTATGCATTCTGTTTTATGCAGTTTCTTTCGCTGCACAGTATGTCTTTTAAGATAATCTATATTGCTACAGTATTTGCATTTCATTCATTTTCTTTGCTGCGATGTATTTCATACTATGACTTTAATACAATTTGTTAAACATTCTACCAAAGATAGGTATTTGGGTAGTTTCCAATATTTGGCTATCGTAAACTCACACTTACTCCCAGATTTCCTCTTGGAGTTCTGATGTATTCCCTGTTTTTGGTAACTATCTCTTAGATCTCTGATGCTTTTTAAATTACAACCAATTTGTTCACCTATCTTCATATAGCATTTTACATTATTTCTTATGTTATTGTTACCTTTGTTTCTGTTATTGTAAGTGCATTTTCAATCTATATGGGAGGTCTAAGCTTCTTGGGGTTTATGCTTTTTGTTTGTTTCCTCCTGTTTTGTGATTGTGGATTAATTTATCTTTAGCTATGCATGATCTCTGGTAATCCTGTGTGTCCAATGTGTTCCTTAAAAGAGATCTTTTTTTTTCTTTTTTATTTTTTTGTGCCTCTGCCAGGTTCTCTGAGTTACTGGTTTTGAGTTCCTGCACCACATTGTAGTGTAAATTTGAGAATAAATTCCTGAAGGCAGCTTAGTATAATTATCAGTAGACACTCTCCTTTTTCTAACACTCAGGGTCTCGTCCAAGACAAGAATTTTTTTTTTTTTCTTCTAACTTCTTTCTCTCTTTAGTAGTGATGGATTCATTCATTTATTCATCCATATTCATTTTCTCTCTTTCTCTCATTCTTTCTCCTCCCCCATCTTTCTATCTTTTTAATGCCCCACATTGCTAAATATGTGGCACTTTGAAAATTCTGACTTCAGATTTCTGCCTCTTGTAGGCCCAAGGACATGTCCTTTTCTCAGGAGGATTTTAATACTCATATTCTTGGGTATCCAGACTCAGCAGCCTTTTTTGGGTCTGCAGAATGGCCTGGAATGTCAGTGCTCATGTACAACTCTCTTTGGGCTTTAGATTTCTCTTTGTCTTTGGCTGCCCTTTTTTTTTTTTTTAAATATCAAATCACCTTGAATTTATAAAATTTGATTTATTCTGCATGCTGTTTATTTGACAGAGGAAGGATTTTGGTTTACCTAGTGTGCTAGTCTATTGACACTCTTTACATGACTACATCATGTTTTAGTTTTTCCAGTTGCCTTCTGTGTAAGTCTTTGATTACCAGTGTTAGAGATGCAAATAAATTTAAGAAAAAGTGGGGTTTGTAAACTCCTATAACTGATAAGTACAGGGCTTTTCTGGTTTTGAGAATGGATAGATCGAGCCTAAGCCATGTCACTAGGGCTCTTTCTCTTTTTCTGCCTTAACCCTACTTTCCTCAGTGTTGAATTTGATTTTCAGACTTCATTTTTATTTAGCTATGGTGAAATGATCATTACTATTTTGAGGGTTTTGGTGTCCTTACCACTTATGGTATATTTTGTATTATTTAGCATTTTCACATCAAATCCTAGGAAAGGCTTTTTGACCCATGGGCACTTTTGCCATTTCTGAACTGGTTACCATGGCCAGTGGGCTTATATATTCCCATTAGTCAGGTTTATTCATATGCTCATCTCTGGAATGTAAGGGAGGGTACACTGTGATAGGCAGCACTACCAGGTCCACATGGATAGTGAGACATTTGGTTCCTCAAAGGAAGTTCCTAATAAATAGTAAAGAAATGCTAGTAATGCAGATATCATATATGTGCACAGTGTGTTTCTTATCAGGTCATCAGACCTCTCTTTAGAAATTTAAGTGAAGATATGAGACTACTGTACTTCCAACACTATCACTTTCAGTGATCATTTTTCTCATGCCCCAGTAGATCAGTCAGCTATAATCTACCAAACTGTATCCCTTTCCCTCCATGGTTAAGTCCTATCAGTTTCTGAAACCTCTGGAATCTGTTCATTTTTCTTTACCATTAATACTGTAGTCCATGCTTCATCCTCTCTTCCTTGATCTATCAAATTAAATTCTTATTTATCTATCAATATCTACTGTGATTCCCCTTCAGTCTTTTTGCCACATTATAGTAATCAGTTCAAAATTCAAATCTAATTATGTGTTTCCTATCTTCTTAAATACATCTCAAGTTTTTAAAACCTTTTATTAGAAATTATTAACTAGATTTGCATCTGGCCCTCCACCACCTCTCCAGCTAGTCTTGCTCAAGCATTCTCTTTTATATGAATTCTACTTTCTCATAGTACCATCTATCTCTCTCTTTAACATTTATTATAATTACAGTTTTACACTTGTGTATAAGTATTTGATGAATGTCTGATTTCTCCACTAAACTTTAAAAGCACATACGATGTCTATTTTCATTAAATTTCACCAGCTAGAAAGACGTGGATTACAGTAGAAAATAAATATTTGTTTCATTAATTAGCTGATTGATTACTGTAAAGAGACCTCCATGATAACTAGGACAATTTATTTGTTTAACATCCATCTCTAAGAGCTTTCTAGTCAATTGATTTTGGATTTAGGCCCTCCAATATAATCTGACTTTGAACTTTATAGAGAACATTGTGTAGCTATCAAATGACAAGTGTGGGGTATTTCAAGTATATGTCAACACATGATTATGTTTATGTGAGATAATATGAAAGGAACCTTCAGATTATTAAGTGGTAGGGATATACTGATTGAAATCATCAAGGAATACAACTTTGCATTGGTTGGATATCTTTTTTCCCCCAGTGGCAACATAATAAGTTATTTATCTAGTTGAAATCTTCATTTTCCTTTTGTGCTTTTCTTCTTCTTACATTCTCTTTGGCTTAAAGTTTTATTTGCTGCCATGGTTACTTGCTTTTAGATAAGAAGCAGGACATTTCTACCAACTTATACCTCAGGCAGCAAAGATGGGTACTGTAGAGTCGGTACTGTACCAGCTAGACCAGGTTTATGAGAGGACTATTTCTTCACAGTCTTGGATATCATCCTAGTAAAAATAGTTTGCTGTAGAGTGGGAGGAAAGGCTTTTCTCACCTTTTCTTCTATATCAGGATTGGATTCCTTCTTCTGTATATACTTTCTTGATTTTTTTTTCCTTCCTCAGATGTGGATAATCCACTCCCAACAATTCCTTTGGGACAGCTGCATAGGTGAAAACAAAATGACTTTATCTGAATAAATATGAAAAGAGATTTTTAATCTTTATAGATAAGTTTAGTTTCTTTGTTACTGAGAAGAGGTCTGAGCTCACAATATAAATGTAATATCCACTAAAATTGAAGTAATAATTTCTTTAACTGGCTAATAGTTTTACTAATATCAAAAATTTGGAGTATGGTTAAGAAAATTGTGTATGTGTACAACTGTAAAGGACAGTTTATGTACATTAGTAAAGTTTTGATATACATTTTACATCTATCATGTGAAGAAATAGAAGAACAGTTTATTGATGGAGTTAGGAAAAAGAAAAATATTAAGAGTAGTGTTAAGAAGACACAGCATTTTGATAAACATACTGAAAGTGTACCTGAAGAATTTAATTTTGTTCTCAATTTGTTAAATGCTGATTTCAGTTGTATTCAGCATTACTTCTACCATTTTCCCTTTAGTTCTTTAAAGGTCATCCTAATGCTTACCACAGTGTCTTGCATATTCTAGCCTCTTAATAAATATTGCTTAGTTGAATGAAGGGATAAATGAATGTAGCATGAATAGATGAATAATAAAATTCAAGACTTCACAATGCAAATAAATATACACATCAACTTCTCTTATCAAAATTTGAAAACAGAAGAATCTTAATAATTTAATGTAGAGGACAGGATTGATTTGGTCTAAAAATTTAACTGTAATTTACAGAAGTTATATCTAAAATGCAAATGGTAAATAGTAAAATGAAGTAAAATAATTTGAAATTGAAATGAGCTTATGAGATATGTATTCTTTAATGCAGGAATAATTGCTAGGCTCAGAAGATAATTTTTAAGACTGTTCATATTCTAACTTGATTTATTTTAGAATTTTGTCAAGTAAAAATTATCTTGAACTTTCTACTTAAAAGGAATCAATTTTCATTTCTGAATTTTAATTTAACAAAATTGAGTCAATGGATTTTACTATGTGTTATTTACTGGGTTTAATGCTATATATCTAGAAAATATTTTCTTCTACATTTAGATCTATGTAATTAATAATTGTTGGTTTTACACGTTTGACTATTTGAATATGGTTTATGATAAAGAATGTGGAGTGTGGTGTCAGACAGATTTGAGATTCACTCCCCAGTCTGCTCCTTCTTAGTAAATTATTCAACTTGTCAAACCTTAGTAGGATCTTTTGTAAAACGGAGATAATATCTACTATAAGAGGTTCTTGGGAGGATATAATTAATATATTTGAAGAGCTTAGTGTATGGGCTATATATAGTAGGTATTCAGTAATTGACAACAACTAATTTTCCCCCAATGTGTTTTGTTGTGTAGCTTTCCCCACAGATAAACCAGATAAAGATGCAAGACATGTAATAAAAGTGGTAAGTTTGCTCTTAAATTTGTATTTCATGTATATTTGACTTTTTTCTGCTTTTTTTTTGTAAAAATGTTTCTCATAGTTTTCATAATTTTACTTAACATTAAACCTAATGTTATACTTTCATAGTATTAAAATGTAACAGCTGGAAAACTTTCTCCTTCTCTGTTAACATTTATAATCTTTGTTTTCATATAGCCATCTTCTCCCTCTCCCTCTCTCCCTCTGTATGGTAAGGTCTTTAAAGGCAGGAATGAGATTTTATTTTTGTTTGCATCCCTTGTGCCTACTACCATGAATACAATATAGTAGAGACTAAATAAAGGTATCTTGTAGAATGAACCACTTAGGTAGTTTGCAGTGAACTCACCCTGATGGTCATATTGATACACATTGAGTGTATGTGTATGTGTACAATTCTCAGTGCTCTTCTTTCCACAAGAAGACTATTTTTTGTGTGTAAGACTGTATAGAAATAGCATTACAATCTGTTAAATTTTAAACGAGATTATTTTAAATTATTTAAAATGAGTTTATTTAGTGCTTTTTATGAGAGTTTTAGTGAAAATTTTGTGCCTGTGTTTTATAATGAATGATTCAAGTACTATTATATATTGCATATACTCATATTTCACAATTAAAATACCAATTTCATCTTTAAGATTATTTTTCCTGATGCAATTAATTGTTCTTTTATAGGAATATCAAGAAAATGGCCCATTATTTTCTGAACTTAAATTTTATCAAAGAGCTGCAAAAAAAGACTGTAGTAAGTAAAATTAGCAAAGCAAGCCACTTCCTGTATATATGCTTGCTAAAATGAGTGTTAAAATTTTTGTCCTTTTTTGGCCTTCTGGAAAATTCTTTTCAATTAGAAATTGTAATGTGGTACGCTTAACTGTCATAACATAAAAAAGGCAGCTGTTGTAAAATCTTGATACTACTTACATAATGGGTTATATATATATTTAATTTATAATTGTTTCTGCTACTTTACCTAAATTGTTGTTATTCATCTAAGCTACCAAGAGTTTTCTAAGTATATAAGATAGTAGAAAAGAAATTTTGTTTTCTACAAAGAAACCATTAGGATAGGAAGGATGTAAGGAAAAGTAATTAAAATGCGTGGTAGGTGTATATAAAGAAAAGGAATGATTTTAGAATGGATTAGGGTAAGGTGTATGGAAGTGATTGAACTTAACATGATTTAGAAAATGAGTTAAAAATGTTAGAAACTTGAATGTTGTGAAATTAATTGGAGCTAGATATCAGATGTCAGATCTGCCAGTTAGAGGATTTGAAAGTGATATGAATATGAGTAGAGATGAAGAATAAAAGCATTTAATAAAGACTATAAGATATAGATGAACTCAGTAAAACTTTAGGGAAGTTGATTTGAATAATGACTTTATAGTCAAGGACCTTTACATTATATTTAGGGAAAAGAATGATAAGTCTAGTCTCAATAATTAACTTCATTTTCCTTAATAAAACCATCTAAACATTAAGACTGTAGTCTTTACTAACTGCTTAAACTATGTCAGGGTGACAAATAGAATCCATTAAACCTGATTGTTTATCAGTAAGAGCTGTCTTAAACATTAAACATACATGGTAGAAAAGTCAAAAATTAAATAAGCTAACTGTTTTAAGTGGATTTGATTTCCCTAAACTAAATCAAAACAATTTCTGTATGAGATAGTTTCAGAGTAAGATGATTTTTATGCCCAATTTCTATTTTTTCAACAACTATGACTTTAGATCTTTAAGTAATAGGGAAGAAAAAGCCATCCCTTTACTGATCCTTTGGTGGTTAACATGTTATATTTAAAAACTGAACTTCTTTTCATGATTAGAAACATTTGTATATATGATACCAATGCATTTTATGACTATGATTACTTTGGTTTGGTTGTAATTGATTTAATTTAAATTTTGGTATATGCTTTTTGTTAATTATATTGATAAATAAAATTTGAAGCCATTAGATGAGTATATTTAATTTTTAAAAATGTTTTTATGAACATCTAATTTCTATTTAGGTTAACTGAAGTTTTAACATCAATGTAAAAGTAAGAAATACCTTTCTAAAACACATGAATCTTTTTTTCCTATTAAATTTGTCTTTGCAGTCAAAAAATGGATAAAACTAAAACAACTTGATTATTTAGGAATTCCTCTGTTTTATGGATCTGGTCTTACTGAATTTGAGGGAAGAAGGTAAATGGGATTATTATAATCAGATATTGTCTTATCATTATTTCTTATGTGTTTTATTATCTGTTGCTATATAACATTACCCAAAACATAGTGGCTTATAACTATAAATTAATATTATCTTAGTTTCCATGGGTCAGTTATGTATAACTGGTTTACCTGTATAGTCAGTCCTAGCTCAGAACTTCTTATGAGGATGTAGTCACCTCAAGGCAAGGCTGGGAAGGATCTGCCTTCAAGATCACTTATGTGACTATTGGCAGACCTGCTTCTGAAATCACTCATGATTTTTGGCAACCTTCATATCCTCAAAATGCAGGTCTCTCCATAGACTGCTTGAATGTTATAAAGATATGCCAACTGGTTTCCCCTAGAGCAAGTAACTGAAAGAGGAAGAAAGAAAACACACAAGAGCATGCATCCACAAAGAAAGTCAGTCTTATATTCTAATCTTAGAAATGATTCCTATTTTTCTACTGTATTTTCTTTGACTAAGTCTACCCCACACTCAGGAGAATTAATTAACTACCATCTCTTGAGGAGAGTCAAAACAAAGAATTTGTAGAAATATTTTTAAAATCACCAAATATGACTAATCATCACAATTCATTAATAGTGATTTTTATTTTTTTTTAAATTTGTCACTTGCTAGGTGCTCATTGTGTCCTTTAAAAAGTCTTTTAGGATGGGTGGTGGTGGTGGTGGTGGTGTGTGTGTTTGTGTGTTAGTTGAGCAAATAGGCTTGGGATCAATGCTTTGCTCAAATGGTCTTTAAATGCTATAAAGAAAAACAAGAAGAACAAACAATCTTGTAACAAAGTAAAGGGCTACCAGCAGGGCAGTACATGGTTAAGTAGTCATGGTATGTCCATATTGTGTAATATTATACAGTCAATTAAGTAAATCAGAGCCATACCAGTTGACTTGGAAGGATTTCAGTGAGGTATTATTGCAAAAAAAAAAAAAAAAATGTGGTGCAGAAAAGTACATAAGATCACAGCTTTTTAAAACAAAGACAAAATTTCCTAGATGTCTGTGTTTCTGTGTGTATACTTAGATATCGAATGGGGACTGATGTGGGTATGGAAGTGAAGGGAAGAAAAGAAGGGGTGGAGGTGCCAAACAAAAGAAAAAGAAAAAGTCCATTTAAAACAAAAGCCATGTTTATAAATGTATAGAGACAGTAAATATGATTTTAAAAGGTCAAAAAACAAATATAAAATTGTATGGACAAATAATTTGTTCAAGCCATGTGGCAAGAAGGGAATAGAGTCAGAATGAACTAATTTAGGACAATTTAATATAGAGAGACTCTTTTCTCTTTATGATCTAAGATAGTGTGAGTGGTTTAGCGCAGCATTTTCTTCTACTAGAAATCTAACTGCAAAGTAAATATTGAGTAATATCTTTCTATAAAAGAACACCATGAAATAGTTCATGTACATTCACTCTCTGATGGTTCAGATTGGATCATTTTTTATTGTTAGTTTGGGGATATTTTTTCTTGTTTCAATAATAAATGGAAAGTTTCAAGTATTGCTATCTAAGATCTCTTTTTGATATCTCCTTCTTATAGTTACAGATTTATGGTAATGGAAAGACTAGGAATAGATTTACAGAAGATCTCTGACCAGAATGGTACTTTTAAGAAGTCAACCATCCTGCAGCTAGGTATTCGAATGGTAAGAAGGAATGATTTGATTCACATGCTCTATTTTCAGATTATTTACCTGTTACAATATACAAATCACTGCCCTTTGTGGAATTATCAGAGAATGAAGGATTATTGCCCTGGAAATGTCAGTTATTGAGAGTAGAGGCTATTTTGGTGAAATTGATAACAGTGGGCTCTGTAAGTGACAGAATGTGCTGTGTTTGGCACTCCAACCTCAATTAGGCATTGGTTCTACAGTCTGATTTTTTTCTGCACAGCTTTGTTTTACATATCAGAACAAGCTTGCATTGCTATAAGAGTAACATCTATTTTGTCAGTTATATTTAAACAATGCAGACTATAGCAAATTATATTATTTTCCATACTAAACACATGATGGTATGGGGATGCTATAAAGATTTTATTATGAGTTTGGGATGGTGGCAGTAATTAGTGTGGCAATGAATAATATATACTTTGCCAAATAAGAAGCAATGAAATCTTAATAGCACCCATGCACACATTTTGTTTATATTACATATTTATCTTATCTTGTTTGTGTTTGGTTTGTCTAAGCTCCATTTTATTTTTTCCATTTCAAATAGAAAGAAACTATTCATGCCAGGTTGGTGTATGGCAGATAGAACTCACTAATTTTCACATTTGTCCATTCATCCGTCTTGCCATCCAGCAAATGTTTATTGAGCGCTAGGTGTAGGTGACAAGGCTCAACGGCTTCAGAGATGAGGCTGTGTTATTTTCTATTGCTGTAAAGAGGGAGAATACTTGTGCTCATGGATGGGGTGTTTTGTTTCGGCGGTCCCCAAAACTTGATCTATAATTATTCCTTGGGTGAGGAATTACCAAGTGGGCTTCATGATTATTCACTTAGATCTCTGATTTTTGTGTCTTCTCTTTGCACAGTGTGGTTTGGCCACCAGGCCACCAGGAACAGACAAAGGCATTATTGAATTCTGGTTTCCTTCCATCAGAGGCTTAATTAAAACACCTGATATTTGAGGGTCATTTTATTCAACTTTCTCCCAGAATGAGCAATCTGTACATGTGATATTTTATAGCAGATATATAATTATGAAACGTATTATTTTGTTGTTAATACAAAAAAAATTTACAAGTTATTCTCTATTCAGCATGTTCAAATTGATCATGAGTTCTAGACATCAGTATAACCTTATGTATTTCTTTTTACAGTTGGATGTACTGGAATATATACATGAAAATGAATATGTTCATGGTGATATAAAGGCAGCGAATCTACTTTTGGGTTACAAAAATCCAGATCGGGTAAATATAATACTAAGCTTGCTTTCAGTAAGGGTCCTCAAAGTACCATACTAAGACATTCAAAAAATAAACTCCTAACCCAGAAGAGTTTGCAAAAGGAAGATTTAACATGATGAATGTTGTAATTTATCTTACCTTGTTTATATAATTTAACACACTAAACTAATAAGTAATTAGCATGAGGAAATTGAGACTCAGAGGTTTAAATGATTTCTTAATGGGCATATGGTTAAGAAGTGGCTGAAGATGACTTTGAACTTCTGAGCAAATATAAACAACCATCACACTCCAGTGGGAGAAGAGATGGATTTATGCAGAGAAAAAAATAAAAAGCTGCCACGTTAGCTCCTCTTCTATATAAAAAATTGTTTTAAAGAGAGCAGCATTTCCAATAGAACTTTCTGCAATGGTGTATGATAGTGTTCAGTAGGTAGTCATTAGCTACATGTGACTATTAAGCATTTAAAATGTGGATAGTGCATACCAAATACTGGCAATGATATGGAGCAGCAGGAACTCTTATTTGTTGCTTGCTGGGAATTTAAAATATTATGACCTCTGGGGAAACCAGTTTGGTGATTTTTTTATAAAACAACATATTTTTTACATAGCAGTTACACTCCTTGTTACTTACCCAAAGGATGAAAACTTATATCCATACAAAAGCCTACACGTAGATGTTTATAGCAGTTTTCTTTGTAATTGCCAAAACTTGAAGCAACCAAGGTGTCCTTTAATAGATGAATAGATAAATAAACCATAATATATCTAGACGGCAATATTACTCATTGTTAAAAATAAATGAACAAGACATGGAGGAGCCTTAAATAATGCATTTTACTAAAGGAAAATCTGTATAATTCCAAATACGTAACATTTTTAAAAAGCCAAAACTATGGAGACATTAAAAAGATCAGTGACTGCCAAGGGCTAGAGGGAAAGGAGGGATAGCTAGGCAGAGCACAGGGTAAATGAGACTGTTCTCTGTGATATTACAAGAGTGGTTACACGTCATTCATTATACATTTGTCAAAACTCATAGAATGTATAACACCAAGAGTGAACTCTAATGTAAACTATAGACTTCAGGTGATAATGATCTGCCAATGTAGATTCATCCATTGTAACAGATGTAATTCTGTGGTGTGGGATGTCGATAGTAGGGAAGGCTATATTTGGAGATGGGATGAACAGTGGATATATGAGAACTCACTGTACTTTTTATTCAGTTTTACATAAATTGCTCTAAATTTACCAGAATTTAATTTAAAAACTTAGAAATCTAAAGAAGTAATTACATAATCAAGTTAATATATTAATTGCCTTACATAATTAACCTTTTTTCTGTTTTGGTTTGTGGTGAGAACACTTAAGACTTACTTTTTTAGCAAATTTGAAGTATACAGCATTATTAACAATAGTCACCATGCTGTACATTACATCCCCAGAACTTACTCATCTTCTAACATCTAAACATCTCTACCCTTTGACCAACATCTTCTCATTTCTTCCACCCCATAACTCTGGCAACCACTATTCTGCTCTCTGAAACCTATAGAGGTTTCACTTTTTCACATGTCACCTATAAATGAGATCATACAGTAGTTTTCTTTCTGTGTCTGGCTTATTTCACTTAGCATAATATCCTCTGGGTTCATTTCTGTTGTCGCAAATGATATATTTATTTTTTTATGGCTGAATAATATTCCACTGCATATGTATGCACCATTTTTTTCTTTATTCTTCAGTGGATATTTACCTTGGCTATTGTGTGAAGAATGATATAGTAACACGGGAGTGCAGATCTCTCTTCAAGATGTTAGTTTTTTTGCTTTTTTGTTATATATTCAGAAATGAGTTTGCTGATCATATTGAAGTTCTATTTTTTAATTTTTTGAGGAAACTTCATATTGTTTTTCATAATAACTGTGCCAATTTACATTCCCACCAACAGTGTAGAGTTCCCCTTTCTTCATACCCTGACCAACACTTACTTCTTGTCTTTTTGATAATAGTCACCCTAACAGGTGTGAAGTAATGTCTCATTGTGGTTTTGATTTTCATTTCCTTCATGATTAATGATGTTGACCACCTTTTTGTATACCTGTTGGCCACTCACATGTCTTCTTTAGGAAAATGTCTGTAAAGGTCCTTTGCCCATTTTTTAATTGGGTTATTTATGTGTGTGGGGGTGTTGTTGTTGTTGTTAATGAGTTGCATGTGTTCTTATGTATTTTGGATATTAATCCCTTATCATATATGGTTTGCAAATATTTTATTCATTTTGTAGGTTACCTTTTCATTTTATCGAGTTTGCTGTGTAAATCTTTGTAGTTTGATGTAGTCTTACTGTTTGTTCTGGTTTTGTTGCCTGTCCTTTTGGTATAAATGGCAAAAAATCATTGTCAAGACCTGTCTTGATTAGAAGAGTTAATAGTGTTAAAATATTCATACTACTCAAAGCACTCTGCAGATTGAGTGCAATCTCTATCAAAATTCCAATGTCATTTTTCACAGAAATACAGAAAACAAATTGTAAAATTTGTATGGAACCACAAAAGACCCCGAATAGTTAAAGCAAACTTGAGGGAAAAAAAAAAAAACAAAGTTAGAAGCATCATACTTCCTGATTTTGAACAGTGCGAACATAATTAAAACAGTATGGTGTTGGTATAAAGACAGACATAGACCAATGCAACAGCATAGAGAGGTCAGAAATAAACCCAGGCATGTACGATCAACTAATCTTTGATGAGGGAGCCAAGAATGTACAATGAGGAAAGGATAGTCTCTTCAATAAATGATGGTCAGGAAGCTGGATACCCACATGCCAGAAAATGAAATTGGGCTGGCTCTTACCTCACACTGTACACAAAAATTAACCCAAAATGGATTAAAGACTTAAATGTAAGACCTGAAATGATAAAATTAGAAGAAAACATAGAAGAAAAGCTTAATTTAAAAATTTTAATAATTGTGTGGATAGTAGCCACTGTATTAGCAGAGATTTAAAAAGTTAAAAAATTTGAGTCTATAAAAAAATTACAAAAATATAAATGAATAATTAACTGACTTTTACATGAGATAAGAAATTTCTAAACAAAAATACAAAAGAAAAAATCTTACAAAATATTGAAATTTCAAATTTTGAGATCTACATTTAAAAAATGTAAAAAATGAAAGGCAAGTGAGAAACGAGGAAGTATATTTATGACAAATGTTTGAAAATATATAGCAAGCTCTAAAAAATTAACAAAACAGTAAATACTTTCTTAAAACAGTGATTAAAAGGAATGCACAGACAGAACAGAGAATACTACTGTCTAAGAAATGGATGGAAAAAGTTCACTGTCACTAAAAACTAAGAGATGTGCAGATCAAATCAGTGAGGCAACATTTTAAAAGAACTTATCAATTTGGAAAAGTCTAAAATAATCTGATTATACTGAGAGTGATGAGATGTAGAATGCCAGTGGGAATGTAAATTTAGTGGGAGTAGAAGAAATTAAGTTAATGGAAGAGCAATTTAGCAATATATATTGAAAGCCTTTAAAAGTCTGTATCCTTTTTTTAAGGTTAGGTTTATTAATGTATAGTTTACAAATAGTATAATTCACTCTTTTAAATGTGTTTGACACAAGTGTATCATCTGTGTTTGATATGTTTTAACACGTGTATCATATAACTACCACTATAATCAAGATATAGAGCATTTCTCTTGTCCTTCAAAGTTCTCTCATTTCCCTCTGCAGTCAGTCACTTTCCCTCGTCCCAACCCTGGCAGTAATTGCCTCTGTATTTTTTGCATTTTTGGGAGTGTCATATAAATGGATTACAGGATATGTACTCTTTTGTTTGGCTTCATTCACTTAATATGTTTTTGAGATTTATCCATGCTGCTGTTTATTAGCAGTTCATTCCTCTTTAACAATAGGTGATAGTATTCTGTTGACAACTGTAGTTTCTTTCTCAGTTTCCCTGTTGATAGACATTTGTGTTGTTTACAGGTTTTGGCAGTTCTGAATAAAATTGCTATAAGCATCCATGTACAGGTTTTGATATAGATCGGTGTTTTAATTTCTGGGTAAATAACTAGGAGTAGAATTTCTGGATCATGTGGAAGTTGTATGTTTGACCTTAAAAGAAACAGCCAAACTGTTTTCCAGAGTGATTATACATTATACGTACCCACCAGCTATGTGTGATAAATCCACTTCTTCCACATCTTGGCACTACTTGGTTTCATTAGTTTTTAAAATTTTAGCCATTATAGTAAATGTGTAGTCATACTTAGTTTTAATTTGCATTAGTCACCTCTAATAACTAATGATATTGAACATCTGTTTATTTGACATTCATTAATCTTCTTTGGTGAATTAAATGCATTCATTTTTAAATTAGGTTCTCATGTTAAAAGAACTTTATGTTTTGAGGATTGGAGCCCTTCATCAGATATTTGTTTGCAGATGTTTTCTGCATATGTGGCATATCTTTTCATTCTCTGATCTATCTTTTAAAAAGCAGACATTTTCAATTATGATGAGGCCCTATATATAATATTTTTTCCTTTATGTTTGTTCTGCTTCTGTCCTAAGCCAGGATTACAGAATGTTTTCATAAGTTTTCTTTAAGAAATTTTACGGAACTCTTAAATTTAGTTCCTGAAGTGAGTGCCTTTGTCCCAGGTGAATTTCCTAGCACCTTTATCAAAACGAATCGATTGTCTATGTGTGTCTGTTTCTGGATTCTCTTGATTCCAATATTATACAGTCAGTCAATATCACATTTTTTTGATTATGGTAGCTTTATAGTCTTAAAATTAGGTAGTATGAATCTTCCAAATTTTTTTTCCCCCCAAAATTACTTTGGCTATTCTGGCTGCTTTGCAATTCCACATATGAGATTTTAAAATCAATTCATCATTTTCTACCAAAAAACTTGTTATGATTTTAATTGAGATTGTGTTGAACTGTAGATTAGTTTGAGGAAATTGATGATAATATTGAATCTTCTAACTAGATGCTAAGCTAATTCTCTGGTAATAGAGTGATCTTTTAAATACTAATTTTTATTTCTTTTGTTTTCATTTTTATTAACTTCACAGTATTTTCTGATTTCCACTGTTTTTTGTTTTTTGATCCTTGGTTATTTGGAAGTATATTGTCTAACTTCTAGATATTTGGAGGTTTTCAAATTCCTTCTGCTGTTGGTTTCTAATTTAATTCTGTTGTGGTCAGAGAACACATGATTTCAGTACTTCAAAGTTTATTGAGAATTATTTAATGCCTCAATATATTAGCTAACTTGCTGAATATTTCATTAAGCCTTGAAAAGAACATGTATTCTTTGGAGTAGAGCATTTAATAAATATGAGTTCCAGTTGATTGAGTTCTTGAGATTTTCTGTATCCCTATTGAGAAGAGTTTGGAGATCTCTAATTATGATTATAGATTTACCTTTTTTTTTCCTTGTCAGTTTTTGTTTCATGTGTAATGGAATTCTATTATTGGTACATATGTTTAGGATTTTTATGTCTTTATGATTTGTCTCCTTTATCATTATAAAATGTGAGTTTTTGTCTCTGGTGATATTTCTTATTCAGAAATTACTTTGATATTAATATAGCCACACTACCTTTTTTTTTTTTGATTACTGTTTACATTATATATCTTTTCCATCCTTTTGGTTTTAATCTGTTGCTGTCTGTATATTTAGGTTAAATTTCTTGGAGACAGTATGCTCATTCTCAAGCTCATTTTTAAGCCTTGTTATGATAGGTCTACAATAGTCTGTATTCTGTGGATGATTTATTCCTGCTTCTATGATGTGAAGTTCTGTGATTTCTACTGAATGACCTGTAAGGACTTAGGACTCTGACTGGTTATAACTCAAACATCTCCCAGCTCTTTGTGAACCCTGGGAACTGTTTTGCCTATTCCTCAGTTGTCTTTTGTCCCACCTTTTATCCTACAGATAAGACTGAAGGAAATCCCTAAACAGATTTTTCTGGAGCTGTTTTTATCTATCTAGTTATCTGTCTGTCTGTCTGTCTATCAATCCATTCATCCATCTATCGTCCATCCATCATTTATTTTTCCTATGTGGCTCCCTCCTTTTCTGAACTCCTCTCTGCAGTTTCAGGTTCTTTTGGAGACTCTGAACTCAGCAGTTGTCTCCTCAGTGGAATTGCTGTACTGCAATTATTATTTCCCTTCCTGTTCTTTTTCTTTCTTTTCTTTTCTTTTTTCTTTTCTTTTCTTTTCTTTTCTTTTCTTTTCTTTTCTCTTCTCTTCTCTTCTCTTCTCTTCTCTTCTCTTCTCTTCTCTTCTCTTCTCTTCTCTTCTCTTCTCTTCTTTCTCTTCTTTTCTTTTTTCTTTCTTTTCTTAATTCCTACAGCATCTGGTATTCCTAAGTGGTCTCCCATCCAAGTAGAGACAAAGAGGTATTGGATAAGAACAACAGCCATCTATGTTAATGTGGAATGGGAAGAGTCCCGATAGGGATAGTAGTCAAAGTAATGTCCTGGATGGCTAATTGGGAGCACAGTTGATATTCTGGAGCATTTTTATTTCATGGTTTTTCTTTCTTAAAAAATTTCCCCAGGTACTATCCATACTGATATCAAACAGTGTTTAACCTTCAAATCAGTCAGATATATTCATTGAGAATCCATATGGACCATTATAGATTATTTTGATTCTTCTTATCTTTTTTCCTGTATCTTAATTGCATTTTAGCCATTTCTCGATAACACATATGATACTTTCCAAATTTGGAATTTTGAAAACTGTCAAAATGTATAGCATTTGCCTTCTTTCTCTTTAGCATTTTTTGTTGAAAAAAAAAAAAAACGCTTTGTCTATGGAAAATTATTATTTAAAAAAATCTGGGGTTTCTTGGATATTTCTTTATATCATCTCAATTTTAATAAGATTTTAAAATATTTTAGGCAAAAGACTAAAGAAAACATTTCAGTGGTAATATTGTATTTAGTAGAAGAAGAAGAAATCAAATATACTGATTTGGTTAAAAAAAGTCTTTAAAAATTAAAATTATATTAAATAACAGCTACTTACAGAAGAAGTACACCTTCAGGAAAGATGAAATTTCATCAAATATTTTGCATGTTTACTATGTATTAAGCATTACATTGTATTCTTTAAGTAAAATAAAATTTCTAAATTTATGCTTCCCTGAGAAGTAGATATTATTCTCTTAGACTGCCTAACTTAAATTTTCTAACTTCTGTTCCTTACTTCACTGGCTTTGGAATGTAATCAGTGTCACACGATTATTAGAAAGTTAAGCTTATGGGTGCTACAATATATAATATTTTTGAAAATGAATGTGTCTTTCTGATTTCATTACTTACAATGGCATTACCAAAAATGGTATCGAGTGGTGGTTTTGCCATTGAATACCAGCCATTTAGCTGTGTCGCCCAGTGTTACTGGTGAATAAAGTTGAAACATTTTAACTAAAATCAGCATTTGTACACATCTTTTTATTTCAGTGATGCAAATGCTCTCATATATGAAAGACCACCCCTTTGTTAATCAGAAGCACATTGTTCTTTTACACGAACATATCTTTTACATGAAGCCTTTCTTGATTATTCTGAAATATAAGATCAGACTATACTGATCTCCTTTTGTGATTCCTTTCGCTTCTACTTTTCTAATATGTGTTTTAAACACATGAACACTGAAGTCTCAGTTGTGTTGTCTTATGTTCTGAACTAGAGTGAACTCTTTAAAGCTTATAGGTAGCTATGCTTGTCTGTCTGCTTTTGTATTCCTCATAGCACTAAGGTTAGCATTTCTTTTGGAGTGACCCTTCAAGAAATACTTTATTGACTTCTCAGGACGTGAGGCCAGTCTTAACACAATAGCTGTCATCTCATTTAGTGCCGTAGTACCTTGATTGTTCAACTCCTTTACCCCACCGTGATCCATGTATTTCTGCCCCGAAGCTGCCTGCTAAGTTAAAGAGGAAACCCTGACAAGTTGAGGAGGACAGTTTTTCAAGTCAGTATCTGGAGTGATCGTATGACGTAGGAAACCTGTGATTTTTAAAAACACTTGTTTGATTACTGAGAGCTGTGTTGGACTGGAAGACCAGGTTCCAGTCCCACTTCTGACACTGAGCAGAATTTTAGCCTTCAGTAACCTGTGTGGTCTTTGACTTTATAGTCTGTGAAACATGGGACTTTGACTAAGTGATCTCAAAAGCTCCTTCTAGCTCTGAAATCCTGTGATGTGTTTTCCCAGTCCTTAATGCTTATTGCAGAAAATGTTTCTATTGTTGCACAGCTAAGGAAGTTAAAAAACTTAAAGCTAGGCAAAATTTAATGAGCTCGGAGCAGGAATTATAACAACTGACCAGAATCGAGTAGGGTCATAAGCCTTATTAAAGCTTCTTATTCACTGTTTCCTAGAGGGAATTCTAACACAGTCCATTTATCAATCACAGTTACTTATAAGATGGAGTATGAATGTGCATTAGTAAGAATTTTGTATTACACGTGCATATAATATTGTTATCATTTAGAGGTAGTATATCTTTTTGAACATATATAAAATTTAGTCCTGGTAACATATTTCTATATTTCATTATCTCCAGAGTAGTGTTATATGTCTTAACTTGATTTTACTATAATATTACTAGATGGCACAGCTGGTAAGGCTACTTTAAAATATTTTGATATCATGTGGGTAGTGTTATATTGTAAATTAAATAACATTGTGTTTGTAGTCACTTATGCATGTTATTTTATTTCTTTCTAGTGAGGTTCTGCTGTATATTTTTAGTTGAGTAAAGAAGCTTTGAAAGTTGTTCCTGTGACTTAAATTATTTGAACTTTAAAAATTTTATGGGTCTCATATTGATAGAATTATTTGTGAAATACACTTTCACTGATTTTTTGTCTCAATATAATTGTTATATGAATATGTTGTTTTTAAGATTTAATAGCTTTTATGTACCTGGTAGTCATAGATCAACTCTACCAACTTATTATTTTGGGATTCTTCAGTATGATTAGTCAAATAAAAATAAAGTCAGCCCCAATTTTTATTTCTATCAAATGTTCTATAATGTGTTAATACTAGTATGTTTACTACACTCCAGTTTATTAAATTAGCTTAAAATTATGTAAACAAATGTATTTTTAACTCTTATCTGATACATAATAGTGTTCCTGTTAGGAAAATTTATTCTTACTGTGTATATTAAGATGCCTGATTTTAAGTCAGATTAGATCCATATTAAAGTTATTATTTCAAAATACTATGCAAATGACAGCTATATGAATATGGACTACTAGAGTCTTATTGGAGGATGGTGATGAATAGAAAATATTGAAGAAAACAGCATAACAATTATAATTTAGAAGCCATGGTCTCTATATTTAATATTAATATTTTATGAAGCTTATTTCCCAGTACTGAAATTCTGAGAATCTGTTAAGTATACAATTTGCCTCTAGGAGGATACAGGGTTTTTATAACCTTTAATTTGAAAAATTTCAAACATTCTGAATAATAGAGGATTCGATATACCTGTCACTTTGACTTAAAAATTAATAGTTTGGAAATTTTGTTTTATCTATTTTGGGGTGTAAAATTTTAAAATAAATTATAGATATTATGACCTTTGTTTCTACCTACTTAAGTACGTATACATTTCCAAAAGCCAAAGCCAATTCACTGTTATAAGAATGCCACTACTGCACTTAACGAAATTAACAATTTCTTAATATTGACAGTTTTGCTTCTTCACTTCCTTCTTTATCCTAAAATTTATGAGAAAATGGTAATACAATTTTTTATTCTAATCGTACTTTAAGCTTGCTCTCTCCTGTTTTTTTTTTTTTTTAATTAAATAGCGCAGTAGATTTTTTTTGCCACAACTTCCCTTTCTGTAACTGAGTTGCCTAGATCATTTGATCTCTTTGGTCCCTTTTAGCTCTCATAGCTGCTGACTCCTTGATAGATGGAATTGGTTGTTAGCTTTGAATCTGACTTAGGAACTAATGGTACAAAACCAAATAAGCATGATTTCTTTCAGGAGAACAAGTTTCTTATCTTGTAAATAAGAAAGTAGGGATTGTGTTTTGTTCACTGATGTGTATCTAGGAACTGGAATAGAACATGGCATTTTTATAAGTACTCAATAAATAATTGATGAGTGACCCATCAGTATTTAAATAGATTAAGGCATAAATTAATTGATTAATTAGTCATTCAGTGTTCAGAAGTAGTACTTAAAGCCAAACAAGGTATAGCAACTAAGCCCTTTGTACATTTCTTAAATTTCTGTTGGGAGAAATCTATCCACTATATCAAGAGATCTTTACTACTTAATAGAGCCATTATGGGTATTTTCTTATAGATAGAGCTCTGTCAGCATACTCATAAAGAGAAACTGAGAACGGGAACTGCTCTGGGTTGAACTGTGTTCTTTCAAGAGATGTTGAAATTCCAACCCCCAGTATCTGCGAATGTGACCTTACATGATTAGGGTCTTTTCGAGTTAAGATGAAGTCTCTGGAAGGCTCTAATTCAGTGACTGGTGTTTTTATGATAGGGAAAATTTGGACATAGAGACAGACATGTGTAGAGGAAAGATAATGTGAAGACACAGGGAGAATGACTTCTACAAGCCGAGTGTCTGAAACAGCCAGAAACTTAGAGAGGTATGGGAACAAGACCATTCCTCATCACTCTCAGAGAGTGTCAACCATCAACCCTGTCAACAGCTTGATTTCAGACTTCTAGCCTCCAGAACTGTGAGACAATACATTTCTATTATTTAAGTCATCCAGTTTGTAGGACCTAGTTATTGCAGCCAGTTTGTTTTACACAGAGCAACCAACCTTATTCAGCCTATTTTTCTCATCCTCAAGATATCTTAAAATTAACTTCCTCTTAGTGTCATAAGAATTAAATGATAAAGCACCTGATGCTTTCACATAGTAAGCTGACATTTGAATAACACAGGTGGATGGGAGAATACTGACACAACCTCCCACCCCTGCCCCATGTAGTGGAAAAATCGGCTATGAATTTTGACTCCTCCAAAACAATAGGCTACCAATAACAATACATATTTGTATGCTGTATGTATTATATTCTGTATTCTTACAATAAAGCTAAAGAAAAGATGTTGACAAAATCAAAAGGAAGAGACAATACATTTACAGTATGTATTTAAAAAAATCCCCATATAAGTGGACCCGTGCAGTTCAAAACTGTTGTTCAAGGGTCAACTATGTTAAAAAATATGTTCATTTTTTTTTAATGTAAAGTTCTCAATAGTTTATCATACTTGACACTAAGGTGTCTATTGGAAAGAATTTTGCTTCCTTTTGTCCAGTTATTACCATCAAGTCAAATCAAAAGTTTATTTAAACCTACCAAGCAGAAGGCCTTCCTATAGATACTGTCATGGATGCAAAAATGTTATACAACATTATTCTAGTCCCTTGTATCTAGGAGCTTATAACTTATAAATGGGGGGCCAAGTCATAAATAAAAGAAAAGCAAATAGCTTTGTACATTTTAAAATAGTAAACTTATATAGACACAAATGAAAATCCAGTAAGTTGCACGTGGTTGAAGGGATCTGCATACCAGAATAAGATTCAGTTAGGAGTAGCGAATCCAAGAAGTGAGGTAGGAAGTAGAGTACAGTACTTGGGGTATCTCTAGAGGGGTGCCAAATTGAAGACAGAACCACTTTTCATGTAATTTACTGCAAAGAAGAGTTATCATAAGTTCTCTTTAATCGGTAGTTTTACCCATCAATTTGGAAAAATAAAGCAATGTAAGACCCTGCAAACATTAGGAAGCAAAGCAGATGGGAAGTAAAGGCTTAACTAAGTTTAGAACTTGAAAATATGCCATATATGGGCACATATATGGCTAGGTAAAATAGAATGTTGAATTTTTGAGGCAGGCTTATTTAGAATAGGAAAGTTATACTTTCATGGTCGTCAGAGGCAAATTTGTTTTTTATCCACATTTGTTTAGCACTTTTAATCATAGCTATGATTTATAGGCTACCTGTCTCAAATCAATTTCTCAGAGAAGCAGGCCTGAGACAGAATTAGATGAGTAAGCACTTTATTTGGAGAAAGAGGTATATTACCTATGAGAGATAAAAGGAGAAGAAACAGGATTGGATAAGGAAAGCTTTCTGAATGGGGATGTTGATATGACACTTGTGAAAGAAAGGAGGACAAGGAGGATTGGGCAGGGGGAGCTCAGACTATGATACAGTTCCGATAAAGTCTTGGCCGACCCATTAGGGAGCAACAGAGCAGAGATGACCCCCTAGAAATATCTCTGGGTAGAAATGGCCACGCCGTATCCCCACAGTGATTACTGTTTTGCAGGAACTTCCCAGGAAGAGTGTGGCCTTGGCTCGTATGCTGTGGCTGTTCCTGACAATCTAACCACTATAAGTTTTCATCTTAGTGCACTCCTCATAGATGAAAGATCAGTTCTTTCATGATGGAGTTATACCTCAGTGGCTTCTGGACTTCCTTTTCAATAATATGATGTTAAAATCAAAAGTACATAACAGCATTAATTCACATTAGGTGTTCTTTGAGTTGCTGAGAAATTCACTAAACAAAACCCTTTGTAGAAGTTGGACTTAGTATTGGGGGACTTGCAGTATTTGGGTACATCACATTATTTTTCATCTGTTAAATGTGGATAATGACACACATCATCACTACCTACCTCACAAAGTTATATAAAAAAAGCACATTGAAGAAAGGTGAAAAAAAATGAATAGTAGAAATATGGAGAGGCAGTGCAGTGTAATAGATTTGTGAAAAGAAGCATGCCAGGCTGTCCTTTTACTCATGGAGAAAGGAAACAATTACTAAATTCAGAAAAGTTGCATAAAAAGAAAGTGATTTAAAATGTATTAGGGAGCTAGATTTTAAATTTTCCTATGTCTAGTCTTATTATGATGCAAATAATCACCCTCTACCTGAGTTTCCTATTAGAGGCTGATCTAAAAATGAGGATAATGTATTTATACTTAAAATAAAAAAAATACTGACTAGTTGTTATTTTTGATTTCACAGAAAAAGAAGGGGCAATATATGTATATAAGAAAATAACTAAAACAAGTTGTACTTTAGATTGGCAAACTTCTTCTGTAAAGAGCCAGAGAGTAAATATTTGAAGGCTTCTATGGGCTCTCTGGGCCATATATGGTTCTCTGTTACATAGTCTTTTTCTTTTTTACAATCCAATAAAAATATAAAAATTATTCATAGCTCAAGGACATGGAAAAACAGGACCTAGACTGTAAACCCTACTGTAGATTGATTTGTAACTTAAATATATTTTTACTGCAACAAAATTTTAGAAATGAGCAGAACCCCTAATTCTATATTGTGTTCAAAAGAAAACAATGAACTTTAAAATCATATTGGCATGAGTTTGAATCCTTCTTCGATCCTTTACTAGCTCTGTGACTTGGGCAAGTTATTTAACTACTGGGATGCTGAACTTTCTCATATCTAAAATGAGACTAATGCTGCCTGGTTGGTGATTGACTGGATTTAATGAAATAATTTGTAAAAGGTACTTTGCTCAGTGATTATCACGTAATTAGAACTTCAACAAATGTTACTTTCTTGTTTGACATTTCACAGCCTTTTTTCCCCTTAGTTTGAATTGTTCTAAAACAATTCTAGACTATATTTCTACTGTTATTTTAGTAGAAACACTCACTTTAATCTAATCTGAGACAAAATAATGTCAGCATTTTGATTACTTGGGACAAATAATTAGCTTTATTTCCTCTTATATTAAACTTCTATCCACCAAATACAATTGCTCCTAAATTTCTTTAGTTGTGCCTCACAATCTATAATTTAAAAATATCGATAGATTCTGGTAGTAAAATTTTCATGAGAATTTTAGATAATTTATCTGATTCTCATTGAATCTATAAGAATATATGTATTTTGAATCATATGCCATTATATTAGGTAAAAATCCAAACTAAAAAAAAAGGATTTATATAGTGAGGTGGAGATAGTTGTTTTACTTTTTTTTTTAATAGCCTTCCATGGTTATTTGAATCCTACCCACAACTCTCTATTAGGACCACCAATTTTGCATCCAGTATCAGAGCACCTAATATAAAACATACATGAACATAGATGAAAGGAGAAATAGACAGCAATACAATAATTGTCGAGGGCTTCAATACCCTACTTTTAACAATGGATAGATTATCTGGACATAAAATCAATGGGGAAACACTGGACTTAAACTACATGTTAAACCAGGTGGACCTAATAGACATGCAAACATTTCATTCAACAGCAGTAGAATACACATTCTTCTCAAGTGCACATGAAGCATTCTTTAGGCCACAGAACAAGTCTTAATAACTTTAAGAGGATTGAAATCATAGCTATCATGTTTTCTGATCACAATACTATGAAGCAAACTGTTCCTGAACAGCCAGTATGTCATAGAAAAAATCAAAAGGGAAATCAAAAAAATACCTTCAGACAAATGAAAAGGAAGCAATAGTCCATAATTTATGAGATGTAACAAAAGCAGTCCTAAGAGGGAAGTTTATAGTGAAAAAGTACTACATAAAGAAAAACAAAAGAGCTCAATTAAAATAACTTTACAACTAAAGGACTTAGAAAAAGAAGGGCAAACTAAGCACAAAGTTAGCAGAGGTAAGAAAATAAATTTCAGAGTGAAAATAGAAACTAAGAAGACCATAGAAAAGATCTTTGAAACAGAGTTGTTTTTTGAATGCAAAAAAAATAGACAAATGTTTAGCCAGACAATGAAAAGAGACCGAAATGAACAAAATAAGAAATGAAAGCAGAGACATTACAACTGATAACACAGAAATAAGAATCATAAGAAACTACAATCAACAATTATATGTACCAACAAATTAAATAACCTATAAGAAATGGATAAATTCCAAGAAGCATTCTACAATGTACAAAGATTGAATCATGAAGAAATAAAAAATCTGTACAGGAAATTAATAAAGAGATTTAACCAGTAATCAAAAACATCCCAAAAAAGAAATGTCCTTTCTCAGGTACCTCAAGGACCTGGGAGTTATTCCTTTAGAGTGTTATCTTTGAGAAGCATTGTGCTCCTCTCCCACCAGTCTTGAAAGGAGGTCAGGCGCCTAAGCACCAATTAGCAAACATAGATAACCTGGCCACATTTACCACCTCCCCTAATGTCCTCCAGTACTTTTCACTAGCTCATCCCTGATGATTAAAATTTCCCCACATGTTGTTTCAGTGGAGTTGAGTTTAATCTCTGCTCTATTGCAGTAGTCTCTGTCACCTATTGCAATAGCCTTGAATGTTTCTACTTACCTTGTGCAGTACTATTTTCCTTTGACAGTGATTGAGGGTTGAAGACTCTGGGGTCCTAGACTCTGGCTCCATTTAACTACACAAGTTATATAATCTAAGCTTCAGTTTGATTTTGAAGAAAATGGAGATAATGGTACCTATTTACAGGATTTCTATGAGGGTGGCATGAGTCAATGAATGTAAAGCTCTTAGCATACTCAGATGTATACTATGTACTCCATAAATTTTAGGACTTTTGGTTAATGACCACATACAAAGCTTCTTGATAGCTTTTTTTCTTGCTCTTTCTTTTTAGTAAAGTTCTCGTATTTAGTACATGTTTCCATTTGTTGAATTATCAGTATGTGCATTTCTGGGGTGTCTTCTTTGCAAAGTGAAGCCTGTCTGTTTAGTTCTTGATAAAAAGGTAAGCATGCATCATAAATAGTGAAAACAGGGAACCAATTATACATCTAATCCTGAAGTCTTGTTACGTAGAGCAGAGGGATCAGTTGCTTCTGAGGCTGTGTTGAGAAACAGCATCTGTGGTTGAAAGACAAAACCGAAATATCATGTTTTCAGACACTGTAGCAAACTATATTCCCCAACAAACGAAGAAAACTCTGTGCTGTTTATATTTTGAAGTTCAAAATGCCTCCTACTTAGGCTATCCTGAAACCAAAAACTTAAACTAAAATTTAAATACTAAAGTTTCTTTTAATAGATATCATATTTTAAAATACAAGTTTTATAGTACTTTATTGTCTTAAAGCTACATCATTAAATGTTGCTTCAGTCCTTAAATTTTAAAGAAATACACGTGAAAGAACACATTTTAAAAATTGAAACTGCTTTCTTTTTGTGGGGAGCATGGTAACATCTAGTTGGGAACTACTATATTTTAACTACATGTCAGAATAAATATCTACTCATAACAGTTTCCTATTCAGTGTATGCTATATCTGTAAAAGTACATATTTCTCCAAAAGTAATCTGAGAAAAATTTACTTGAGTTACCTTCTGACTTTTAACAATTTATATTGTTTGGAGATCCTATGAGCATTTCTGACTGACTTACAAAAATAACAGTAATGCCATGGATCTGTCTGAAAGGCCAAAGTATTGCATTGATGTTCCATTCTTAAATACAGACAATATAATGGTATTTTGATGGGCTTTTTTTTTTCTTTTTTATTTGTCTGTTTGTTTAGTCATTACTTTTTATAGTCTGTTTTTTATTTTTATACTTTCTGTTAATGGGGACTCCTGTAACATCAGGTTTATATTTTTAGATGGTTTGCTCTCATCTCCCCCTCCCTGCTTGAATCAGTTTTATGGTACAGGGAGGGGGTTACAAGAAAAGACAGAGCCTCATAAACTGTATGAATACAGATTAAGAAAAAAACAAAACAAAACAAAACAAAAACGTGGTTTGTGATGTCTAGATGCCCAACTGGAGGGAAGAGAATTTGGAAGCAAAATAAAAAAACTGAAAATCTAAGTCATTTCAGAAACAAGATATACCTATGGTGATGTAAAAATTTAAGTTGGAAAGTTGTTATGGCCTCCTGTTGTATATATTTTATCCTAAGGCACCATTTAGTTTAATAAAATGTATATCTAAAGGCTGTTCTTAACCTAACAGTTTCTTAAGACTTAATTATAAAGGTTAAATTTTCTGAGGACAAAAGCATTACTCAATTGTCTGTTCACTTCTTCCAGGTTTATCTTGCAGATTATGGACTTTCCTACAGATATTGTCCCAATGGGAACCACAAACAGTATCAGGAAAATCCTAGAAAAGGCCATAATGGGACAATGGAGTTTACCAGCTTAGATGCCCACAAGGGAGTAGGTAGGTTTCTTTTTTTATTTTATTTCAGAAGAATGATTAAAGAGTTGTCTGTCTTCACGAAATGACCTTTGTACACTCAGTTTGAAGAGTGAGAGCATCATTGAGATTTTTATCAGAGGTAGTGAATTCCTATGTGCTAGTGAATATTTGTCTTAATGGGGGGGGGAGGGGAGATAGACTATGAGAAGTGAGAAAGAGTAAAAGGGTTTCAAGTAAGCAAAGTTTGATGCTCATTTTGGGCAGGAAATTACTAATTTGTATAGGTTAAAGTTGGAGGTCAGCAACTGAATTTTTATCCTGTAATGAGTATTACAGATTTGGTAAAGGTGCACATCTGAAGAATTATTCCTGGTTTTCATTGTGCCTTTCTCAGAACTTTGGAAGATATTATCTCTCAACAATAAGAAAATCTTTTCTGAAACTATAAAGTGTTAACTTATGGAAATCTCTCCTAGTCGCCTTTCATATATCTTACTTATTTAAACTCACTTTGATGGTATTGGAAACACATTTGCAGGTAAATTACATACATAGTCCTTTTATTGGATATTGATTGTACTGCCTTGCATTCCAAGGCAGACTTAATTCAACAATTCCCTAATTAGTTAAAGTCATAACCTATGTCTTGTATTCATTTACCATTAATTAAACCTTAGCTGTTTATTACACTGCAGTCTAAATCCAATAGCCGACCCAGAAAGCCATGGAAAAGGAAGTAGGAGGTCAATATTGAAAATATATGGTGCAGAGTCCCACTGATGGTTGCTTTGTTCACAATCAATATGGTCAATGCAACTGTACTTTCTTAGTTGCTCTGTCAGCAAGACAAAAAGTCAATTCTAATGTTATGCTAGTAAAAAAATGGTGATTATTGAAAAACTTTGGCTTTCAAAATTATATTCATTGTAAACTTTGTTTTTAAAAGTACTTTGAAATATGCTATACCATACAAATAATGTTTAAACAGCTTTGAGAGAACCACATTTTCACTAAAAGGCAATTAGACATTTGCACTTGTTAATGGCTGTTGAACTGTTACCTTAAACTGAGACTTTCTAATGAGTTTTAGTTGGTGCAAACAAGTGTATATTATTGCCTTTTCTATTAAAAGGACCATTGACCATGTAATGTAGAGGGTCTTGATCATTTTCTGGAGCAATTAAAACCCACACTAGTTTAAGGTAGGCCAATGAAAAGGTAAAACAAGTGCTTCGGTTTGTATACCTTCTTCCTTTCAGGAAGAATCATAGGTTAAAATTTCTGAAATGGAAATTAGATTTTTATACTTTTGATCAGAGTAAAAGAAATCACTACAATTTCATTTCAAGGATAGTTTTGTTAGAAAAGTAATGATCACTCAGTAAGTAATATTGTGTATTTTTTCAGCATTTACATTGTTAATCAGTGAGCATTTAAAGATATAAATGGACATGGTTTTAATTAAGAAAGGTAAGAATCAACTCCTCATTGATTGTGGGTTCTTTTTCAATTTAAAGTTCTTTTACTTTCAATGAATTTTGTTCTTCACTTTTACCAGATTGATTAGTACAAATTTCAGAAGCCTGCAAGTAATTTTTTGATAGTGGTATAACTGGAAATTCATCTTACAGATTCTTAAGCATTAGCCTGGTGATGTTAATAAGGACATTTATGGTTGGGCCACTTTTTTCAACTGATAGTTGTAACCGTCATCCGATCTGGTTTCAACTATTAAAACATCTGAGAAACGAATGTGATTGTGGAATGGGAAGTAGCATTTTACGTGGTGTTCTGGTCAGTTTGGACTATGGTAATTCTGAAAGTCTGCTGCAGTTATTCCATAGCTTAAAGCATTGTTTTTCTTGTGCTGTCTTCATAAAAGGTCTGAGCAGATTTTTACTCTGTAGTCCATTTAATTTTTTTTTTACTCTCAATAACAATATGTGTTGATGAGTTGTGTAGATTGTACCATGTTGAGAGGGAAGATTCAGATGAGAATGATGGTAGAAAAATATTACCTCCCTGGGAGAACTTTCAGGGAAGAGCCTACATTAACACATTTTTGGTATTTGCTGGGAAGTTATATGCTGGAGTGAATATTTTTATCACAGGTTTCATAGGATTCCTATAAAAAAAAAAACGATCCCTTAATGTATTTAAAATAGAATTTACACTAAACTTCTAGGCATATTTATATCTACATGTAGATATACACAATACATATATATATATATGTATATAGATACACATATGTACACTCATACATCCACACATCTATATTTGTATATAGTTATATATATATCTGTATATATATATGCATTTGCTAAAATTTTAATATGCAGTTTTAGTCCAGTATATAAAATGAAGGGTTTGATACCCTCAAAATTTTTAATACTATTCATTCTTTATGTTTTGCAAAATAAAACATTTTTAATTTTCCAAAATAAAACATTTCACTTTTGGATTTTATTAGAAATGAAATAATCATTTAGCCATATCTAAAAAACAGAATAAACAGGACCATAATAAATCCTGTAGGTTCAATGCAGAAGGTCAGATTCTTAAATATTCATGTATTTACTTTCAGTACAGTCACTATGTATTTTAATCTCAGAAAAATCTTACCTATACCAATTCAGTTATGAGATCAAATAAATACTTAGAATAAAGCAAAGAGAAATGTAAAGAGCAAAACAAGTTATCACTAGGAAATGGAATTTCTAATTGTCAAAGCACTTATTTGCTAGGTATATCTGTGTGTGGTCAGGCCCAGGGAAATATTCAGGCTTCAGTCTAAAACTGACTTAAGAATTAGCCATTTATCAGAGACTGTTAATCTGATCAGACTATCTGGTCTCTGCTACTTTTTGTGGCAGTGGCTGTTCAGAAACCATAGCTGACTTGTTTTTCTGTAGATTAGTTGAATTTGTACAATGAAGGAGCTTATATAAGGCACCAATCAGCAGATCCACCTAATCATTTTCTAGTTCAACTTTATGTAAAAGCAGGGTAGCTTGTATTATTACAAACCAAAAATGCAAATAGGGACATATAGAGATGGATGGATAAACTGTCAGATGGGTAAATGGATAAATAACTATTCCTGGAACTATCATACGTCTGTATATCTGTATGTTTTTGTTTTTTTTAATTGCAGTTGTTCTTCCAAACTCAATTCTCTTGTATGACTGAAAGGTATTTCCTGAGTGGCCAAAGTACTTCATTTAGTGTAAAATTAGAGTCATATATGTTGGGCTTATCTTATCTATTATTAACTTTTTATTCTTTATAAAAACATAATATGTATACGCATAGACATATTTTGGGCTCATTGCCTGATAATTAAAGAGAATTATATCTGTGTCAAATATACTATTTTAAAATTTGTTACATTCTTAGTAATGTTAAAAAAGCAATACTTGGATCAATCTGTGGTATGGATTTTTGTAGATTTTTCTACTCACTGAGGCATGCAGTCAATACCTAATTTCTCTGGAGATATATTGCATTTAACATATTGAGCTTTTTTAAATACTTCAGACCTATGCATTGAGTGTATAATACCAGTTTTAATTTGACATTATTGATGACCACATGATATATAAATTGCATTTTGAATGTCCATTTGTTTATATAATATATTCAGTATCAAGGAAAGAGTTATATTACATACTTTTTTATTTTTGCCAATTGCTATGGTTTATGAAATCCAAGTCTTATGTTATTTCTTGCATGGTTTCATTTCACTCCAGTTTAGCACTCCAGCTTACAAAATAAATGTGAAATAAACTGAGAATGTATTTTCATGTTACCAAACTTGGTGAAGTAACATGATTTACACAATATTTATCCTCTTAAACAATAATTCAAAAAAGGCACCCATTTTTCAATTATAGTAAGATATTAAGGGGAACCATCAAGTTATTGATATGCTGTATTTGATCTGTCAATAATCAGAAAAACATACTGTTGATTTCTATTTTTAGGTAAATTTGACTGCTATAAATAATCTTTAATTGATTTATAAATAGACAATAATGAAGACACTATTCCTTCTGGGTGGCACAATCCAATTTTGACATTTAGACATGACTTTTAAAGTCATGGCATATGTCTTGAACTGTTTGGTTGGGTTAAGACTACACGTTGGCCAAATGTAAGATACCTTTACCTTTGCTCTGTTGAATAAGTTTCCTAAGCCTCACACAGTGTATTTCATTATAAACTAAAGTTAAAAGGTACTTGAAAGTTATAGAAAAAAAAAAAGAGACCTGAGTTTAATGTTTTATTTGCAATTTGCATTTTCCTAATATCCTTTTTGAAATTGAAAAAAAAAATTATCAGAATTTACAAAATACTGAATAACATAGGTTACTGGTTAGAAAAATAAGAATAAACTTTAAATTTGTTTTGCCGATAGTCATCCTTCACTTCTCCAGGTGAACATCGTATTCAGATGCATTCTACTTATTGTTATTTCTGAACTTGTGAGCTAGTAGTTTTGGGCATTTAAACCCTGTCAACTTGAGGCCGAAGTTTTCAAGTTCACTTCATTATTTCCTACCAAATCTTGTTTATCTTCACACTTCATAATGTTACTCTTTCAAAGAAATAAAACTAAACAGAGAACACTTTAGGCAAATAATCACATCCATTTTGGGATTAACACTTGCACTTTTCTTTTTCTCCCAGTTTTTCTTTCATTCCATTTGGTGCATTAGGCCTAAATAATTTTGCTTCAGTTTGTCTTTAGAATAAGGACCAGTTCTCTGAGTCGACTCCTCTGTTGTTGTCATGCCAGCTTCCAAGGACCATTTAACACTTTAAAATTAATGTTTTAACTACACACCCTTCTTCATCAGAACGTAGTTTAAAAGAATTTTATGAAAAGATAGTTGCGTGAAAAATTTTGTTACTGCTGCAGGTTAGACCTCACCAAAACAACTGTCTTTGTTTTTTTATATCAGTATATCTTTTGGTTTTAAGTTAAAATGGCTTCTTCAAATACTTCCCTAAGAGTAGTATATGTGATGTTGTTAGAATAGTGTTAAAACAAATCTTGCTACATTTCCAAGCAATAACACCAAAAAAGTTTGATTTTTTAGGAAATCTATATGAGAATACACTGTTAATGATTATATTATCAAATATAATTTGAAGAACCCTATATATAATAAATTATAAAGAAACAATAATTCATATTTCAACTTTCAAATGAAATGATTTTTGTACTTAGATATTATAATTATTCTATTTTTTATTGTTGAGGTGACATTGGTTGATAAAACTATATAGGTTTTAAGTGTACAATTCAGTACATCATCTGTATATTGCATTGTGTGTTCACTACTCAATATCAAATGTCCCTTCATTACCATGTATTTGACCCCCTTTTCCATTCTTTACCTCCACTCTTCCCCACTTTTCCTCTGGTAACCACTAAATTGTCATCTCTGTCTATGAATGTTTGGTTGTCTTGTTCATTTGTTGTTTTCAGTTTTATATCCCACATAAGAGTGAGATAATTCCCAATTCTTTTTGTTTGGCTTCTTTTAGCATAATTTCATGATCCAACCATGTTGTTGCAAATGGCAGTATTTAATCTTTTCTATGGCTGAATAATATTTCATTGTATACATGTACCATATCTTCTTTATTCAGTCATCTATCAAAGGACACTTCAGTTTTTTTCATGTCCTTGACACAGTGAATAATGCTGCAGTGAACATCAGAGTGCATATATTTTTACAGACAAATGTTTTCAAATATCTGGGGTAGATACCCAGAAGAAACATTGCTGGGTCATATTGTAATTCTATTTCTAAGTTTTTGAGGAACATCCATACTATTTTCCATAGTAGCTATACCAATTCACATTTCTACCAGCAGTGTATAAGGGTTACTTTTTCTTCACAACCTCTCAAACATTTGTTAGTCCTCTTTAATTGTGAACAATTCTTGTTTTTCTTTGTATTTTCAGCATTTTATTTAATTCTTTTGAAATACAAAGGAGAAAATAGAACAATATAGTAAATATTGACATTCATTTTCTATTTTCAATAATTATTTTATTGAAGTTAATATTGTCATCTAGGATATTTACTTTTAATTAAATTAACATGTTAAAATGTTCTGTGTACAGTATATATAGAAGACAATTGTTGGTAGAATCTTAGAATTTACCTTTACTGAAACACACCAGATTTTACAGTTTGTTTCTCTGAGAGGGAAAAACAGGGAAGGTATGTACTTAGAAATATTTAAAATACTCTTTAATGGAGAGAAAGAGTAACTATAGGAGTTTTAATATTGCATGCATCTTATAGAACTTAATGGAAACAGTGATAAAACATTTACCTAACCATGGTTATTAAAGCATATGTGCAGTAAAAGAAAATAAGTAAAAGGTTGAAAAATGTGATAATCTATTTTAATTAGGTAAGACCAAACTATAATAGTGAAGTAAAGTCAACTCTCAAAGGGCTATTTCAATTGAAGACCCGTTTACGAAAGATTGGCTTCAGAAATCTAAATGACTTGTCATTACTTACATCTTCATATCAATTAATCCCTCAGTTGCAGGGTGGGAGGAAGTGACTGGGAAGGTTCATGCCATTTTAATTCTGATTGTTTTTTCTCAAAGGGCCTCTTGTGTATAGCTTACTTTGTCCAGGCAGGTGCCAGAATATAATTTTTCAAAAATTAGAGGATGTGAATTTTTTTTAAGAGGTGGTAATCGGGAATTGCTATAATGGAAAAGGGACTTGTGAATGCATCTGTACAAATGGAACCATTCCATTATTAATGGGATATTTATTACTGAAGAAATCACTACAAAACAGTGTGGTAGAGATTATGTTTTTATTTTAATAGCAGAGCCAAGACTTGCATTAGGACATTGTTGAAGCTTATGCAGAAAGTAAATGGCACTCATGGGACTGTAGAATTTTTCTGCTAGACTGAAGGGTCTTTAATAACCCAATACTCTGATAGCAGTTAAGATAGAGTATGTGTAAAAGCTAATCTTGTCTTCTGCTTTTATAATAACTTATGTATGATAACCAAAAGTAGTTATGATGTACTAGCAGTGTTCTTCATAGATAACTTTCTAAATTAAAAACTTTGAGCAATTTTTTGGAGTTTACTTAATGAAAGGTAATAAAATAGGATACCTGTTTATAGCAAGTTTAAGAGCCACATATTGCACTTGTGAGATTTTATATCCCTACACAGATGAGCATTCAAGTAATGGTGGAAATGTAAATACTAGCCTGTTGTTTCATAACAATTTAGAACGGTTATAAAAATGAGTTTATTTTGTGGGATTTTGTTAATGTTTTAATCATTATTTCAGTAATATTTGTAATATTTGACATGTTTAGATTTCATTTACCATCTTTTGAAATAGGCACTCTAAAATACATACATACATACATATATACATACATATTATATTATATAACAAAGTATATATAATATAATATATATGTAATATATATAGTTCTATAATATATATAGAGTTCTGAAAGTCTATGTTTGGCTTCAGAATCTACTTTCCCCTATCTCTGCTCATACCCTCTTGTACATCAATGCCTCATCTTTATATTTTCTATTCAGAATATTTGACCAGAACCTTAGTTTAGTGCTTCATATGCCCAAAGATAATATTTATAAAATTTTAGAACCACGTAATTAAAACAGTAGACATAAGTTTTTATCCCATACTTTCATTAACTGAAAAATCTTAAGACCTGTTTTTTAATACTGCACACTAGATGGCAGTTTTGTCATATTCTTCCAACTTCAAATGCTGCTAGTGTGAGTGGAACAGAAAAGGCCAGCAATGTTTAGTCTGCGCTCAAAGGGTCTCTGCATGACCAATGCAGACCCCGTGGACTTCCTGGAACATATGTTAGCAATTTAGCTGCAGACATTTATTTCTTTGTTTTACTGCTTGGCTCTTTGAGAAAGTGTTGGTGCCAGGTTATGGGTTGTCTGGATCATGTCAGAGGCCATGGAGATCAAGTTCATGTGACAGGCCAGACTAAGGAAGGATGAAGTTGGAGGAGGTGAGGAAACTGACCCTTAGTTTCAACAGCAACAAGTCACTGCCTGTCTGTGGACTGGAGCCAAACGCCTAGGCGTTTTAAGTTTTACTCCAGCTGAACAAACAAAATACGTTGCCCACTTGGCTTTTTCATATTTCATCAATAGTAGTTCATTCAGTAATTTTTTTATTTCTCAAAACTTGCTTATCCCTCATCTTTCTCTGTTAATGCTTACTTCTATAGCCCTGTCCAGACGAAGTGACCTTGAAATCCTCGGCTACTGCCTGCTGCGGTGGTTATGTGGGAAACTGCCCTGGGAAAAGAACCTGAAGGACCCCGTGGCTGTCCAGACTGCTAAAACAAAGTACAGATCTTAAAATATTCCATCATGTACAGTGACAAGTCTGAAGGGTTGCATTAAAGGGAGTTAGTATCCCAGAGAAGATTGCCATTCACCCAAAACGATAACCAAAGCAAATTTCTTAAATTTGAAAAATATTTTTAAAAAGAACAAACAGCTTATAGACGTAAAATCCATTAAGATAACACCTATGAAATCACATGTATGTGGGTTGTAATGCAAAATGTGAAGTGAAATAGTTGTTCTTTTATGTGGTGTTTTCCAAATCTAAGATTTTAGGTGGTAGTATTTTCAAGGAAGAGTGTTTTCAAATTAGTATTGTGCAGATTTATGGAGATAGTCTGAGCTTGGTAGGATTGATATTAACTGTGCAAAGCAACAATGTGAAATGGAACAAATATGGCCTATATTTTTCAAGTGAGAGCAACATATCTCTTAATCCTGTGTCTTGGAGGGAGTATATTTTGTTTCTGGGAGAAGAAACAAAAAAAAAATTTTATATGAGGTATTTTTTTTAAGAGATGATGTTACAGCCATATAAACATTTTAAAAAATATTTTACATTTGATGTTTATCACCTAGAATCTGTTAGCATGAAAGTTAGATGAGAATGAGAATAAAGTGTGTTGCTGTTTTACTATATTCTTACTGATCAGGCTTAAGAAAGTAAATTGCATGTAGCATAGAATAGTCAGTTTTTTATTTCTATACCAAGATATGCTCAACTATAGTTACCCATAGGTATAATATCACAGTTGGGAAAGACAGCTAGCTATGTTTTAAATAGAGTATGATATAACAGAATTTTACAAAAGGGGTAGCTGATCTGTAGAAATCAATCATCAAATTCAGTGTGGCATTGGATCTTAATGGAGAGAAAGGCTAGCCTGCAGATGGAGGATAATACAGATTACATTTGTAAATACTGAATATTATATTAAATATTTCTCCACTTGGAATCTTGATCATTCTTGTCCCTTACCCAAAACTAACACGTTTATATAAGTCAATAGAACTATTTAATTAGTTATTTACTGTAGCAATTGAGATGTCCAATTAACCCTCATGTAATTGACATTTTTCAATATATGGGTCAAATCAAAGCACAGTAATGGGCATGTATAAACAGTCTTGGTTCCCAGTTTTCCACTTCAGTTTACTGAATTTGAATAATGTACTTTATTTAAAAGATTAACATTTTAATTCTAATGATTATATGTATGTTTTTCTCTTAATAAGACTTACTAATATGATTTGTTTTTTATCGATATGCACATATAGATGCATTGATTATAGATATCACAAATGAATGTTCCTACATATGTATATTCAAATATAATAGGAGATCATGTAAAATAATAGAATGCTAATAAACATAACTTCCGCTTACATTTAGGAGAGACTTATATATTATTAATATTTTTATTTTGATTTTATTACTAATATAAACCTGTAGATCAATAAAGCTAACATATTATAAAGTTTATAATTAAGGTAAACCATAGACATTTTCAAACTTATAGTATATAATACATAATCGTAATTTATTCAACTTGCTGAAAAGGGCTAACACTGAATTTCCCATGAGGGCATGCTCACATATTCAAACATGATACTGTATCTCCCTTAGCCCTTTATTTTTCTGACATAGGGTGATATTAGATCATTGCATTTATTATTGCAATTCTGCCATTGTCAGAGTTATGAATCAAACATTCATATCAGTAATTTTAGTTGAATGATTATATATTTGTGGCTAAAGCAACTTAAGAGAGATGTACTCGTTCAGTCTGAAACAATGTATGTTGTTAGAATAATGGGTTTTTTGTTTTTTGTATATTCCTTGTTAACCCATTTGTCTAATCATAGGATAGCATAAAAAACTGCCCAATAGAGAACAGTATACATAGGTAATTAAATAATTTACCCTCCTCAATGTAAGTACCTGAGGAGAGATATCCTGTAAATCCAGATACAGTTTTTCTATGTATTTTGTTCTTGTTTTTAGGAAAAAATTATGACAGTCTACTTCTACATTTCTACAACTACAAACTTTGAATTAAAGCATTTATAGTATAATTCTTCATTGTTTAGTTTCTAAGTTATTTATATAAAATTGTTCAATGAAAATTGGGGGATCTTCCTCACCTCCAATTGCCCATTACAGGTGGGTGAAAAAGCACTAAAATTCATGATATTGGTGATTCACCAACACAGTTTTTGAGTTTTGTTTTCTAATCAAAACAACGAATCACAGGATTGCAGACAAATTTATTGTGTCTCACTCTATTTTGTTTTAGTCTAATGGATGAACTTCCTGAGTCAGTGCTTAAATGGGCTCCTTCTGGAAGCAGTTGCTGTAAGTCAAATGATAACTTCTACTTTCTTCATTATGATTTACAGGTCACCACATTTGCCAGTCTTGTAGCTTTTGCTTAATCCACCTACTCCCATTACAAAGGGGTGGGAGGAAACCTCATGGTTTCTAGAGAAGAGACTGTTTAGATTGTTTTTGACACAAAAATGCTGCAAGAAAATGTTTAGATTCTGCCGGCTGATTTTTTTTTTTTTTTTTAGATATATATTTTGGGAATCATGCCCAGATTTAATAGTCAACTTTATCTGATATCTCTGAAGTTGACTTTCTGTCTTTGTTCCTATATATATTTTGAAAGAAGATATAAAGTAGATCTAAGAAAAAAAAGCTTTGATCAGTAATGAAAAAAAGAAAACAATCATTAAACAGATGAATGCTGTTTAGACCTTGGGTTACACTCTGAACAGACAGCAACAAAATTTTGGATTGGCAAAGGTGTTTGACACTGGGATTTAGAGGCATATTTTATTAAATGGTTTTCTCATTCAAGTTAGTATAGACCGTTTTTGGAATTTAATTGACAGTATTGCAAGTGAAAATAGTCAATGCAGAATTATCCAAGTGCTTGTCATTTGCAAATGCATGCATGGCATCTTTTTCAGCACCAATTTAACAACTGGGTTACACTGTCTTATAAAAAGAGACCCCTTTTACTGTTAGGTTTGCTTTTTCTCAGAGATAGATAAGCAGAGTGAATCTTGTTCTTTATTTACATTGGGCAATCTCAGAGTTAGCTTTTAGCTGACTTATGAAAGTAGATATATACCCTGAACCTCTAGCTATGGGCAAATAGTGTCATTTTCCATCTGAGAGTTTAAAAAAGTTAAATCATCATAAACTTATAACCTTTTTTTGACAAGAAACTGAAATTTTCATAGGAAAGTAAAGAGGAACAAACCAAATCTGCTTTTCTACTTTCATTTCCCAAGCTCATAAGTCTGCTCCAATGTAAATCTTCTGCCTCACACTTTCTGTAGTCTCTTTTCTTCTGATGGAAGCAGGTGAACAGGAGAATATTCTCATTTGGGGAGATGGGTTGAAATATGAAAGTTTTTCATTTTTGTTAATTGCACTGAGTAACTTGGTCCAAATGCATGTATATAATTATATATATGTACATGTATATAATTATATATATATATATATATATATATATATATATATATATACATGTGTGTGTGTGTGTGTATAAATATAAATAAAATTTTGGCTGTTATTCTTTTTGATATTTTTACCAAGTCATACAGTTTGTGTTGTACTTAACAGAACATAAAAAAAAAAAAATAGGGAAATGTCAGAAATTTTTTTAATTGTATATCCTTTCCCTTTCTTGTCTCTCCTGCACAAAAGGTAACTGTTCAGTCTAGGTTTAGGAAACAAAGCCCAGAGGCCCTGGATTATACAGGATAAACACTATGGGCCAGTGTATATTCTGCTAGAGCTAAGTTAAAAGAAGATTTGATACAAGTGATACAAGAAATGGGAAGAGCACCAGGCTCCTCTTTTTCTGTACAAACCATTTATTTTATTCTATACTATTATTTTATAAAATGCAGATTTCTATCTAAGGCACAAAATATTGAAACATTAATATTAACTAAAGCTCTCTTAAGTTGGTTGTGCTTAGGAGAGGGGGTATTACAAGCATGAAATTTAAACAGATTTACAAAAGGTTTATTACTAAGACATTTTATGAAATAAAACAGCCAAATTTGCAGCATGCGTGTCCAATTCAGTGTAATATAATAGTTTCAAAAATTTCTATCTCTTGAAATGATAGTAATGATACTTAATATTTCACTAGCTTATAAAGCAGATGATTCAAGAATATCATAATTTCATACTACTCAAAGCATTTTGTTTTATAGCTCTGGAAATATGCTAATAAATTAAAAAGTGTAGTTAATATAATAAATCAGATCTTGAAAGACTAATTTTTTAAACTAGTACTACATCACAATAGTCTAAGCTTCAGGTTTATAATAATAAAATTCTAACAGAGGAGGCTCTTTTTCTCCCTCTCCTACCTCACTGGTACCTCATGTTTTCAAACCCCAAACCCATGAAGATTTTGCAGCACAGCTGCTATCAGTTGGTGGAATGCCAGGAGTCTTCCATTGTCTTCTAACAGTGGTTTGTGAAAAGTGTTCCCAACATATTCAGCTTTCTTCTCCATGTGGGGCATTTTGGTTAATAGAATTATAATATATACCAAATTAGGCTTACCAATGTTGAAAGACCCAAAGAACAACAAAATATTTGTATTAAAATGGCAGCAAGTGTAATTTAATCTTTTATCTCCTTGATCATCCTTTTGGGAATTGGATGCCCCCAAAGGGCTCCTGAAAACATGAGTTATAAAATATGATGAACCCACAGCACTTGCTCGTTAATAGAAATCTCATTTATTGAATGCTAGATAACAGATATTATCTATCTTAGAAGAAAAGTAGGTTGCATAAATGTCACAGTATCCAAAACAAAACCAAACCCCAGAGCCAAGAGTTCTTTCAGCTACATTCACCTTCTGTTCCTAGAAAGGAGCTGTGAACAATATGGTGTAAAATGGTCACTCTCTGACTTTGATGGAGGAGGAAGAGATGATGACTATTCCTTTTGGAATTTTTCCCTATGGGCATTGAAACCCAATGTCTCTGCAGTTCTCCACTTAAATGAGGTAGGCCTGGAGAGAAAGCGAAGGATTGGGAAATAATTCCTGCAAACCAACCAAGCTTCCTAGATTTTCTTACCAGGGGATATAAACAACTTAGTGAAAAAGTAAGAAGTACTTGTTTCTGGGTTAGTAATAAGTTTTCGAATGGGAAAGTTATAAAACTAGTTTGTGGAATATCTAAACATCACCACGAACAAAAGAAAACATGCCAGGTTTTAAACAGTGTGTGATATTACACTTACTTGTATCTGGATTGTCTCATCTGAGACAAAAATGCAAATTACACTTATTTTAAGGCAGCTATGATTGTAACTTTTGATTACTAATTCTACTTGTATTTAAAAGTTTGTAGTTTATAAGCTTTGGGGGAAGAGAGGAGTTACAGTTCTAGACAGGAGATTACATTAGGGAAAAAAATCAAAGGTGACAGCTTCTTGACCTTCAGCACTAAATCAGGAAAGCTATGCTGTGAATGCACTGGACTAGCTAGGTATGGAGGACTAAAGGGAGGTTTCGCGAATTCTAAAGTCAGTCATGGCTAAGAACGTAGAATTCAAGGTCATTTCTAAATGAACTGTTATAATCTCAAAATCAAATCCTTAATTAAAATTTGCAGTGATTTTTTCTTTGAAGTAAAGAGGTTTATAATAGTAATAATTGTTTTTAATTGAATTTTTAAAACTTCAATGTAAAAAAAAGTATGATGCATGTGTGGTCCTTTATATTATTCAGATAGTTCTTAGAAGCTGTATCCCATAAATCAAAATCATTGTAAATTTAAAAATCTGCTTCCTTTGATGATATTAGTGAATTGTAACTATTTCAACAAAGATGTGTAAAAAAGTTATTAATTTCTCCCATCTTGTCAAATCTTTAGGTCACTGGATATCATTTAAAAAGGGCTTTTCATTTAATTGTTCATTTTTAGTTTCTTCAGGGTCTGTGTGTGTGGTGTACATGTGGTGTACACATATAAGAGAGAAAGATATTTTGAGGATATTTGGGTCTTAACAATTCTTGCCAATTATGAATGACATGTAAAAAATTTTAATACTTCACAGGCGAAATAGCCCAGTATTTGACATGTGCTCATAATTTAGCATACAATGAAAAGCCAGACTATCAAATGCTCAAGAAAATTCTGAACCCAAGTGGAATACCTTTAGGACCATTGGAATTTTGCACTGAAGGAGAGAGTATAAATGTGCCTGCTCGAAACAATCAAAAAGTAAGTAACATAGTCCCTGGGATTTTAGGATTACCTTCTATGAAACTTCCTACCAAATGAAAGTTGTTTAGGTTTCAGATGAGTCTGACAACCCAGATTCTTCTTTATTAAATTTAATTCCTGTTTCCCATAACTCAGGTCCAAGAAATTTTGTTGTAAGTTCTTTTGACATATTGTCTCAGAAAAAATTATCAGGCTCTGTGGTCTGTTGTATACTATTAAAGAAATAAAGCAATCACTGATGTCCCAAAGATATGACAAGGTAGGGCTAATCTGACTTTATTCATGAGAACCTCTATTTGCTGCTTTTCTTCATATTATCTTTAGTTATTGCCTTCTGTTTTTGCTTACCAGTTCGGCCATAATTCATTGGTGATAATAATATTCTTAGATTTAACCAGATTATTTGTATGTTCAGCTGCTTCAGGTTATAGAAATAATTGTTTAAAGTTTATTTTAAAACGTTACACCTTCTCCTTTGCTGTCTTCCAACTGACTCCTTTACATTAACTTTTAAAAAGAATTAAACTTGAAAAAGAATTAGAACTTGAAACAATATGAAAAAATTAGGACTTAAAACACTTTTAAGAAGGGAGGGAGAACCTGAAACTACTGTCAGCAACATTACTAGACACGCACCTAAATGTTCATTTCTTCCTTGACACTATCCACATGTAAAAAGAAGTGGGGAGGGTTTTTCTTCCTAAATGAGTGTACAATAAAGTAGGGTCAGTATGCCATTCATTTTTAATATTTCTTATGAACTTTGGATCATCACAAGTGTTCATGAGCCAAAAATGCAGGATGCAAACTAATGTGACTGATAGGCTGCTAGATGAATGGTGAGTCAAGTATCAGTGCACAGATGGTTCTGATTTGCTGAATTTTGTAGCTGCTGCAACTGAAGACATAAAATATCCTTCTAGTCATAAATTAGCTCTTTGGAAGCAAAACCTTGGCACCAGAGCTTTACAACCTTCAATTAGTAGGGAAAGAAGTATTTGAATGACTGTGGTATTGACATCTGTAGGCCTGCATAGTAATCATTCCTAATAGAAGAGAATATCTGTTTGAGGAGGTTTTGCATGGCTAATTAACTACCAGTGAGAATATGTAATTTTTTCATGATCTCCTGATTGTCACCTTTCTCTCATGATACAATTACATTTTATTGTAGCAAATTCCTCACAAACCAATTGTCAGCACTATTTACGTATTGCAGAAGGCAGAACAAAAGTTCATGTTTAATAAAAAGCCACTGGATTTTGATCTTGGTAATTACTGAGACTTATTTTAACAGTTTTATTGACTTTTGTGTTTTTATCACTTTCGCAACAAAACAAAGAACCATTTCCTTGACATAGTATTTCCCTTACAATAATGATCACCACTTAATCTACACTAATTTAAGTAGGGTTTTTCCTTTTTTGTAATTTTTCAGTTTCATAAACAATTGAAATTTAAAAGAAGCCTTTTTAAAAACTGATAGCTGTATTCTCTGATATAAAATTCTACACCAGAATTTTCAGTTTCATCAAAGTCAAAGGATGTTTGTTATGAAACTTTTTATATGTAGGGAATAGAACATAGAACGTTTTTTCCAATGAGCCTCCATCAAAAATATTCTTCTTTGAATAGAGCACTTTGATTATTAATGAAAAGAAAACACTAAGATTAATATGCATTCTTAAAAACTTAATTTCTGTTAACACGATCAGTCTTAGTGTATAAAGTATGATGATTTGAAATGTTTAACAGCATATTAATATTTATTAGATGTGACTTTATTTCTCAATACTTTATGCAAATATATTTAATAATTATAGTGAAATATAGGTTCACTATGTGGCTAAACTTTACTATCTTAATTTTTAGTTTCAAAGTTTATGGATTTTGTGATGCTGAAAAAATTTTCAAAAGCAAAGTATAACAGCATAAACAGTCCTGTATTCAGTTCCTTTGCATGATACAGTATAAGATAGTTTTCACAATTGATGGCTTCCATAACAAAAATAATTTTAAGTCCAGAATGAATATTAATCACATGATCCCAAATTTCTCTCTTAGTGACAGAATCCCCTTCTAATCTCCCTAAAAACATTTACTCTATGCATGGATCAGTCTAGTTATTTAAGAGACTAGTGAATGAACTCTGGATTTGTACATTTTGGACAAAAATACTTAAAAAGAAGCCAGAAGCCAGTGGACCAGAAAGTATATACAGTTAGGTAAATAAAATGTTTCTGATTTAGTATTCAAAGGAAAATTATCAATGTCTAATTTTTTTAAATGTTATTTCCCTCTATGTAAGTGGTTGTGCCTTTTAAATTGAGAATTCTTAAACATGTTTTGGTTAGGTATTAGAAAATAGCACATCATCCTAAGGATCTAAGCGAACTTAAGTCATCTTTTTGCAAAAGAAGAACAAGGTAAATTATCAATACTAGGTTTTGCTAGTATTTGCTTTTTTCTAAAGTTCTCAAATTCTGTTACCAGAGTTAAATTGGAAATGAATTGTAGAGACATTGATATTTTTTCTTGAAAAGCAAATCTTTTGGGGTATTTGCCTCAATCAAAATGATGGTATATATAGCTGAAATCACTCTCTAGTCATTCTGGCGGCTCCTGAGTAGGACTGTTAGATTAGAGGAATCTGTAATCAGGGCTACTACACTCTTTATGCCAACCACTGAGATTTATTTATTTATTTATTTATTTATTTATTTATTTATTTATTTATTTATTTTTATAGTCAAGGCAACCCTTGGTTGACTTCACAGCTTGTAAGGACCTTATTAGCTCACAATCCCTTTTTTTTTTTTTTTTTTTTTACACCTATAGCACCTGGCCTTCCTAGGTGGTCTCCCATCCAAGTACTAACCAGGCCTGACCCTGCTTAGCTTCCGAGATCAGACAGGATCAGGCATGTTCAGGGTTCCACAGAGATTTAATGTCCAAAATTCACTGAAGGAAACCATAGTTCACTAAGGTTGCTTCTGAGGTGAACAAAAGCTCTAGAATTCCCAGATGAGAATGCTAAAGCCAGACTGGAAAACCAACATTATTGAAGTCCTCAATTCAAACCTTGAATAAGCTGTTTCTTCAGGAGCCAGTAGGGGATCCTTTTATAAGCTCATTAACACCTCCTTCTTATTTTGGTACCCAAATCCATATTGTGTTAGTATAAATACCTGAGCATAATGAGCCATATCCTTCTTAAATGCTTTACCTAGGCAGAGGAGTAGCTGTAGTTCAGAGATAAAATGTTCAAGCTATCCCACATTTCAGACAATAAAAGTTTGTTTTTTTGCCCTAAATTGATGGTTCCCACAGCAAATTTAGGGGTGAATATATTACTATTGTAGTAGTAATCTTTATACTGAACTAGTTTACAAAATTCTTTTTTGACTTTCAGTTTTCAAAATAATTCTGTTAAACTTGTCTTCATGTTTATTTTCTATATGTGAGAAAACTAGAATGTAAATTCTCAATTATAAGCATATTTTTGGCTTATTAAATTTTAAAGATCTAAAAGTATTCCTGATTTTGTAAAACAGTGTGAAGTACTAGTGGAAAATTAAATAGAAAGTACCTTGTTTGAATAGCCACTTTCTTGAAAATGACACACATTTGGATAGTATCCTTCTATTTATTTGATTATGCGGGATACCCAGAGTTTTTTTTTTTTATTTACTTTGGTTTCTTTGAGGAAAAGTTTCACTGTATTCACAGTTAAGAGTTAATGTCCCACTTCACTCTTAACCATTTTAAAAGTTTCCCTAGAAATAGAACTTTTCCATAAACTGGATACTTTTTCATTTATTAGCTGGAAGTGTCTATGGCAGTTTAATCTAACCATCCAGCCAGTGGACAGCAGATCTGGGAAGCATTATGTCTTCTAGAAAGCCTCACAAAAGACCGAATATATTAGACCAACTCTGATTTGTACATCAGAGGCAAAAACTATGATACCTAAAGTTCCTAGCATATAGGAAGCACTAAAAAGTTCAGTATCTAAACTAATTCTTTATATCCTAGAACGCATTTTCACAATGATTGGCAAGCCAGTGTTTTATTAGGGCAAAACCATGTAAGTATATCCATGGGAAACTTGTTTCACACTAGTGGTATAAGGAACATTTATTACCAAGATGACTTCTGTAGAAAAGTGATTCAGGAGGTGGTCACACATGAATTTTCCCAGTAGTTTAGGACTGTTGAGAGGTGGAAATAAAAAACCTCTGAGTGATTAGGAAACAATTCCAATTTTCAGGTAACTGAAAGGCAATGGCATTTCCTATCCTTTGAGAAGCTGGAGTCTGAGAAGAAGGATGAATAAAGAATGATGTTGTGACAACTTAGACCTAGCCACAAAACAGCAGCATATTTTAAAAGTAAGGAGTGAACGAACACACTTGGCAAGAGAAGCTAAAAATTGAGAGGCTACAAATTAAGGCTCTGCTTGCCCAGCTAATGTAATTCATTCTCTGTTTTGGCACTGGTTACTCCATTATTTCTCCTGGTGCTGTTCCTATCTCCTGCTCCTATTTAACCCATGAAAAAAAGTGATGGCACTTTCAGCTGCTGTAAACATGAAGCTGCTGAACAAATACTTCACATAAGGATCTTCACTGTGCCTTTCAATCTTCCACCTGTATTGAGGGATCTGCCCTTCTGTTTCCCTGTCTACTTCAAGGTTATTAAGAGTCAGTCATCCACCCAGATAACACCCTTGTGTGAAATAGAAATCTTAGAGACAGCAAGCTTGTTGTAGAACCTAACCTCTGAGTATTAGATGATATGAACTGTTATTCGTCTACTCAAAGGTTAAATTACCTGTATAAAAAAAGTAAGCAACATCATAAGCTACTTTAACATATTCATATTAATTAGGTTCACTTCAGTAATAGAAAACCAAGATTCTAATTAATAAGAATTTAAAAGATATACTGGATCCAGTCCCAGCAAAGGTTAATAATGAATTCATGTGTAGTTTTAAAATGTGACAGTTTTCTGTAAAAATGCTGTTTTCAATAAGCAAGTTATCTGTAGAGAAAATTTCTGAAGACTGTACAACAGTGACACTAATTTTAATTGGTCTTGTCCTACTGATGGGAAAGGTTCAGGATCTTGCTAACTACTATATTTTTTATTTAAGGTCTACTTGTTGGTTTCTTATCTATTCCTTTTTTCAAAGCTTAGCAAGTTTAGAATTTTTAAGAATCTGAACATGAATCCATTTTTTTACATGTCAAAAGTTTTCATTATGTTATTACTTTATAGCAACAGGTGGATTCACAAACGGAGACAACAAAGCAAGTCAATCAGATGCAAAATAGGTTACTAGAAAAAAATGTCCACAGTAAGAGAAGTGCTGAGTCCTGTGCAACCCGGAGAAAAGTACAGAAAAACGAGAAGCTGATTGGGTTGCTTAACAAGGAAAGAGCTCAGGTGAGTGGCTTTTATTGTTGTTTTTTATTCTTAATGTTACATTAGAATGCGCCCTTTGGGGATAAAGACGTTTTATTTTCTCCTGAGGGCCAAGGTTGTATGGCTTTGTTAAATGAGAAGGGACAGAAAATATCCTATCCAGCAGATAAAATCAAAGCAGCCAACACCAGTTATCATAGAAACAGAATGATAGCACATTTATATATAGATCTGATTCCTTCGTTTACCCTAAGAATGTAATGAAGTGCACTTAAGTTTTTTATGCCATCTATGATCCATTAGGGACTCTTAACGTATTCCATACTTTTATATTGGTTCCTCCAGTCTAACCCTTATAATCAAATGTAAGTGAAGTGTTTTCCTTGTCGATATGGCTGTATTTTAAAATGATGTTTTGGGGTTTTTTTTTTTTACATTTAATCATTTGGTTGGATAGTGACTCACCTATAGCAGATGACTCATTCAAGCAACACAAAAGCCTTTCCTAATCTAACCAATTTTCACAAGAAGAAGAAACATACAGTGTATTTATATTTTCATTGGAAAAAAAAAATATTTTTTTTCAAAATGGCCAACATTTTATGTGACTTTTAAACACCATCATCTTCCTAGTGTGTAACAGGATAGTAACGCCCCTACCTTCTATCTCCCACTGCTCCCCTCCCCACCCCCCAAAATTGGTGCATCAGGCTATTGAGATGTTAATTACTAAGCACTGAATTTGACTCTGAACTTCTTGGCAGCCAAGGCAAAAGTTAGAGCATACTAGTTAGGCATTTCTCATCTAGCCAGCAAGCATACGAGTTTATCCAGAGAGAGAAGTGCTTTTTTTGTACTAATAGGAATCTTTTGCATTTACTCCGTTACAAAATAATAGTAGAATTATTTGTTTTTTATTTTTAAATTGTAAGGAAATCTACTTCAAATGGTCATTTTATAATTCTCATTTGTAAAATTAAGACAAATATTGGAGTGAAAATAGAATAGAGATTCTTGAGGCTCCTTTTCAACCCTTACTGTGAACCAGAATTATCTGTGAATGGAGGTGGAAGGGACTATAAAAATACTGATGCCTAAGTTCCAAGCAAAGAAATTAATTCATTTTAACTAGGATGGCAATGTGATACTTGTGTGTAGATTTTATCACTCCAGAAAGTTTTGTTCTCTTTCCCAGTCAGTCCTCTTCCCTCAAAGACAACCACTGTTCTGATATTCTGATTCTAGTCACTGGATTACTTTTGCCTCTCTAGAATTTCATATACATGTAATAATACAGTATGTACTCATTTTTTGTCTGGCTTCTTTGATTCAGAATGTTTTTTGAGATTTAATCATACTGTTGCATGTATTAGTAATTAGTTATTGTTGAGTAGTACTCCATTGTATAACTATATTGTAATTCACATATCCATTCTCTTATTACTTGACACCTGGCTACCCCTGGTTCTGGCCATCACAAATATAGTTGCTATAAACATTCTTACACAGTCCTTCTGTGCGCATGTTTTCTTTCTTCTGAGAGGTGGAATTGCTGGGTCATAGATACATATTCAACTTTATAAAAAGCTGACAAATGGTTCTCATGTTATATTCCCACCAAGAATGTATGAGAGTTCTAGCCAATCCACATCCTTCCCAACATTTGTTGTTGTCAGTCTTTTTAATTTTAGCCATTCCAACATGTGTATTTCACGATGATTCTAATTATCATTTACCTGATGACTAGTAACTTTGAGCACGTTTTCATGTGCTAACTGCCCATTTATATATCTTCTGTGAAATGTCTTTTCAAGTGTTTTGACCCAGTTTTTTATATAGCCGATTGTCTTTTTATTATTGAGTTATAGGAATTCTTTATATATTTCATATGTAAGTCTTCTATCCAGTATTTGTATTATGGATATCATCTTCTTAATGTACAATCTACCTGTTCATTTACTTAAAGTGTCTTTGATGAGCAGAAGCTGTTTGTTATTTTTATCTGAAGTTCAATTAATCAGTTTTTTTCTTTGAATTTTTTTTCCTGTAAAGAAACCCAAGAAACCTTTGCCTTCCTCAAGGTTACAACATTGTTTTGCTATTGATATATATATTTTGGAAGGTATATAGTTTTAGTTAGCTTTCATGTTTGGGCCTGTGAGCATCTCAAATCAATTATGGTGAGAGGTAGGGGTTGAGGTTCATTCTTTTCCATATAGAAAATCCATTGTCCCAGATCATTTGTAAAATGATTTTCCTTTCCTTAATTAAATTTCTTGGGAGACCTTGTCAGAAGTCAGCAGACTGAATTAGTGTGGGCCTATTTCTGGACTCTCTATTCTCTATCAACCTGTCTATCCTTACACCAACACACTGCATCAATTACTGTAGCTTTACAGCAAGTTCTGAAATTAGGTAGTGCAAGTCCATCACCCATTTTCTTCAAGAATGGCTTGGCCATTTTAGGCCCTGGTCCCCTCCCTAACATTTAAGAACCAGCTTGTCAATTTTCCACTAAAAAGCACAATGAGATTTGGATTGGGACTACACTAAATCTAAAGATCAGTTTAGGGGGAAGTGAAATCCCAACAACATTGAGCCCTCCAATGCATGAACCTGGTATTTCCTCCCATTTACATAGATCTTTAATTTCTCTCAACAATATTTTGTAATTTTTAGTGTAGACAGTTTACACATCTTCCATTAAAAATATCTCTATTTTAGATTTTCATCCTATTGTGAATGACATTTTTTAAAAATTTCAAATTTCAGTTATTTGTTACTCATATATAGTACAGTTGATTTTGTCTATTGACTTTGTATCTTTAGATCTTCCTAAATTCACTTATTCTAGTAGTTTTTTTGGTACATTCTTGGGATTTTCTACAGTCAATGATATTGTCTATGAATAGTTTTACTTTTTTTTTTTCCAACTTGTATGCATTTGTTTGTTTGTTTGTTTTTGTTTTTATGGCTGTTACACTTGCCAGGACTTCTGATACTAAAATGAGTAGAAGCAGTGGGAGTGGGCATCCTTGTTTTGTTCCTGATCTTGTGGGGGAAAGCATTCATTCTTTCACCAATAAGTATACTATTAACAGTAGGTTCATTCTAAAAGCCCTTTATCAGATTGAAGAAATTTCATGGTATTTGTAGTTGTGCTGAAAAATAAATTTAAGCCATGAATGGGTATTAAATGCTTTTTATAGATTGATTGAGATGATTATGTGACTTTTGCCCTTTAATAGTATGAATTACATTATTTGAATGTTAATTTAACCTTTTATATCTGGGATAAACCCCACTTAGTCACGATGTGTTGTCATATTGAATTCAATTTGCTGTAATTCCATTAGGGATTTTTATATCTCCATTAATGAGAGATATTGGTCTTTGATATACTTTTCTCATAATATCTTTGTATGGCTTTATTTTCAGGTCATTATTTGAGTTATATGAGTTGGAAGTGTCTCTTTTCAGAAAATGTGTAAGATTTGTCTTTCATAAATGTTTGATAGACTTCAGCAAGAAAACAGTCTAGAGTTTCATTGTAGAAAATTTTTTAGTTATAAATTTATAGAAGATATAGTGATCATTTGATTTTCTTATGTCAGTTTTGGTGATTTGTCTCTTTCAAAGAATTTGTCCATCTAAATTGTCAAATTCATAAGCAATATTATATTCTCTTATGCTTTTACTATCTTCACTATCCATATTTATATACCTTCTGTCATTCCTGGTAATGGTAACATTGTCTATCTGTCTGTCTGTCTATCATCTATCTATCTATCTATCTATCTATCTATCTATCATCTATCTATCAATCTATCTATCTATCATCTGGCTATCATCTTCTATCTATCTATCATCTATCTATCATCTTCTATCTATCTATCATCTATGTATCTATCTATCTATCTATCTATCTATCATCTGTCTGTCTGTCTGTCTATCTATCTATCTATCTATCTATCTACCATCTATCTATCAACCTACCTACCTACCTACCTACCTATCTAATCTCTCTTCCAATCATTTGTACTGATATTTACAAAGAACTGACTTTTGGATTTGTTGAACTAATTTTCATTTTTTATAATTTCCCTCTACTTATTTTGGATTTAACTGTTCTTTTTCTTTTAAGCTTCATAAAGTGAAAGCTTAAATCATTTGATTTTAAGCCTTTTCTTTCTTAAAATATAGAGCTATAAATTTTTAAGCACTGCTTTAGCTATATTCCACAAAGTTTGATATGTTGTATTTTCATTACTGTTCAATTAAATATATTTTCTAATTTCTCTTGCCTATTCTTTGAACCATGGATTATTTAAAAGTATGCTATTTAATCCCTAAATGTTTTTGAGATTTTCTGAGTATTTTTTTATTACTGATTTCTAGTTAATTCTGTTCTCATCAAAATGTATCTTGTGTTATGGCAATCCTTTAAAATTCATTGCAACTTGTTTTATAGCCCAGAAGGCCTAGCTTGGTAAATGTTTCTTTTGTACTTGTGAAGAGCATGTGTTCTGAAGTTTGGGCTATACTATTCAACAAATGTTAATTAGGCTAAACTATTTAATGGTATTGTTCAAATTTACTGTATCTTCACTGTTTTGCTATATTTTGTCCTCCTGTTTATTAATGACAAGTATTAAAAGCTTCAGGTATAATTGTGGCTTCATCTATTTTTCCCTTTAGTACACTTGACATATTATATTAGTTTCAGATGTACAACATAGTGATTAGACATTTACATAACTTAGGAAATGATCACCCTGACAAGTCTAATACCCATCTGACATCATACATAGTTATTACAATATTATTGACTATATTCCCTATGCTGTACCTTTCATCCCTGTGACTGTTTTCATAACTGGTACTTAATCCCTTTTTTCATTTATCTCCCCAACTCCCCCCCACCAATCTGGCAACCATAAATGTTTTATGGGTTTGTTTCTGTTTGGTTTATTTTTTTAGATTCCACATATAAATGAAATTATGTGGTAATTGTCTTAGTCTGACTTAACTTAGCACAGTATCCTCTAGGTCCAATCATGTTGTTGCAGTTGGAGGGATTTTATTTTTTTGGCTGAGCAATATTCCATTGTATATATTTACCATTATCTTCTTTATCCATTTGTCTAATGATGGACACTTAGGTTGCTTCCATATTTTCACTATTGTAAATAATTCTGCAGTGGACGTAGGGGTACATGTATTTTTGAATTATCATTTTGGATTTCTTCAGATAAATACCGAGAAGTGAAATTACTGGGTCACATAGCGGTTCTATTAATATTTTTTAGGAAGCTCCATACTGTTTTCCATGGTGGCAGCATCCGTTTACAATCTCACCAGCAGTGCATCAGGCTTCCCTTTTCTTCACATCCTCACCAACACTTGTTTGTTGATTTGTTGATAGCCATTCTGACAGGTGTGAGCCTTTTAATATGTTTATTGGCCGGCCATCTGTTTGTCGTCTTTGGTGAAATGTCTAGGTCCTCTTCCCATTTTTTCATTGGATTGTCTGTTTTATGTTTTTTTGTTTGTTTGTTTGGGGCTTGTTTGTGTTGTGTGTGCTGTATGAGTTCCTTATATATTTCGAATATTAACCCTTAATCGATGTATCATAAATGAATATCTTCTCCCATTCAGTAGGTTGTCTTTTCATTTTGTTGATGGTTTCGTTTGGTGTGCAAAACCTCATTAGTTTGATGTAGTCCCATTTGTTTATTCTTTTTTTCCCTTGCCTGAGGAGACATATTAAAAAAAAGTATTTCTATGAGCAGAGTCAGAGTGTACTGCCTATATTTTCCTCTAGGAGTTTAATGGTTTCGAGTCTTACATTGTCTTTAACCCATTTTTAGTTTATTCTTGTATATGGTATAAAAAGTGATTCAGTTTCATTGTTTTGTATGTCTGTCCAGTTTTCTCATCACCATTTATTGAAGTGACTGTCTTTATCCCATTGTATGGTCTTGCCTCCATCATAGATTAAATGACCGTATAGGCATTGGTTTATTTCTGAGTTCTCCATGCTGTTTTTGCACCAGTATCATGCCATTTTCATTACTATAGCCTTGTGGTATACAGTTTGATATCTAGTAGCATGATACCTCCAATTTTGTTGTTCTTTCTCACAATTGCTTTAGCTCTTTGTGGTCTTTGTAGTTCTCTATACATTTTAGGATTCTAGTTCTGTGAAAAAATATTGGTATTTTGATAAGGATTGTATTAAATCTATAGATTGCTTTGCGTACTATGGACATTTTAACAATATTTAGCAAAGAATTTAAAAATTCTTCCTATCCACAAGCACAATATGTTTCCATTTATTTGTATTTTTTTCCATTTCTTTCCTGTGTCTTAATTTTCCACATACAGGTGTTATACCTTCTTTGTTAAATTTATTCTTAGGTATTTTATTCTTTTTCGGTGCAATTGTAAATGTGATTGTTGTCTTAATTTCTCTTTCAATTGTTCATTATTGGTGTATAAAAATACAATTTCTGCATATTTTTATATCCTGCTATTTTACTGAATTCATTGATCAGTTTTAACAGTTTTTGGTGGAATCTTTAGGGATCTCTATATGGTATGTCATCTGTAAATAATGACAGTTTTACTTTTTTTCCAATTCAGTTGCCTTTTTTTTTCTTGTCTGATTGCTAGGACTTCCAATACTATGTTGAACGAAAGTGGTGAAAATGGACATCCTTGTCTTTAAAAGAAATTAGCTTTAAGCTTTTCAGCACTGAGTATGATATTAGCCATGGGTTTGTCATATATTGCCTTTATTAAGTTGAGGTATGTTTTCTTTGTCTCCACTTTGCTAAGTAGTTTTTTTTTTTATCATAAATGGATGTTAGATTTTTGTCAAGTGCATTTTTTGCATCTATTGATAAGATCAAATGATTTTTATCCTTCATTTTGTTGATGTGGTATCATGTTACTTTGTTTGCATTATTGGACCAGCTTTGCGTCCTTGATCATGGTGTATGATCTTCATAATGTACTGCTGAATTCAGTTTGCTCATATTATATAGAAGATTTTTTGCCTCTATAATCATTAGGAATATTGGTGTATAATTTCTTTTTGTAATGTCTTTGCATGGTTCTGGTAGCAGAGTAATGATGGCCTAATAAAATAAGTTGGAGAGTCTCCCCTCCTCTTCAATTTTTTAAATAGTTTGAGGATAGATATTAATTTTTCTTTGATTATTTGGTAAAATTCACTGTGAATCCATCTGGTCCAAGGCTTTTATTTTTTGAAAATTTTTAAATTACTGATTCTATTTTGTTAGTAGTTATCTATCTCTTCAGAGTTTCTGCGTCTCATTCATTCATCCTTGGAAGATTGTGTGTTTGTAGCTATTTATCCATTTCTTCCGGATGGGCCAACTTTTTGGCAGATAATTGTTCAAAGTATTTCCTAATAATCTTTTCTGTTTCTGTGGTTTTAGTCATCACTTCTCTTTCATTTCTGATTTTATTTATTTGAGCCCTCTCTTTTTTTTCTTGATGAGTCTGGCTAAATGGTTTATCAATTTTATTTATCTTTTTAGAGAACCAGCTTTTGGTTTCATTGATCTTGCTATTTTTTTTTTCTTTTTTAGACTCATTTATTTCTACTCTGATCTTTATTTCCTTCCTTCTACTCACTTTAAGCTTTGTTTGTTCTTCTAATTTCTTTAGGTGTCAGGTTAGATTGTTTAAGATTTTTTTTCTTTCTTGAGATAGGCATGTATTGCTATAAATTACCTTCTTAGAACTGTTTTGGCTGTGTCCCATAGATTTTGGGTTGTTGTGTTGTCATTCATTTGTTTTAAGGTATCCTTTGATTTCTTCCTTGATCTTATTAATCCATTTGTTTAGTAATATGTTACTTAGACTCCATGGTTATGTTTTTCAGTTTTCTTCTTGTAATTGATTTCTAGTTTCATATGCTTAATATAATTTCAGTCTTCTTAAATTTATTAATACTTGTGTTGTGGACTAACGTGGTCTAGTTTGGAAAATGTTGCACGTATACTTGAGAAAATGTATATTCTGCTGCTTTTGGGTGAAATGTCTTCAAAATACAATTAAATCCACTGGTCTAAAGTGTCACTCGCGGCCACTGTTTCCTTGCTTTTTTTCTGTCTGAGTGTTCTTTCCATTGATGTCAGTGGGATGCTAAAGTTCCCTACTATAACCCGTATTACTGTCGGTTTCTCCTTTTTTGTCTGTTAGCAGTTGCTTTATATATTAAGGAGTTCCTATGTTGGGTGTATAGATGTTTATGAGTTATATCCTCTTATCAGATTGATCCATTTATCATTATGAAATGTCTTTCTCTGTCTCTTGTAGCAGCCCATGTTTTAAAGCTCTTTTGTATGGTATAGGTATTGCGACTGCAGCTCCTTTTGTTTCCATTTGCATGAAATATCTTTTCCATCCCTTTCAGTCTGTGTGTGTCTTTAGATCTGAAATGTATCTCTTATAGGCAGAATATGTCTGGGTCTTTGTTTTTTTTTTAATCCATTCAGCTACCTTCAGTCTTTTGATTCAAGCATTTAGTCCATTTACATTTAATTATTGATAGGTGTGTACTTATTACCATTTTATTGTTTTCTGATTGTTTTTAAGTTCTCTGTTCCTTTCTTATTCTCTTGCTCTTGTATGTTGATGACTTTCTGTAGTGTTGGGTTTCTTTCTCCTTATTTCTTGAGTATTTCTCATAGATTTTTGGTTTGTGGTTACCATGTGCTTCCTATATACCAAGCTATGTATAGAGCATTCTGTTTTAAGTTGACTGTTACTTAAGTTTCAAACACATTCTAAAATCACTGTTATTTTTACTAACATCCACCACATTTGTTTTTGTCATTATATTTTTACTTCTTTTGTGTGTTTGTGTGTATCCTTTAATTTACTATTATAATTACACATGCTCTTCCTACTTTTGACTTTTATCTTTGTACTAGTTTTAGTGTTGGTTGATCCACTGATTTTATTGTGTTTGCCTTTATCAGAGAATTTTTATTGTGTGATATTTTATTATCCATATTTTTTTTACTTTTTTCCTCCACTTAAAAGAAATTTGTTAACATGTCTAATAATATTGGATTGGTGGTGATGAACTCGTTCAGCTTTTCCATGTCCAAGAAACTTTGATTCTAAATGATAGCCTTAGTAGGTAATCTTGCTCTAAGTCCCTGCATTTCATCACTTTGACTATTTCCTGATGATCTCTTCTGACCTACAAGTTTCTGTTCAGAAATCAACTGACAGTTTTATTGGAGCTCTAAGTGTTTTTTTTCTTGCCACTTTTAGGATTTTCTGTCTTTTACCTTTGGCATTTTAATTATGATGTATCTGGGGTAGGCCTCTTCAGGTTCTTGTTAGGGAATCTGCACTTCCTAGACTTGTTATGTCTATTTTCTTTGCCACAGTAAGGGAAGTTTTCAGTCATTCTTCAATTAGGTTTTCAATCTTTTGCTCTTTGTCTTCTCCTTCTGGGACCCCCTACAGTGTGAATGTTGTTATATTTTATGTTGTCTCAGTGGCTCCTTAAACTAGCCTGTTTTTAAAATTCTTTTTACTGGTTCTGATTGGGTGTTTTCTGTTACTGTGTCTGTCAGATTGCTCATTCAGTCCTCTGCTTCATCTAATCTGTTGATTTCTTCAGATGTTTTCATTTCAGTTATTATATTCTTCATTTGTTTTTTGTTATTGTTTCTCATTGTTGAGATTATCAATGAGTTCATCTATTCTTCCCCTAAGTTCATTGACCATCCTTATCACCAGTGTTTAGAACTCTCCATCTGGTAGATTGCTCATCTCCATTGTGTTGATTTCTTTTTCTGGAGTTGTCCTGTTCTTTCATTTGGGACATGTTCATCTTCTCATTTTGGCTGACTCCCTGAGTTTATTTCTATATATCGGGTAGATCTTCTGTATCTCCCAGTCTTGGCAGAGTAGCCTTATGTAGTTGGTATCCTGTGAAGTCCAGTGGCACTGTCTCCCCGTTCACCTGAGCTATGTGCTCTGAGAGTGTCCCTAGTGTGGGTGTGTGTGCCTTCTTGTTGATTTGAGCCTTGGTTGCTATTGGTACATCTGTGGGTTGGATTGATCCTCAGGCTGACTGGCTGTGAGGGATGGTTGTGACTACAGTAGACAAGATGTTATATGGAAGGAGACCCACAGAGTGATAGTTGCTGTAGTGGGGCTGTTGCCATCTGAGTTAGCCTTTGGTTGTGTCATTTGTGGAGCTGGTTGGGTGGTGCCTTGTGTGGTCTGAAACTGGCCACTGGCTTTGTTGTTTCTGGAGGCTCTTGGGAGGGGCTCTGGTGCCAGTCAAGGTCAGTCATTGGTGTCAGCTCGAGGAGCTTAGTTGGAGCTACAGAATGATCTGTGGTTGGTTGTTGCTTGTGCTGGGCCTGAAGGTTCTTGGGAGAGGCTATGCTACAAACCAAGCTGGATGCCACTAGTTCCAGGCTTGGTACCTTTGGTGGGCCCCACGATGTGAGCTGAGGTCCTTCGTCTCTTGCGCTGGGTTTGTGGCCACTTTATTGAAGTTGCACTCCAGGCTAACATTGACTACAGGTTAGGCCAAGTTGGGGCCACCTACTGGGTCTTACAATGCAAGTTGAGACCGGTCGCCACTTGTGCTGAGCTTGGGGCTGCTTAATAAGAGGTACAGGGCGTGCCGAGGCCAATTGCTATTTGTTTAGGGTCCATGGACCTTCAAGAGATTTTAGGAAAGTCTGCAGCAGTAGCATCCAAGGCAGGCTGCTTGTGTGTAAAAGCCATTGGAAGTGTCTCAGGCAAGACACATGAGTTGGGTAGGGTGGGGTAGGGTTTCAAGGAGTCTTCAGGGAGAAGTGAACAGTGTTAGCCAGGTTCATGGAGACCTTAAATTTAGTGCCTGCCTATGCTGGGCTGGCTGGGTGAGGGGAAGGCTCAATGATGGAGCGATGGCACCTGCCAGTGTCTCTTCCCTAGAGAGAGCTGTCCTGACCACTACCTCTCTAGCCTTCACCCTGAAGGTAGTCACTTCTGTTCCTCCCTATGTCTTTTAGGGCTTACCCCATCCCCACCTTGTACTAGAACTCAGAGTGAGTGTGTCTGTGTGCAGGCCCCTCAAGGGGAATGCCTAGGACTCCAGCAGCTGGAGTTCCCAGGCTGGGAGCCCAGGCCTCTTGCTCCTTGAAGGGGGGTGGATTTCTGTGACTGAGATGTCCCTCCTGACATTGCCATACTGTAGGTGTGGGAACTGCCCATTCAGCATCTCTACCCTTCCTACCAGTCTTCACATGACTTATTTATATTCTTAAAGGACTTCTGTTCAGCTAGTCTTCAGGTGGTTTTCAATGTTGGTTTTATGATTTAGCTGAAATTTGTATGTGACTGTGGGAGGAGGTGAGCACAGCATTTACTTACACCATGTCGGCTGAAAGTCAAAGTCTGTTACATCTTGGTGAACTGTCCTGTTTTATCATTATGAAACATTTCTTATATTTGTCAATGAATTCATCTTGAATGCTTTGTCTGACTTTGCATTAACAATTGTAGTGTCTCTGTGATCAGTATTTAAATGGTATGTTCTTTTCCATCTTTTTATATTTGTTTTTGTGTCTTATATATGCGCTTTTGTAGACAGTTGTCTTGCTGTTTTTGTATAGTCTGAAAAATACCTCCTTTTAATGTCTTTTACATTTAATGTAATTATTGGTGTAGTTGGGCTTAATCTACAGTAGTATTGCTACTTATTTTAGCACCATTTATTATTTGTCACTTTTTACTTCCCTCTTGCTCTCTTTTGGACTAATCAAGAATTCCTCTCTCTTGGCTTTTTAAACTAAACTTCTTTGGGTTTTTTGGAGATATTTTTAGTGGTTACTCTACAGACCAGTACCAATCCATGGCCTAATAGGAACCAGGTCACACAGTAGGAAGTGAGTGGCTGGCCAGCAAGCCAAGCTTCACCTGTATTTGTAGCTGCCCCCCAGCACTAGCATCACTGCCTCAGCTCCACCTCAGATCACCAGGCGTTAGAATCTCATAGGAGCACCAGTCCCTGGGGCCAAAAAGGTTGGAGAGCACTGCTCTAGAACACAGATTGAGCAAACTATAGCCTATGGGCCAAATTCAGCCAACTACCTATTTTTGTAATTTGTTTTATTAGTATAAAGCTGTACTGATTTTCTTACATGGTGTAGTGGCAGAGCTGAGTAGTTGCAACAGAGACGGTATGGCCTAAAATTCCTAAAATATTTATCTGCTCTTTTGAAGAAAATGTTTGCAAACCCCTGATCTAAAACAACTCTACCTACTAGAAATAAAATGTGAGCCGCACATGTAATTTTAAATCTTTTAGTAGCCACATTGAAAAAAGTAAAAAAGAAACAGGTAAAATTTATTTTAATATATCCTAATTAAACCAATATTCAAAATGTTGCAGTGTTTTATTACAAAATAATTTTTTGAGATATTTTACATTTTTATCATATGAAGTCTTTAAACTCTGGTGTGTTTTACACTAACAGCACATCTCAATTTGGACTAGCCACATTTCAAGTGTTCAAGTCATATGTTAGCTGGTGGCCACTGTGATCACAGCTCTAGAAATTATAATGTGCACCTTTAAGTTATCACAGTCCACCCTGAGTTAGTATTACCACTTCACATATTAGAACCTTACGAAAACATATTTCCATTTATCCTTCCATACTTTGTACTACTGTCATATATTTTGCTTTTACATTTATAATTTCATAATGCAGTTATTATTGGGCTTTAAAGTCATTTTTTCTCCACAGAAATTGAAAAAGATGGGAAAGTCTTTAAAACCCCCATCTTTACTGTCATTGGAATTCTTCAGACCTTCAGTAGATCCGAGTTTACATTTGGCATCATTTCCCTTCAGCCTAAAGAAATTTCTTTAATTATTGCAGTGAAGATTTACTGGAGACTAATTCTCTCATCTTGTCTGTCTGAAAATATCTTTATTTCACCTTTTTATCTGGTGTGGGGAAAGCTGGAACTATATTTCTGAAATATTTTTTTTAGCATTTTATTTTGAAGTAATTATAGACTCAAATTGCAAAAATAGAGAACTCCCATGTACGCTTCACTAGTTTCCCCCAATTAAATCATCTTCTACAACCATGGTATAATTTTCAAAACCTGGAGTTGACATTGGATTACTACTATAAAATACAGACCATATTTGGTCACCAGTTTTTACGTGTGTTTGTGTGTTCCATGACACTTAATTACATGTATTGAGGAAACACCTCAATCGTCCTAACTGTTCCATGACCACCAAGAAACCCCCTTGTACTGCTTTATAGTGACATTGTCCCCCAATCTTAAACCCTCAAGAGCACTGGTGTGTTCTGTAGCACTGTAATTTTGCCATTTTGAGCATCTCTTATAAATCATATTACATAGTATGTAACTTGTTGAGATGTAACTTATGTAACTTCTCTCATTCACCATAATGCCCTTGAGATGTGTTTTGCATGTATCAATAGTTCGTTCCTTTTTATTGCTAAGTTGTATTCTGAAGTATGGATGTGGTATCAACGTGTGAGATCATATGATTTTTCATCTTTACTGTAAACATGGTGGATGACATTGATTAGTGTTTGAATATTGAACTAATCTTACATTTCTCAAATTGACCCATGTGGGCATGATAATTATTCTTTTCATGTTGCTGGATTCAGTTTGCTGGTATTTTGTTGAAGATTTTTTTGCATATGTTCATGAGGACCACTGAGTGTAGTTTTTATTCTATTGTCTTTCTGGTTTTGGTACTAGGATAATGCCAGCTTCATAGAAATGAGGTTTTTCTTCATCTAAGTTTTAGAAGAGAATGAGTAGAATTGGTGTTCTTTTAAAAATGTTTTGGAGAATTCTCCAGTGAAACCATCTGGGCCTGGAAACTTCTTCTTTATAACTATGAATTAAATTCCTTTACTAAAAATAAAAATGTTCAGATTGTATATTTCAGAAGTTGGCAAACTTTTCTATAATGAGCCATAGTAAATATACAGGTTTTATAGGTTATGTGGTCTCTGTCACAACTATTCATCTCTGAATTGTTGCACAAAAGAGTAACACTACGTAAACAAATGAGTATAGCTCAGTTCCAGCAAAACTTAAATTATGGCACTGAAATTTGAATTCCATATATTTCTCAAGTGTCACAACTTTTTACCTCTACCATTTAAAAATGTAAAAACTATTCTTAGTTGGTAGACTGTACAAAAATTGCTGACCACAGTTTACCAACTCCTAATGTATTTCATCTTGAGTTGTTTTTGATAATTTGTGGTTTTCTTAAGAACTGGTCCATTTTGTCTGAGCTGTCCTTTTTAAGAACTGTTCACAGTATTCCCTTATTTAAAACCTTTAAATATCTGTGGGATCTATAGTAATGTTTCCTTTCATTCTACATATTGACTAGTTGTTTTCTCTCCTTTTTGGTCTGGTTTATCACTTTTATTCATCTTTTTGCAGAACCATCTTTTATTTGTTTGATTTTTTCTCTATTTTTCTGTTGTCAATTTCATTGATTTCTGCTCTTGAATTTATATTCTTTTTCTAGTTTCTTGAGGTAGAGACTTAAGTCTCAATTATTGAGCTGAGACTTTTCTTTTCCAATATAAGTTTTTAGTATTATAGATTTCCTTTCTAGATAGTGTTAGCCATGTCCCACATATTTTGATATTTTCATTCAGTTCAATATGTGTTTAAGTTTCTCATGGGTTTCTTAGACATATTCATAAAAGTGCTTTTAAATTTTCAAGTGCTTGGAGATTTCCTTATTACTTTCCTTCAGCTTGATTTTGATTTATTTTCTTTTATCTAGTTTAGGTAGGTTAAGCTATTGATCTCAGCCCTTCACTTTTTTATAATATGAACATTTAATGTTATAAATGTCTTGCTAAGCTCCATTTTAACTGCATCCCATGAATGTTAATATATTGTATTTTTATTTTGTTTAGTTCAAGACATTTTGTACTTGAGACTTTTTTTGTGATGCTCTGGCTATCAGAAGTTTGTTTACTTTCTAAGCATTTGAAGATTTTTGTTACTGATTTATAATTTATATTATTGTCTGAGAACATACTTTGTGTAATTTTGTTTTAAATTTGTTAAGGTTTACTTTATGACCCAGGATAATGATCCTCTCGGTAAATGTTGCAATTACAGTTGAAAAGAACATGTATTTCCCTTGTTTTGTGGTGGAGTCCTATATATCAGATCTCATTGGTTTATGGTATCATCAGTTTCTTCTATAGCCTTGCCAATTTTCTCTAGTTGTTCTACTAATCACTGAGAGAAGGGTCTTCTAGTTAGGAGAGTGTGAGGTACTGCCTCTTTTGCTGTCATTTGCTCATTAGCATATGGCAGTGATGATCAGTAGGGCTCCTCCCCAGTGTTTGAAGGTTGCTGTCTCTGCTGTTTGCTTAATGCAAGTTGGGCATGGTCAGTAGGACTCTACCCCTCCATCTCTGCAGTGTCTGGTCTGCTGCAGGAGGCGCTGCTTCTGCCTGTTAGTGCAGAGGACAATTTACAATGCTCTGCACTGTAGTCCCTATAGTACCTGGGAGGGAGAGAGGGGTGCCGCCTCTCATAATTTCCGTTAACACCCAGTGGGACAGGGTACTGCCTTGTTAGTGTTGAGATAGTTGACAGGGCTCCATTCTAGTCTCCTCATTGTTTAGTTGGGAGGGTAGGTGTGCTCCCTGGCTAGTACAGGATGGTGATACTTGACAGGGCTCCACCACAGTTTCCAAAGCATGTGGTGGGAAGGAGATGTGGAGCTGCTTTTATGGTTTCACCTAGAGTACAGCAAGTATAGTCAATCTGTCCTGGAGACCTTTGGACCTTTTATTGTCTGTGCACATTGTTTTCAGACCGTAGGCTGCTTTATGACCTAGGCTTGGATACATAGGATGAACCAAAAAGAAGAGGGCTTGGCAACGAGAGACTCATGACTGGATCATTTCACAGGTCCTGAGGCGCCTATCCAGTCTGCTTTCTATTCTGCAATTTCAGAATGTGCTATTAGTTTGTTTTTTGTCCAGTCTTTAGATGTAGTTAGGATGAGGAATAGAGCAGAATGCTGTTATTCTGGCTTGCCTATTAATAAGATGTCCCTCACCCTCATTCTGAAGGCCTCATTGGGTGTGGAATTTTTTTGTTCTGGACTTTTAAGATGCTGCTTCCCTATCTATCTTCTTGGGTATGTTTTTAATGATGAGAATGTTAGCAATTATTCTTTTCATTGACCCTGTACATAATAATGTATCTCCCTTTTAGCTGCTTTTAAGATTTGCTTTTTAATCTTTGGTTTTCTAGGGATGGTTGTCTTGCTTTTTGGTTTGTTGAGCTTCTTTATGAGTTATTTGTCATCAGAGTGGAAAAGTTTCAGCTATGCTTTGTTTCTTGCTTTAATCCAAGATCCAAATACATGCAAATTAGAATGCCTTACCTTTTCTACCATAAAACTGAGGCTCTGTTCATTTTTCAGATTAGTCTTTTATATTGCTGTACTTCAGATTGGATATTCTTTTGCTTGTTAGCTGTCAAATTAGCTATTAAACCTGTCCAGTGAATTTTTCTTTTCATAGATTGTATTTTTTAATTCTAGAAATGCATATTTTCCATTTTTTTGTTGAGAGTCCATCTATTCACTAATTATGTTTAACTTTTTCTCTAAGTCCTTGAACATATTTATGTAGATGTTTTATTGTTCTTATTTGATAATTCTACCATCTGGGTCACATCTGAGTCTATTTTTATTATTTTTTCTCCTAGTTATGGGTAGCATTTTTCTGCGTCTTATAAGTAGTAAAGTTTTATTTTATGTTGATCACTGGATGCTAAGTTCTTGAAGTCCAGATTTTATTATATTCCTTTAAAGAGTGTTTTGTCTTGGTGGGCAGTTAATTTATTGGTGGTTCAACTTGATCATGTGCTGAATTCTGTTTAAACTTTTGGGGACTGGTCTCAAGTATCATCTTTAATTATAGCCTTTCTGGGTTCTGTGTTTTCCTTTCCTCAAGAATCACAGCCTTGTTTGTTTTCTCTGCCTGATAAATTGCTATATTTATTTTGCTTGCTTTTATTATTGTACTTATTTCATGGGTTTTCATGACAGGAAGTGAGGTCTTATACCTGTTACAGCCAGAAGTAGAAGGGACGTTCACATTTTTCATAGCTTCCTAATTGATTCTAATGTGCATTCAAGGTTATTCACTGCTCATAATGCAGGGTTTCTTGATAGCATCACTGTTGGCACATTGGGTTGGATTATTTAACTGCCTATCCTGTACTTTGTAGGATACTATCCTGGCCTTTATCCAATAGATGCCAATACTATGTCCTCCCCATTGTGACAACACAAAAAGTCTCTAGATATTGCTAAATGTTCCTATGGGGTAAAATTTCTCCAGGTTGAGAACTAGCTCTAGCAACATAGATTATTATATACCTTAAGCCCATGCTACTCAGTGTGCCATGACAATTAGCTGCACTAGCATCACCTAGAGCTTCTTAGAAACACAGAATCTAAGGTTTCACATCAGACCTTTTAAATGAGGTCTGAATCTTAAGATCCGAAAATGATTTGTATGCTTTCTAATGTTTGACAAAGAGTTCCATAAACCAGGGGCCAGCAAACTTTCTTACAGGGCCAGATAGTAAAATATTTTAGGTTTATGGTCCAGTCATTGTCAGAACAGTTCAACTCTGTTGTAGTATAAAAGTAGCCATAGACAAGCATAAACAAATGAGTGTGGCTGTGTTCCAATAAACTGTTATTCATAAAACACAGCTAGCCAATGAAACACACACTTAAAATTTTTTTTCACATTACAGTTGACATCCATTATTAGTTTCAGTGTATAGTACTGTGGTTAGACATTTATGTAATTTATGAAGCGATCCCAATTAGTACGACCTAGCACTATCGATATATTCCCTATGCTGTACTTTACATCCCCACGACTGTTTTATAACTACCAATTTGTACTTAATTCCTATACCCTTTTTCACCTAGCCAGCCCTCCTCCTATCTGACATCCAGCAGTTTATTCTCCATATCTGTAAGTCTGTTTGTTTAGTTCTTAAGTAAGTGAAATTAGATGGTGTTTCTCTGACTTACTGTACTTAGGATATGGCTGAGTAATATTACATTGTATATATGTACCACATCTTTACTCATTTATCTGTCCTCTTTCAATGGACACTTAGGTTGCTTCCATATCTTGGCTATTGTAAAAAATGCTGCAATGTGCAAATATCTCTTGGAGATGCTTTCAGTTCTTTTGAATGTATTCTCAAAAGTGGGATTGCTGGATCATATGGTAATTCTATTTTTAATGTTTTGAGAAACGTCTGTATTGTTTCCATAATGACTGCACCATTTTATATTCCTACCAGCAGTACACAAAGGTTCCAATTTCTCTGTATCTTCACCAAACTTATTTTCTGTTCTTTAGACAACAGCCATCCTAAAGGGTGTAAGATCACATCTCATTGTGGTTTTGATTTTGGATTTCTCTTACCATTAGTAATGCCAAGCATCTTTTTATAAGCTTTATGGTCATTTGTATACATCTTTGGAGAACTGTCTATTTTATGGCATTGGCCCATTTTTTAAATTGCCCATAATATATTGAGTTCTAAGAATATGTATTCTAGATACAAGTCCTATATCAGATATATGATCTGCAAAATTTTCTCCCAGTCTGTGACTTTAAAATGATATCCTTTAAATTACAAGTCTTTAATTTTGCTGAATTTATTAATTTTTTTCTTTTGTGGATCCTGATTTTGGTATTATAGCTGTGAACTCTAGGTCACAAAGATTTTCTCCTTCCTGTTTATCCTAAAAGTTTTACATTCCAGCTTTGATGTTTAGGTGTACAATTCATTTTGGGTCAATATATGATATGAGGTAGGGGTCCAGATTCATCTTTTGGCAAGGAAATCTCAGTGCTTTTGTTAAAGATTATCTGTCCCCAATGAACTGCTTTGATGCATTTGTCAGAAGCCAACTGGTTTAATGTGAGTGTATTCCTAGACTTTCACTTCTGTTCCACTGATCTGCATGCCTATTCTTATGCCAGTTCCATACTGTCTTGATTCTTCTAGCTTTTATAGTAAGTTTTGACATTGAGAAGTGTGAGCCCTACAACTTTGTTCTTTATCAAGGTTGTTTTAGCACCTTTGGGACCTTTGCATTTCCAAAGCTTGCTGGGATTTGATTGTGCTGAATCTGTAGATCAATTTAGGGAAAAATTGGTATTTTGCAACTTAAACAGTAATTGCCCCATTCAGTCATAATTCCTGACTGAAGTTGCTACAGTCTGAATTGATATGTATTAGGTCCTGATCAATGAGACAGAATCATTCTAGAAACTGAATTCTTAGTTGGCGATTCTTCCTGGCGAGGCATGTTGCTTCTTGCCTTATGGGATTCCATAAATTTCTGATTTTGTGACTTTCATGAAGGCTGGAGAGCCTAAACCTTGGAACATCAGATGTTCCAAGTCCCTACCAAAGTACAAAGGTAATGTCTGTCTCTGAATCTTTGGCCACACCTCTTGACAAATTTTGTTGTATGCTTCTACACATTCTGGTTTAACAGTGTTAAATTTGTCTAGACTGCTTTCCTTTTTGGCTAGGAGATAAGAGCAAGAATCTTTTCCTAGATCAACTTTCTGGACAAGTAAGGATTTTTTTAAAAACCAGTTGTCTTCTTACGTCTGTTATTGAAGATGTTACCCTCCAGATCCCAGGCAGGAGGCTGGCTGCCAGTCGAGGCCAATCTGGGCATGCAGCTATCTTGCTTACCTAGAATTACATTAACCCACTTACCCCGAGATAACTCGCAGATTACAGTCCTAACCTTACCACCACAGTTTGCCACAAAATGTCTTGTCTTTATTATTTTTGCATCACTCTAGTAATGTCAATAGTCTTTGGAAACAAATAACATCATTCTATTTATAGCATTCTGGTTTTAGTAGTGGTATTTCCATTTGCAAAATATAGTAGTTCTTCATTGCTAAACATGTCAAATCCTAGAAAATGTAACATTCTTGTGCATGGTGTTAACATCATTCTCAACCCATTGTTAGCCTAAGATTCACTTAATGAATCTGATTTACGTACCCATTTCTGTTACGTTAGGATTAAAAACAAGTGGTTTAGAAATAGCTCCAAGAACAGTTTTAGTATTTTACTTTCACACTGAAAACCAGTCAGATTTGCTTCATCCTTAGAGAGCATGTTTATATAAAATTAGTGCTGGCAGTGCAAGCTGCAATTTTTTCCTAAACAAGAAATGGGTTAATGACCAAAAAAGTTTTTTAATTATGACCATCTTATAACCCTAAAGTTAAATCTTGTTTTTGTCTTGCCAAAAAAATTCAGTTTTTATATTATTTTTGAATTAAAAGTTAAGAGATGGCTCACTTAAAAGAACCAAATTAACCAGATTTGACTGTTTGATGCCGGTAAGTACTTTATAAATTCCTAAAACAACTTTTCAGGAAAAATAAGCACAAAAACTTATTTAACATTCTTATGGAGTATATAAAGTAAATAATTAGATAAAAAATCTAATGTATTATATATGTATTTTCCCATAGGGAAGCATAAGAAGACAAAAATCAAGCTGTATACAGTCCCCAAATTCATTTTATGAACCCCATCAAGATTTTACCAGTCCAGCCATATTCAACAAGTCAAAATGTCCATCCTGGTACACAAGCACTTCTACAGCTGGTATGGAAGTCACAGAAAGTTCTACAGGACTTGGGCTTGCAATTTCCCAGTTTACTCTTCATGGAGACACAAAGGCAGATGTGTATTATTATGGCTTCACCATTCTTTTTCTTTTGATGTTAATATGTCTTGCTTTATATTTTCTCTGAAGATAACAAAATCCTTTGGATAATTTTTAAAGTCACCAGTTCTTCACAGAAACGTTACATTCTTATTTCAGGGCTTCCTCCCAGACATTTTCAAGGTAATTGGCTTATAAAAAGAGAATACATGCAAAGTTTATGAACATTCTTAAAAAATGCTTTATGCCAAAATGGTATGATACAGTTTGGAAAATACTTTTCTAAATTTCATATCACTTAGGAAATCTAAAAAAGGGGTTATTCTAAAGTGTTCTCTTTTTGATCAAAGGAAGAATTTGAAAATGTTACTGATGGACAATTTATCTTACAGACCTTTTTTTAAAATAACATGTCAAAAAATTTTAGATAAGCTTATAATCTTATAAAATGCATAAAAACATAAAATGTGATAATTTGCTTACCTTGCTACAATATGGACATTCACCAAATATGATGTTAAAACTCTGTCTACTAGTCATTAGTCCTCTCAACCACTGAAGATATTTGAAAAAAGAAAAGGAGCAGTGTTAGAATGATTACAAATTATAAATACTCCAGAATATTTACCTTCTTAATTTTCTTTTGCAAGAAAGAGTAAGGGGGAATATTTCTTGAGCTGTATACCAAAGGGAAACCAGCATGGATTTCAAGGTCCATACACATTGGTTTATAACCAAATTATGGGTCACTAAGTATTTGACAAAAATTACTCACCTTTTCTACCCCTAAAACAAATTCACAAAAATGCACCTAGGTCTCGGGGGTTCATAGAGCTACGTAATTCCATTAATACAAATTAAAAACTTTTTGCTATAAAAAATATCATAGGCTCTTAAAAATTTATGTCTTAATCACAAATAGTGGGTTCTTAACTATTAATTACAAGCACAAGGCAGTTTGTTTTTAAAAATTAAATGAAAGTTATTACAAAAGACAGCACATGTTCCCTATAATTAGACTTGTTTTGATTTTATATAAGGTGAACTAACATCTCTACCTCAGTTCTCCCTTATTAAAGATAAGGGAGATAGTACCAACTACTGTGTCTAATCACAAAAATCAGGTAATGATATTAAGATGCTGAAAAATAACACTATACAGCTGCACAGTGTTTTGTATACAGATGCACATACAGTTTATCATACGTCAACTGTGTCCTAAGATGTATGCTATAGAGAGCAAATGACTACAGAAAGGAATGAAAGCAGACTTAAAACGCCATTGAGAGTGCTTGTAAGATAAAATTGTGGCTGAAAGTAACATATTCCTTTGCCTTGTTGCCACCACTACTCCCACTTGGATGAGTCTACAGTTTGCTTGTGGTTACATGTGGTATTTACTGAAAGATTCCAACGTAGCATCAATTTATGTGTCAATAAGCAGTCCATGAATGTATTTCCCTGTTCTTGGTTAGGATGTTTCTTTACCCTTGAGAAACCATGATGAAGATATGAACATCTGGAATATACTGGTAATATAGGAGCTAATGCAAAAGAAGAGATCATATTCAAACATATTTTAGACTCTTAAGCCAAATATGCATACTTCCTATGTTGTGTTAGCTGAAAAAGAAGTCTTGATTATTTTACCTCATATAAGCATATTTGATGGAAAGGCTGTCCACACTGGGAATTATCACACACTTGATCAGGAATGGCACCATCAAGCTGATAGGCATAACAAATTCCACAATCCATAGAAAAATCCTTCAAAAGGAAAATATAAGCATATGTGTTTAAAACAAAGGTGAGACAATGCATAATACGTTAAATATTAAACTTTTATAGTTTCTATAAAGGTAAATATTGTTATATAATAGAAAATCGTCACAGCTATTTGTATGAGTGCTTCCTTTTCATCCAGTAAATTATATACAAAGATACATAAGAAACATTCTATTTTTGGCTCACAAGATGTTTGGGCTTGACTAATTTTCCCATCTTGTACATCAGCATACTGTCACAGTAATATGTAAAGATAAGAACTGGTATTGGGTAGTGATTACTATCTAAACCTCAATATTCTGTAACTAAAGGAAAAATACGAAAACATCCTCAGCACTTTAATAGTCTATACCTTAACACTGTCAACAGTTATTAGTTTTGCAACATGGTGTTTATTCAATTTTGAGAAACCTTACTGCCGTCCCTCACAAACACTTATATCAAGCTAATTAGAACTTTATTTCAGTCATCCATAAGCAGGTAGTACAGAAAATCCAAATATCTCATTAGCTACTTTGGACCTTTACCCCTATTTTTAATAATAAAGATGTCTGTCATTAATCATTTTTCTGCTATGAAGACCATGAAAGAAGTACTTATAACCACCAGTCTAAGGTTAACAAGTTCTTTGATGCAACTATTGCTCTCAGTTCAGAAATCTGTTATAATATTCTTCTAGTTCCCTCACTTTTTCAGCCTCATATTTCTCTGGTGCCTAAAAGAACATTTAACTTTCATTATGCAACCCTGTTTAGAATATCAAAGCACTGGAAAAACTTACAGATTTCTCCAGGATAGCACGAGCTGGAAAATCAATTTCTAAAACATCTTTCAAATTTTGTAACAGACTGTTTTCTGGATCCCTGAAAGCATGAAAAACTGTTGTAATTAAATTAGTAAAATCCTAAAAAAGTAACAATTCTGCTGCAAAGATACCTACCACAAGTGTATGTTTCTGCTCAGCTTAATTCCCAGGGGTTTCACCACTTCAGATATTTAAATTAAAAAAAAAAAAGTTTATTTTAGAGTTTGCCATTCTCATTTTGTAAAACCACTTTTGGCACAGAATTTCCTTAAAATTAACATATAGCATTGTTACTTTTAGATTTGGTATACGTATATATTGAAAAATGATTACAAGTTTAGTTAATACCCACCACCACACATAGACATTTTTTTTTCCCCTGTGATTAACTCTTAAGATCCGCTTTGCTGGCAACTTTCAAATATACAATACAGTATTGTTAACTATAGAATTTGTTTAATTACTTGATTAGACATTCTAAATCATATTTAAAAAAAAAATACACAGTTCAAAATGCTGAGACATTTTCACTTAAAATAATTACCATTAATATTTTAGAATATTTTAATAGTGGTAGACAAGGATTTTATGGTTCTGCTAAAACATTTTAATCTGAGATTGCATACCATGATCAGCTCCAAGAAAGCAGCACTCAGGAAGCATAGTAGGATGCCTGGGGTCTACCTCTATATTTATTGAAGAATTATTCCCTAGAATAAAAATATGAAGCTTTTTAGAAGTAGAACAGTTCATCTAACAAAAAATAAAGGAGTATCTGGCTGGGTACTTATTTCATTATATTCACAAGGAAAGAGTAACCAAATGTTTTATAAATTTTTTATAAAGAAATGTATCACTATATTACAAAGCAAATTTTGAAATTATGATTATGCCTAAAAATCTGGGGATCCTCAGTTTCAAAAAACAGTCAATACATAAGTTAACATAATTAATTTAGATTGGAATCAGAATTCTATTAAAGTTTACATTAAAAAGTTCTATGGAATGATAAAAACCTTTTATATATAAAAAAATCACAAACCATAAGATTAAGAAATATTGACATTACTTTTCATGATTTTCTTGAAAAGTAATAAACTATGGTAAACATATAAAGATTAGAAATATAATAAGTGGTAAAAACATCCTTAAGATCTGAGTTTTATGAAGTTTTTATAATTCTTTAGTTCCATGTGCAGTTTTCCCCTATATGTTAACAATAGGTTCAATTCCTGTAAATTAGAAACTTCATTTAATAACCAAAACTTTGCATGCAGAATCTGAGAAAGCTATTTCTACTTGGGACTGGATTCTTTTATAAATTTTAACTCTACTGTAGTACAAATTTCTGAAATTTTACTATTATTCTCTATAAATATAAGCCTTTGGCTAAGGTTTGCAACCATATGAATACAATTATTACTGATCTGGCAAATAGCCTTAAATAAATGTAAAGTAAAATAAATGACAAGTCATTCAATGAGAAAAAAATACAAAATAACTTAAAATCTCATTTGTTAATGCATTCTACTGAACACAAATTCCATATTGTCATCCACTAATGATTCCAGAAAGTACTTTCACAACAATGGCTCTATATTAACTAATTTTTCAATAAAGTTGCTAAAAACTTGGTCCTAAAAATGCAATTCAATGCCTGAAAGGGGGGAAAAGGCGGAGGGGGGAGCTAAAAGGTAAACAGTGTGAATTAAAAACCGGGTAGTTTATGCTAAACAATGACAAATAAAAGATATATTTAATCACAACAATAACGTTTTTAATGGCACCATGAAGTTACTACATTTCTTGGAAGAAAATATTTTTATTCTTAATATCTGCTTGTTCAAAAATATACCAGAATTTGGTAATTATTCCAAATTAAATACTGTTAGACTTTAACAAACTGGTAAGTAACAACAGTATTTGTAGAACTACTACACAATTATACCTTCCTCTTCTCATAGCATGTTTCTTCTTTCTCCTCAAATAATCTATTTGGCCTGGGTAGAAACCATAAAAATTGCTAAGTGGGAAATGATTCATACCAGAATTTCAAAATGTCCTTTGAGATATATAACTTAACAACATATCTATTTGGGCTAGGAAAAAAGGGAGGGAAAGATATAAATAGGTATCTTCCAACCATTTAACATTTAACTACAGTATTTAGTGTGAACAAATATAGTTTAAAACATCTAAAATCTTGAGAGTCTGGTTCCAGAGGGGGTCAAATATGTGGTGACAGAAAGAAATTAACTATGGGAGGTGAACACACTAAATATATTCCTTACTGTTAAAATGTACAGTTGAAACATTGGGTTTTGTTAACCAATGTCACCATAAAAAATATGAATTTTAAAAAGAAAAAAAATGATTTAAAACAAGAACTGGAAGTGAAGAGTGACTATAAAAAATAAACCCCAAATTAAAGAAGTTAATGTATCCAAAAATAAAATCTCAAGTCGAAAACTTGCTCATAATAAAAATATATAAAAACATTTTATAGTGAAGAGAATGTGGTAATATTTAAAGGATGATATTTGTGGTGATATAACATTTTCATATAATAAAGAAAATACTTTCAATATATTCAGTTATTTTGTGCCTTTTGTTTACTCTTTCAATGGATGGCCCACGTCACATTCTTTTATCCTCCTTTATATTTTTGTCAGAAAATATTAACAGATTTGTTCACATGAATCTACTTAGTTTCATGGGTGAAGACTTCATTATTTCTAAAAAATCTTCCTAACGTACATTTTGAAAAACCTGCTCCACTATTTCTGTGCTAATTAAAAGCTAATTAAACACACTCTGAATACTACTTCCATTGGATCCTCACCTTTTATAATCAAACACCTCAGTACTTGTCCTTTTTACTTGAAATATTTAATATATACTAATCGCAGTTCATCCCAAAAAGTTTTAATAGTTAACTTCAGGCAGAAAAGTCTCATCTAAGAGTCTGATGTCATATTTAGATTCATTTCCTAATATAAAATATAATCAAACAAATACTTAAAAAAAAAAAGCTCAGTTCTTTTTTCCTACCTAATGCAATTCTGCGTGCTGTTGCACTCCGTGTAGGTTTTTCTGGCTCAAGTACCCAAGTCTTCTCATCAATTTCATCCATGACATCCCAGAAGGCCTTCAGTGATTCCAGTGCTGCCAAAAACTGACTATGAATGCTTATTATGGAGCTCTGTGAAAAGACAGGTGAAAGCTAAATGAGTTGTATGACACTATCAACAGCAGATAATCTTTCACTTAAAATACAACTCGATTTATAATTTTTTTTTTACTATGCACCTTATTTCCTTTCACTAAATGCACCACCGTTCTTTAGATACTGGAACAAGAAACCAAGTGTGATCCTTGCAGTTTTCCTCTTACACCTAATAAATTCAGTTAACATAGGATCTGATTCTATTTTTAACATATTTCTTGATAACTCTATTTTCACTAGCATTATTATATGCCATTAAAATAAATCCCCTAGTTCTCATTTCCATATCCAGACTTGCTGTCCTTGACTTCACCTACCTTACTGCAGAATATCCCATCTAAAATGTAAACCTGAACCTATCGATCCCTCTCTTAAAACCATTCAAAATCACCTACCTGAATTTGCATATTCACCTATCACCCATTATTCATATTACAATTAAGTTGATTTCTGTATTCTGCAAACCTGATAGTATAATTTCCTGGTTTACAATAAAAGTTTAAACATAATTCTCAAAGTGATGATTTTTCTTTGTAATATTACCACTTACTGATAGTAACAAGCTGCAAAAGCTGTTCAACAAATATTTAAGTAAACTGAACTACGCTACAATCACTGATGACCCTCATCATTCTATTAAGTCTACCATTACAAGTAGCTTTCAAATTATGTTGTATGTTTTTGTTAGTGATTAAAACTGCATTTCTTTATCATGGCTTACAACTAACACTGTTTAATATGTATAATACATAGACATGTCTACACCATAAACTGAAATACTTTCCATGGGTATATTTACTACTACATGCTTCAGTAACCATCTTCTCTATGATCTCCCCAAATTTAGCCAGATGTAGAACTCTTAAACCGTCTACAGACAGGTGATTTCTATATGGTTATCTAATAGGCACATACATCATACTCAGATTGCTCTAAGATGTTATCTCCCCAGAGAAATCCCACTCCTACTGTTTGGGGTTTTTTTCCTCCTTGGATTTTCCTCCTGTTGCCCAAGCCAGGAATGTAAGCAGTCTTAACTAAACTACTAAAACAGCCTACTGAATTTTTTTCATTTAATCATAGCCTCCCCTGCTTAAGCTCATCATTTACACTGTATTTGCACTGACCTTTCTGCAAATCTGACACTATAATTTCCTTGCTTATCTATAATAAAACAATCACTGATCAGATGTATACATAATAATCCAACTACTGGACATCATGTTGGGTTTTAATAGGCTAATTGAGGGATAATTTACACACAGAACTGAACATTTTTAATGGCACAAGTTGATGAGTTTGGGCATATGCATACACCCATGATACCATTGCCACAATCAAGAAAACAGACATATCCAATACCTCCCAAAGTTTGTATCCCTTTGGGTTTTTTGGTAATACTTAACATGACACTGGCCTCCCCTCTCAACAAATTTTGAAGTACTGTTAACTATAAAAGCGATATGTTGTACAGCAGATCTCTAGAACCTATTCATCTAACAAACTTTATACCTACTGAACAACATTTCCATTTTTCCCCACCTTCTAGCCCCTGGCAACCACTATGGTTTTCTATGGATCTATGAATCTATTAGATACCTCATATGCAGTTTTTGTCCTTTTATGACTGGTTTATTTCAATTAGCACTACCTTCCATGTTCATCCACGTGGTTGCAATTGGCAAAATTTTATTTTTTAAAGGTTTGTAAATACCACATTTTCTTCTATTGATGGACACTTAGATTTTTTCCTATTTTGGCTATTGTGAATAATACAATGAATGCCACAGTGCAGGTATCTCTTTGAGATTGACTTTAATTCTTCTGGATATATATCCAGAAGTCAGACTATTGGATCATATGGTAGTGATCTTTTATAAATTGTTCTGAGAAACCTCCATACTGATTTTTTATAGTTGCTGTACCATTTTTCTCTCCCAATAGTGTTGAAAAGGTTCCAATTTCTCCAAATCCTTACCAATACTTGCTGCTGTTTATAACAGCCATCCTAACAGGTGTGAGGTGAGCTCGTTTTATGATTTGCATTTCCCTGATAACAATGTTGAGCATCTTTTCATATACTTGTTGGCCATTTGTATGTCTCCTCTTAAGAAATATCTAAGTCCTTTGTTCATTTTTTAATTTTTATTATTTTTTAATTATTTATTTATTTATTTATTCGTCCATTTATTTATTTATTTATTTATTTATTTTGCTATTGAGTTATAGGAGTTTCCTATGTATTTTGGATATTAACCCCTTATTAGATGGATGCTTCGTAAATATTTTCTCCCATTTCATAGGCTTTTTCATTGTTTCCTTTTCTGTGCAGAAGGCTTTTAGTTTGTAGTCACACTTGTCTATTTTTGCTTTGTTACCTGTGCTTTTGGTGTCATAGTCAAGAGATCATTGCCAAGACCAATGTCAAGAAGCTTTTTTCCCCTTTATTTTGGGAGTTTTACAGTTTTGGATTGTGAGTTTAAGTCTTTAATCCATTTTTAGCTCATTTTTAAGGGCTCCAATTACCTATTTCATTGTATACTCATGAAAAAGTTAACAAAAAAAGTCATAAATTGTTTTCACAGTGGCATCTTTCATTTGAAAACTAAGTACTCCCATTGTCCATTTCTCAGGTGCTTGACTACAAACAAAATCCAAAACATAGCTCAGCTTAAAATGTTTCTCTGCATTTTGAGCAGAAAAGATATATTTTTAAGAGAAAATGACAGCAAAAAACAAAACAACAATCCTGCAACCAGAAGTCAGTTGGTAATTAAGAAAAAGTGAAATTTAAACCCTCAAAGTCTTTATCAGATTTTCCTAACCATGTGAAGTAGATACCCTATTTTTATATGGTCCTGATAAAGAAGAGTCCAAAAAGGTGAAACATGGGATATAAACATTTCTCGTAGCAATTACAATGAACTTTTAGCAAGTAGACGTTAAAACTATTTTATCAGAAAGCTACTTGAAAAACTAATAGATTTTCTCCAACTGTTTACTTTGTCCATTAATTCATGCATAAACTTATTTTCAATTGACTTCCCTGAAATTGAAAAAAATACCAAGTACCCTAAAATATGACCAAAATTAACATCAAAATTCAATAAATAGTTTGCAAGGAGGTACGTACTCTAAACATTTTTTTCCAAACACAAAAATTGCCAAGTTCTTATTTTTTAATATAAGCAGTCTTAAATCTCATCAAAGTTACTGTATAAAGTATTTTCTTTTGTTGTGGGGGTGGGGCATTTGCAATGTACAAAATAACAAATAGAGTAAACTCAGGAAAAAAAGTGAAAAAACTAATATTAATGTGACATTAAGATTAAAATACAAAAGGCTCATGAGGATGTAGAACAACCTGAACTTTCATGTACTGTTTGTTGTTCAGTTTGTAAAATGACACAACTGCTTTTGAAAAGATTTGGCAATTTCTTTAAAACTTAAATATATTCTTATACTATATTCCACTCCAAGAGAAATTAAAAGCTCTGTCCATAAAAAGACATATAAGAATTTTCCCAGCAGTTTTATTCATAAGAGCCAAAAACTGGTATAAGTCCAGATGTCCATCAACAGGAGAAAGGATAAACTCCAATGTATTTGTGCAATGAAATACTACTCAGGAATAAAAGAACAAACTACTGACACATGTCACATGGATGAATTTCAAAAGTGTGCTGGGTAAAATAACCCATGTACCAAAGAGTACATACAGAATGATTCTATATATATAAAGTATGTAAAAGGCATAACCAAAAAAAAAAAAAAATCACAACAATGAGGACTTCCTGGAAAGAGATGGAGACTGATATGGTGATATTCCACATCTTGAGTGTGGACTTAACAAGTATATTCATTTACTGAAACTTATGGTATATTTAGGAATCATGCATTTTTATTGTTTCCAAATTGTACAAAGCTGTGAACTCTAGTTAAATGTACATATATGCTGAAGTATTCTGGGGCACAATCTCTGATACCTACAAATTACTTTGCCAGGCACTATAAACCAGATGGATATGGACAGAAACTGTACAAATTAAAAGATAAGCGATAAAGTAAATGTTAACTATAGAATCTAGGTGGTGAATATATAACTATCCATAAACATTTTTCAATGTTTCTGTATATTTGAAAATGTATAATAAAATCTGGGGGGAATATTATATAAGTTATGCGTGAGTTATAACTGAGAAAATTAAAACTTTTTTGGATTATAAAGTATTTTTTCCCAAATATTCAATAATTGCTTTTTATATAAATCTTTAAATCTATATATTTGAAAAATATATTTAAAAACCTTCCCAAGACAAAAAAAAAAACAAGTATGTCTTCCTAGAAAAGAAGCTCAGTGTGTAAGGTAAGTTATAATTTATGAAGTGTCTATGACAGGTATTTTTTAATCAGAGAATCATAGGTTTCAGTTAAAGAAAATACTACATCTTTATATTCTCTTAAGTAAAATTTAGCATTTCCTTTAACCATGAATATAGATAATCACAAAAATATTATCAGGACCTATAACTTTCTCCACAATAAAAAGTCATTTTGGAATCACCAAGATAATTTAAACACTAATAACTACATTCCATTCTCCGCCATTCCTTTCCATTGCTCTTGATTCAATGCAACCTTGGCACTGAGACTTCTACAGGCTCAAGTGATTGTATTGTGTAGAGTTGAGACACTTGTTATAGTCCAAATGTTACTAGTCCTACTTCTAAAAGATTCAGGCAATCCACCTTATGAGGGAAAAGAAAGGCATCCTTAAGAACATTTACATCACAATGTTAATTTGACTTTTTTCACTGCTAATGCTTAAAATAGTACATTTTATTTTTTTAACCAATTTTGGAATTTTGGGGGGTATATAAGGAATTTGTTAAAATGTTATACATTTTATAAAATTAGACCTATGCAATAAAGTTTTAACTTCAACTTCAAATAGTTTGTAACCATAATATTATGTAAGCAAACTAGTATATAAACAAACTATCTGGGTCAAGAATAGAAGAATGCATGTCCTCATTTACAACACACCAAGTTATACAAAATTAAATAAGCTAATACATAAGTTATATCAAGCTATAATTCAGCAAATGTGCATAACGTGTCTAGTGCTATTCTCTATAGTAGATACTGATGATTTAAGAAAAAATAAGACGTAACATGTTAGTCAAGACTACATACTGTGTAGTCAAATGTTGAGTCTCATTTCTAAATCCACCACTGTATACTAGCTGCATATTTCTCAGCAAATTACCTAATCTCACTTAGCTTCTATAATACGAAAATAGTGTTAATCTTAGTATTAATCCCTGAATGGTGTTAAGATTTGAGATAAGGTAAATAAAATGCTAGGTAAGTCTTAGCATATAATGTATGTTTAAAAACTGATAGCCATTATTATAAGACATACAGTCCTTGACCTAAAGAAGTTCACAGCTATTCTAAAGGAAATAGAAAACTGAAAAATAACTGTACCACAAAGGATATTCTTAATATAAAAGGGTTATTGAAAACTTTTAAAAAGGTATGAATTAAAAAATGGGAGAGATAATTCTCCCAAAGAAAAAAATCACATCAAACACCTAATACTAAACATGATTAGTTTAGATATTATTTCTGTAATTGTGAAACTGAAAGCCAAGAGAAAAGGATAGCAAACCCTCAGAACTAAAGGATAGTGAGAAAAACAAGTTACACTGGGCGGGGATCTGCTTTCACCAGGGTAGCTTTTCCTTCAATAACAGAAGTAACTTAGTACCACAATTTGGCTTGTCTCCCACAGCATTCACATTATTAGTTACTGATTCAATACAGAACCTCACTGAAGAGGTATACATTTTATAGGTTGGATGAAACCATGATGTACGCTCTTAATGCACTTCATAATAATTAAGAGTGATTTTGTTCTGATTTGGCTGCAATGACTTTGTTCTAGTGTTTCATTGGTGCTTAGTTAGTGTGGTTTTAAAAGCAACCTTTTTTACCCTGATACCAAAACCAGACAAAGACATTACAAAAAAAAAGAAAATTTTAGGCCGCTATCCCTAACAATGCAACTCAACATAATACCAGCAAACTGAATTCAGCAAGACATTAAAAAGGTCATACACCACGATCAGTGGGATTTATTCCTGCAATGCAAAGTTGGTTCAATATCCACATATCAGTTAACATGACAGACCACATAAACAAAATGAAGGGTAAAAATCATATGATCCTATCAATAGATATAGATAAAACATTTGACAAAATCCAACATCCATTTATGATACAAGAAAAATCTCAGCAAACTGGCAAGCGGGAACATACATCATCATAATAAAGGCCATATCTGACAAAGCCACAGTTAATACCATACTCAATGGTAAGGAATTGATAGCTGATTTTTTCTTTTTTTAAGATCAGGAACAAGACAAGGATGTCCTCTTTCACTACTTTTATTCAATATAGTATTGGAAATCCTAGCCACAGCAATCAGATAAAAAAATAGAAGGCATCCAAATTGGAAAGGAAGAAGTAAAACTATCATCATTTGCAGATGACTTGGTACTAGAGAAGCCTAAAGAATAAGTCAAAAAATTACTATAACTGATAAATGAATTCAGAAATGTGGCAGGATACAAAATTAATATTCAGAAATTGGTTGCATTTTTACACACTAATAATGAACTATGGGGAAGAGAAATTAAGACAACAATCTCATTTACAACTGTATTAAAAGAATATCACGGAACAAATTTAACCAAGAAGGTAAAAGATCTATACTCAGAAAACTGTAAGACACTGAAGAAAGAAATGGAAGAAGATACATACAAATAGAAGCACACATTGTGCTCATGGATAGAAAGAATTCATTGTTAAAACGTCCATAATAATCAAAGCACACTACAGAGTAAATGCAATCTCTATCAAAATACCAATGGCATTTTTCACAGAACTAGAACAAATAACCCTAAAATCTATGTGGGCCGCAAATAGCCAAAGCGATCTTAACGAAGTTGGAGGTATTATGCTAACTGATAAAAACCATACTACAAGGCTATAGTTATGAAAACAGCATGGTACTGGCATAAAAACACACATAGATCAATGGAACAGAATAAAGAGGCCAGAAATAAAACCACACCTAAATGGTCTATTAATCTATGACAAAGAAGACAAGAATATACAATGGGGGTAAAGACAGTCTATTCAATAAATGGTGTTGAGAAAACTGAACAAATATATGGGGGGGAAGGGAAAGAAGGGAAGGGAGGGAGGGAGGGAGGGAGGGAGGGAGGGAGGGAGGGAAGGAGAGAGGAAAGGAAGGAAGGAGGGAGGGAGGGAGGGAGGAAGGAAGAAAGGAAAGAGGAAAAAAAGGAAGGAAAGGAAAGAAGAGAAAAAAAGAAAAAGAAAAAAGAAAGGAAACTATACCACTCTCTGACATTGATCCTAGTAATATTTTTTTTTTCTGCTATAGCTCCTTGGGCAAGAGAAACAAAAGAAAAAAACAAATGGGACTACATCAAACTAAGAAGTTTTATTGCCTAGTGAAGAAAAGCATCAAAAAAACAAAAAGACAATCTACTGAATGGGAGAATATATTCACTGATGATACATCTGATAAAGGGATAATATCCAAAATTTATAAAGAAATCAAGCAAATCAACATCAAAAACCTACCAACCAATCTCTCAATCCAATTAAATGAGCAGAGGGCCTGAATAGACATTTCTTCAAAGAGGACATACAGATGGCCAACAGAGATATGAAAACATGCTCAATGTCACCAATCAGAGAAATGCATATGAAAACCTCAATGAGATATGACCTCACACCTGTCAGAACGGCTATCATCAATAAATCAACAAACAAATGTTGGCAAAGATGTGGCGAAAAGGGAAGTCTTGTGCACTGTTCACAGAATTGCATATTGGTACAGTCAATGTGAAAAACAGTTTGGAGGTTCCTCAAAAAATTAAAAATAGTACTACCATATTACCCAGAAATTCCACTCTAGATATTTATCTGAAAAAAAAAAACAACAACACTAATTCAAAAAGATATATTCACCCCATATTAATTGTAGCATTATTTACAACAGCCAAGATGTGGAAGCAACCTAAGTATCCATCGGTGGAAGAATGGGTAAAGATGTGGTACATATACACAAAGGAATATTATTCAGCCATTAAGAATAAAATCTTATCATTTGTGACATGAACGGACTAGAGGGCATTATGCTAAGTGAAATAAGTCAGACAGACAATAAATACTATATAATTTCACTTATATGTGGAACCTAAAAAAAAAAATGAAACAAATGAACAAATAAAACAAATAAATTTAGATACAATGAAAAAATTTATAGTTGCCAGATGGGAGTGGGATTGGGGAGATGAGTGAAAAAAATGAAGGGATTAAGAAGTACAAATTGGAAGTTATAAAATAGTCACAGGGATATAAAATACAGCATAGAAAATATAGTCAATAATATTTTAATAACTATGTATGATGTCAAGTGGGTACTAGACTTATCGGTGTGATCATGTTGTAAGTTATACAAGTGGCTAATCACTATTTTGTACACCTGAAACTAATATAATACTGTATGTCAACTGTAATTGAAAAACAAAAATTTTCAAAACCTTATAATTTTCTTTTTTGTACTTTTCCACATTTCTAAAATATGTATTATTTGTAAAATGTATATGTAGAAATAAATAAAAATGATCTGTTAGCCATCCTTTCATTTTATGATGTGTACAGTATAGTAAAAAGTATAATTAATTCAATGAAACTAATATTTCAACCATGTGTCTGTACTATGTTGAGATCTCTGATACAAAGATAAAAGCCCCCAATTCACAAGGAGAACACAGCTCTAATCTTGACAGTAATGAAGTATCTAATCTTAAACAAGACATACTCTGGAAGCCTTAACATTGTATTTATAAATGTGGGTATGCACACTAGATATAACTTCTAAAGTGACTTCCAGCTCTAAAAGACTTTTAAATATAACTATTTGAAAACCCATAACATAGGTAACTCTTTCTACTTAAAAAGTACCTATATTTCCTTTTAAGATGCCAGGTCCTATAATGTGCTCCCACTTACCTCCAATTCTTGTTTATAAAGAATTCATAATTCAAATTATATATATATATAATTTATGATTTAATGTACAGTAAAATTTGTTTTTTAATCAAAAGAACTACATATCAAAATCCAAATATTTGAATCGCATTTTATATTCCCATGTATTAAAGGGAAAAGATAAAGATGCATTACGAAACTACTATCACTTTCTAAAATACAGGGAAATTTTCAGCCTTTGAAAACTTCTGAGTTTTTGGAATAGGTTTAAAACCAAAAATTCCTAACAGGAATAGCAAAGCAGTTATATAGCTTAAATGTGGTGAAGATCCAAAACATACACCCAGAATGTTGCAAATAGTTAATTTACTAAAGAAAGAAAAATGCCACATCCTTTTTCACGTATACACAGCACCATGATTAAAGGAAATAAAACAGAGGAACAAAGATATAAGGCAGATAAAAAAACTGGAAAAAAAAAGACAATAGAAATTAACATTTGAAAAAACATAAATACACAAAAAATTTAGCATCCCAAAAGCAGTAAACTGTCCTTCAGAGAAGAAAGTTATCCCAGAAACCAAGATAATGATGCAGAAGTCTCTCCCCTAAGCCCTACTATGGTGGGAGAGGGGAGAGGACAAGACATAAAACAACCTCTTGTCCTTAAAATGTCAATCAAGGAAAGGAAAAGAAAGAAGAAATGCTGAGAAAGTTAGAAAATATACAACAAAACATGGTGTGAAGAGTCCATTCCACATTCTACCAACTCCAAAGACTTGCATCAAGGACTTGTGCTGATGGTATTCCAACCACAAGAGTATATCTCTCCTTTGGTCTATTTTTATATGGGCGGCAACAAGAAAAAAAAAAAAGACTCAAACACCAGAAATTGGAAAACTACCTCTAAAATATTACATACACAAGGAGAAGAGCTAAATATAACAGGAGAGAGAGTCCCTGATACGCAGTCCAATCTTCTTGTGTAAAAGCAAAGGTGAGAAGAATAAAAAGAATGTATTAATCTTGAGGGGAAAAAAATAAACATCTTCACATGATTTGAAAAGAGCAATCAAAAAGATTTTAAGAGATCTAATATTAGGTTCACCTAAGACACTTAATGAAATCCTCTGCACTGAAATCAGAATACCTAGACTGTTCTATATACATGGGCTTCTCAGTGAAAAGATCTGTACGTGGGAGCTCCAAGTTGATTCACAGAAAATTTCTGAACAAATACAACCGAAAAGATTTCTGAACAGTCTGTTCAGTGTGATAGATTTGGTATTTAAACCCTGACATCAACCATTAGAAAGTGGTCATCGAAGGTCACCAAATCATGACCTTACAAAAAAAAAACTAAAGAGCTTATTCTATTTCCTGACTAGTTTTATAATGCTGAAGCATAGTCAGTCTATTTTCACAATGCTTGCCAATTTTTATGTTAGAAGGCACGCATGAATCAAGTACCCCAATATATGATCAGAGAAAGATCAGGCTGGTTATTCTTATTCATGTTTAACACAAACACCATCAAAGGACTAGGTAGGTTGTACCATTATTCTAAAAATTTTAAAAGCTGTCATATTTTCTAATGAAGCATAGCCAGCAAATAGGAAGGGAGATGAAGTTCTTATTAGCTCTAGGGCTAAAGGATGCTTCTTTAGTAAAAGAAATCAGTGGTCCGGTTTCCACAGTGTCAATATCCACTGATGAATAGTTTGTATGATTAAACCTAAACTCTTCTCAAAATGTACTGGTACCAATTAGTGAAATAATAAGAAACAATTTTTTTTACATTGCACAAAGCTAGGTAGAAATACAAGTTAAAAGGGGTATTACTCCTCTAATTCTGTTATTTTTCAGAATTTTTTTTTTAAATATTCTGGGTCCTTTGTATTTCCATATGAATTTTAGAATCATTTTATCAGTTTATAAAAAAAAATCTGTTGGGATTCTGACTGGGATTACAATGTATCTATAGATCAATTTGGAGAAAACTGGCATTTTAACAATACTGAGTCTTTTAATCCATCAATATGGTATATATCTTCATTTATTTAGATCTTTAGGTAAAAATTTTGCAGACACTTCACCAAAGAAAATATATAGATGACAAATAAGCACATGAAACTATGCTCACTGATCATTAGGGAAATGCAAATTAAAATCATAATGAACTGCCACTACACACCTAACACAATGACTAAAATGAAAAGACTGACCATACCAAATGTCAGCAAGGATGCAGAGAAACAAGAATTCTCAAATACTATTGTTGGACATGTAAAATGGCAAAATCACTTTGAAAGACTTAGCAGTTTCTTAGGAAGTTAAACATATACTCCTACATGATCCAGCCAGCCATTTCACTCCCACATATTTGGCCAAGAGAAATGAAGGCATATGGTTCATATAACATCCACATAATGTTCATAGCAGTTTACTTTTAACAGCCAAATCTTAAAAACGAATCTATATGTCTATCAACAGGTAAATGGACCATATGTGGTATATCCATACAATAGAATACTACCCAGCATAAAAAGAACGAACTATCATTACCATGCTACAACATGGATAAATCTCTATTTATGCTGAGGAAAGAAACCAGACATAGAAAAGTAGATAGAATTATATAAAATTCTAGAAAGTAGATCAGTAGTTGCCTGGAGTTCAGGGGTAGAGACAAGAGGGACATAAGGGAGGGATTACAGAGGCGAAGGAAGAAACTTGGGTGTAATGAAAATGTTTATTATCTTGATTGTGGTGATGACGTTACAGTTGGGAACATTTATCAAAAACTCACCAAATCATACACTTCAAATATGCTCAGTTTATTGTATATCAATTATACCACAATGAAGCTATTTTTAAAAAAAAAACTCATTCTGACTTCTGGACAGTAACAGGATCTATAAAACAGTACCCTCTTTGCAGTAGACTTCCCAACTATTAAAAGTTTTTTTTAAAAATTACAAAATAACAGCATTTCTAGCAATAAGGACAAAGGCAGAAGAGTAACTGTCATAAAGCTAGGGCTTAGAGAACATAATTTTATCACTGTTGTATGTATATACAGACATAAAATATGTATATACTGGAGGAGAAAAGTATATAGGAACTAAGATATTAGCTATTCCCCCATAACTGTTATTAAATTATGTTAAACTAGGAAAACACTTAAGCAGAAAAGTGTGAACACTGCCAATCTCAAAATGTACCATTTATTATCTTTAAAAGCATTTTGTTACTTTTATAATACCTGAAGTGATATAATAATGTCAGTCACTTAACCAGATCTTATAGTATAATATCTTCATCTTAAGTACTATTATTTCCAGTATTTTAATGATTTTCTCACAATCCTGAAATGTGATCTTTTGTGCTCTGATGACACTTAAATTAATAGCATAATTTTCTGGTACTTGCAACAGTTGCTTTTCATTCTGATTTTTTTATGCTTTCTTATAATACTTGAAGATAAATCCTGTAATAATCATTTTTTGTCTATCTCTGAGGGATTCAAAAGGCTTCAATAGAATAAGAAAATATCAAGAGATTAAGCCTTTTAAGAAATTTAATTTTAATATTAATTGTAATACTTCCAATCAGATATCTTTAAAGAGATAACTGTTAAATATTCAGTTCATTTGATATTATTTGCAAGCTTCATTGATATTCTCAACTCCTTTTGTAGGTACCTCTATAACTAAACCTATTTAATCAAATGCTATTCTGCTAAGCAATCCATATGGAATATTTCACCCCTTCTTATACTTATGTTTATTTTGACTATAACCAACTACTAATGATTTAAAAACATTTACCATTATTTTTTAAGTCATGTGAAAAGCTTATCTACCCACAACATCGAATGAAACATTTGCTTCATGTGTAGTCATTACAGAATTGTGGTAACTCTATTTTAAAAAAGATTAAAAAAAGAAACATCTGTCAAGTTTATGTTGAAAATAAATAAGCATTCTCAATTTGGTCCTTATCTATCCCATACTGTATTTCTAGCAATAACTCACCAAATCATTAAAAATAATAATACTAATCAAAATGAAGCCAACCATTAAAAATAATAATACTAATCAAAATGAAGCCAATCAAAAAAAGGATTCTGGGTAGATAGTTAAGCAGGAAGCACCAGGAATCCTAACCTACCTACACAACTGCACTGACAGATACCTACTTCGGAACGCTGCAGTCTTACTGAAGGCTTGTAACTTTGGTCTATTTCAGTTATTAGCTTGGCAGGGGCTATCCACCACCCAGTCCTGAGACCCATGATAGGCAGCCCTACACACATGCCAGAAGCAGCTTGCACACAGCTTATAGGAACCAGGGCAAAAGGACAAAATCCTTGTCTTCCAAATGTTAGGGATCTGTGCTCTGATCTTTGATTATTGCTTCTGATTTCAGAGGGGCAGACAAAGAGATTGTTGCCCACTGCTGCAACCCCCTCTCCCTCCTGAAGTGACTTCCAGGGTATTTAAAGAGCCAACGCTCTTTTATTTATCTCCTTTATTATTCTCTTTTTCCCTCTTTTGGGAGCCAAATAGTAAAGAGTAGAACATTAAAAAACAACTGCACATATAGGGAAAATTTGGAAATCACTGTGTATGCCCATGAAAAGCTGTAGGCTCAGAAAAAAACAAATATGACCTTAATCTTACATCTCAGGCTGATGCTTGGCACAGAGAGTCTACAATAATAATAAAATAAATAAAAGACAGGAGAGTTTGTCTTTCCTCTCTGGGGAAAGGAAAGAATCTAATTTGTAGAGTAATTTACTACATTACTAAATTCAATTTCCAGTTTTCAACAACAAAAAAATCACAAGCATATAAAAGAAAAGTGTGGCCCTGATTCAATGAAAAAAATAAACAAAAACTGTCCTTAGTAAACACATGATAGTGAATCTAACTGAATTTAAAACAACTATCTTACATATGGTTAAAAAATTAAAGATGTGGAAAAAGTCAAGAAAATGGTGTATGAACAAAATGGAAATATCAATAAAGAGAAAGAAACCCTAAAAAGATTCCAAAATAATTTTGGAGTTGCAAAGTACAATAATAGAACTGAAAATTTCACTAAAGGAATTCGAAGGCATATTTGGGCAGGCAAAAGAAAGAATCTGCAAACTTGGAGATGGGACAATGGATATTACCAAGTCTGAGGAACAGAAAGAAAACAGATTGAAAAAAGGTGAACAAAGCCTAAGGAACCAATGGAGTACTGTCAAGAGAACCAACAAATGCATTGTGGAGTCCAAGAAGAAGAGAAACTGGCAGAGAAAACAGTTGGGAAAAAAACAAAAAATTCCCAAATTTGATTAAACACATGAATATTAACATCCAAGCAGCTCGCCGAACTCAAAGTAAATTGAATTCGAAGAGACAAACACTGAGACAACCTATAATCAAACTTTCAAAAGACAAAGAAAGAATCTTGAAAGCAGCAAGTGACTCATCACATACAAGGGATCCTCAATAAGACTACCAGTAGATTTCTCATCAGAAACTGAAAGCCACAAGGAGCTGATATATTCAAAGTAGTAAAAGAAAAAAAAAACTTGTCAACTAAGAATCCTGTATCTGGCAAAACTGTCCATCAGTGAGGGAGAAATTAAGACATTTCTAGATAAACAAAATCTAAATAAAAAAATTCTTGCTGGCTGAAATGAAAGGACACTGGGCAGTAACTTGAAGCCCTATGAAGAAATAAAGATCTCAGTAAAAGTAAACACATAGCTAATTATTAAAACCATTATTATTTTAACAATGGTTTTTAATTCTACTTTTCTCTGCATGACTTAGAAGACTAAAAGCTAGAATTACTGTAACTTTGGAATGAAACTCCACATTTTATTTTCTACATGATTTAAGAAACTAATATATTTTAAAAACATATATTATTCTAAAAGCTAGTACTATCGTCTGGTTTGTAACCACGTTTTGAGACATAATTTCAAAGACGTGCAATTAAAGGAATTTATTAGTTAATGGTTTAAGACACATAATGTATAAAAATGTAATTGGGTGACATCAACAAGTTAAAAGAGTGGGTATAGGGCTACAAAGGACCCGAGATTGCATGTTTTTGGAGTTAATAGGTATAAATTCAAATTAGAGTGTTATAACTTTAGGATATTAAATGTAACCCCCATCATAACCACAGATTTTTGACAGAGGTGCCAAGACCCTTTGGTGGGGAAAAACAGTTTTTAACAAATGGATCTAGAAAAACTGAATACCCACATGCAAAAGAATGATGTTGGAACCTTCCCTAACACCAAATACAAAAAGTAACTTAAAATGAATCAGGCTTAAATAGAAGAGCTAAAAGTATAATACTCTTAGAAGATAATAGTTTCACAACATTGGATTTGGCAATGAATTGCTTCTTGGCCTTTTGTCTAAGATGAGGTAGATTTGGCAATGATGTATTGGATGACAACAAAACAGTCAATAATAAAAAAAAAATACATAAATTAGATTTTACAAAAAGTTAAAAATTTTCAAAAGACAATATCGACAGAGTAAAAAGGCAGCCCATAGAATGGGAGAAAATATTTAAAATCATGTATCTGATAAGGAATTAACATTTAGGATATGCAGAGAATCCCTAAAACTCAAGAAATAAAACACAAACAACCTAATTCAAACATGGGCAAAGAAACTCAACAGACATTTCTCCAAAGAAGATGCACTAATGGCCAATAAGCATATCAAAGATGCTCAACATCACTTAGGGAAACACAAATAAAAATTATGATACCACATCATGTCCTAAAGTTAGAATAACTACTATCAACAAAACAGCTTCCCCAGAAAACTTGCTTGACCACATCAAGTTAGAGTATGTGCCTCTTTTACCTTATCAAAATGGTTCACTGTATCATTCAACACATTTTACAGAAATTATCTTTTTAAACCTCTTGCTTCTCATCAGACTTAAGTTACTCTTGAAAGCCTATCCTAGATTATTGGAACCTGACTAATTCACTGTAACATCTTCAGGATCTACCTCAATACTCCTCTGACAGTTAACAATAAATGTCTGTTGCATTTAAATTTTTTTCCGATTGAAAACTATTGCGTCTTTCTTTTCTGTTTATGTACTTTTAGAAGATAACTATTAAGAGAAGACAGTCTTGACATAACTGATATGCAGTTTTATCTAATAAAGCACTAAAAGTAGGATATAACTTCCCTGGTAGACCTTCTCTACCTTACCTACGTTCTATAAATATCTGGAGCACCCCGAACTTCCCACACTAATCCCCTCTAAATTACACAAGTGGGCAGAGAAAATAAATCAGAGGATTTCTTCTGTCACTTGCCTCTACTTGGAAACATAAAATACCATTCACATTTAGCATACTTATTTAAAATTTCACTACTTCTAGCAGCCCACTGGTGAAAGCTATGAAAAAAAAAATTAATGTTATGCTCACAACTGGTTTATACATCAGAATTCAAATAAACCAAAAACTGCACATTTAAAATTATATAAAAAGAGGGTTAAAGCTACCAGATATGGAAGGTGGATCAAAATACACAAATCTAATTTCACTCCTGCACCAAAACTCAATAAAACTATGTTGTTGATGTTTTCCTTTAAAGTATAATCTCACAAAAGCAGGGTGAATTGAAAAGGCAACAAAATCAAAAATTTGGAAGCAGGAGAGCTCCATGAGCACAGATAGAACACTCCCAGAAATACTAAGAAATGAAATCTGATAGATTAGATAGATAGATAAATCTTAATCATTCAAATCATTGATAGACAGCTATAAAATACACCAGGAGCAAACTGGGTTTATTTCAAGAATGCGAGATTGGTTTAACATTAGAAAATCAAACAATATAATTTACCACATTAACTAACTAAAAGAAAAAACCACTGAAAAAATACTTAGAATTCAACAAAAATATGCAACATGTGGATTAAGAAACCTAACTGAAGGACTTAAATAAATGTAAAGATAACCAGTTTCCTAGATTGTAAACATACTGGTTCTTAACATAAACCCAATTGTAACTAAAAGCTTAAATGATTCTAAGGATTACCTGGAATAATAAATGCACAGCATTATCAAGGTTTTAAAAAATGAAATATTGTAGTAAGTGATGAACAAAATTTCAAAATTCACATTAATCAGTGAGATCCCAATGCCGATGAAGGTATTAAAGGTGATTTTTATATTTTCTAAATTTTGCTGGTTTTCTCTCCCCAATGTAGAGTACTTAAAATTATGTTATTAAAAAAGAAAAAAAAGGCAAGTAATGTTACTGAGTCCAGGAGACCACATTGCTAACCTTTTCTACCATATCAAATAAACTCAATAATGAATTAAATTTCTTTGCTTTGATCTCTTTGATGTCTTTTTATCCATATCATTGTGACAACAGTAAGATTACCAAAAAGGTAAAAGCATATTTAATTAGCAGATTTAAGAGTAAACAAAAATACAGTACTATGAGTTTTCCAGTAAAGACAGCAAAGAGAAAAATGAAAAGAAAGACAATCCAGGATGTCAGAAAAGAACTTCCACAGGACTCTTCCAGTGGATATTGAGGGTTTTTTGCCCCCTGACATTGTCTTAAACCAAATTTTTATTAACATCTCTGTGAAAGAGAAAAAGTTCATTATTTTCATACAAACTGAGGTACATGACAGTCATGACTTGTTTGAAATTATACAATTAAGTCAACAGCTGAACTGTGAACAGAACCTAGGATACCCAAAGATAGTATGCTCTAATGGAGTGTGCTCCCGACTATGTAATACGACTGTTTCCTTTAATTACAAATTCTTCATTAACCATCAGATTATCAGCCAGAGGCTATATCATTAGTTTTGCTCTTCTTATATTCATGGCATTATTCCAAGAATCTGAGATTTCATGATAAAAAATATAAAGACTACTGTTTTACTGTTATCATACCAAATCTGAAAATCCCAACTGCCCTGGCAAGGATACTGCACCAAGCCTGCACTTAATGGCAAATTTCTAGGCAGAACTGCAATTAAAAGATCCATTTTGGGCTGGTCATTGACCTGGGGAAAAGGAAAATGAATTTTGTTTTTATAAAATCACTAATATTGGTGCATTTAAAATCTTACATTAAGGCATTGCGTGGTCTCATTAGTCAACAGCATTCACATATATGACTAGTATGTAAAAGTCCAAATGGTAGCAGATTGTTAAAGATACATTTTAGAGCACTGTGATGTTGGGAAGTAGAATAAGATAAAAACCATGACATGCCCTTACATTCTATACTAAAATCTATATGAAAAAATTTATTGGGCAAACAAAGTAAATATCTGAAGAGGTGTACAGTCACTTGTCTTTGAGAAGCACTTTGTGTTTCTTTGGCACATATCACAGCAGAAGTAGTAGCAGCAGCCTTGCCCTTGCTGCTGATTTCTTACTACTCTAAATGTCTCCTCTGAGCCAGAATACACTGGCTGTTGCTGATCATGCTGTGAGACACCTGCACTGGCTACTAGGCTTGTCATGACGCACAAAACCCTACCATCTTCAGCTTGACATTGTGCAAGTTATAATTATTCATCCAAATGAATATGTCAGAGCAGCAGCAGCAGACCTCTCATCAGAGCAAAAGAAAAATACATCAAAACATTATCAACCCAGCAGGAAGACAGGGACCATAAGGAAAATTACCCATTTTTAATATGGATGCCACAAAGCCATGTCTATTATTTTACAAAAAAGAAAGAAAAATAAAGATCTTCCAAGTTTAAAGTCCAGAAACACTGAATTCAAAGAGGAAATGTACAAAAGCAGACGAGGAATTTTTTTAAAAGAAATTTTTTAAAATTAAACCTATTCACTGTCTCTTAAGTATAAGTTTGCTTTTAGACTACAAGAGTAACATTTATTTTGCTTAAAAACCACAATTGTTTAAAAACGATTACAAAAGAAAAAAAATAACTCCATAAGAATTGTTTCCAACAAGTCATTGAAAAAAAGATGAAAAACAGCAAACAAGTCTAACATTACTTCTTACCTCAAAACAAAAAATAACATTGCCAACACTCTGTCTAAAAGACTCGCGATCATATCACTGGTAACATCACCAAAAAGCTTATACTGTACAGCTAGACTTTAAAAGAATAGGTAAATATCTTTTGAAAATTTTCTAAAGTTTAATAGTATGTTTAAAAAATTAAAATCATCCCCAGATCTCCACAAATGAAGACAACACATCCAAATTCTATGAGCATATGTAAAATAGGCAAGTATAAATATAGATTCTTATCTTACTCATAAATACGTAAATAAATAACTTTTAGAATAATAGAAGAATATATTTTTGGAACAAGATATGAGAGATTTTTTTCCATTCAAGATATAAAAGCAGAAATCATAAGAGATTGATAAATGTGACCACACTGAAAATTAAACTTCTGATCAACAAAAAAATACCATATACCAAGTTAAAAAAACATGACACAGGGAAAAGATACTTACAACCCAAAATAATAAACAAAGAATTAGTAACCACAATATGTGAGGAATGCTTATAAGAAGAAAATTTAAATAGGTAAAGATTATAAACAATGATTATCAATCCTTGATAAGAATTAAAATGAGACTAAAATTTGGAAGATATTTGGAAAAGTAGGAATTACTATGCATTGCTAGGTATGAGTATAAATTTATACAACCAATCTGAGAAGGCAAGTGGCAATGCTTAGTAAGCTCGAAGAGGTGCTTTTCCCTACAACCCAGCATTTTTACTTCTAGGCATAACCCCCATCAAAAGTCTCATGTGTGTATTAAAAAAAAATTATATATATAATTTATATATACATATATATATACACATATACACATATGTGTATATATATATGTAAAGATGTTTGCTGCAAGATATTTAGTAAAAAATTGTGAACAACATTGTCAGTCAAGTAACAGATAAATTTACTTTTGGATTCATATAATGGAATGATGTCATAAGGCATTTAAACTATATTTACTATACATGTAAAGATTATTGATAAATCTCACAATGTTGTATTTAAAAAGTCAGACTGCAAATGCTACAGAATATGGAATAAATGCTACAAAAAATATGCACAGATAGCATACACATTAATTTTGGGGAAGAGGTTACCTCTAGAAAGGAAGAGAGAAAAAGAGGAAAGGTGAGAGGGAAAAGAGGGGTAAGTCGTAGTTACTCCAAGAACATTTTATTCCTGAGACAGAAATACATATCTGAAGCAAATGTAACAAAATATTAACATCTGTCAAATTTGAGTTATGGATAAAAAGTTGTCCAAATTTTTATCTATACTTTGCTAAGAATTTTAGTATATTCTATTAATTTAAAAAATAGTTTGTGACATTCCAGTTACTACTAATTAATTCTATTTTCTTGGCACTAGTACAACAGAAAATTTATTGTGTGACCCAATTAAATCTAAAACTTGAATTTGAATTAGTATTATAAACACTATTATTGCATGCATTTATGTGCAAGGCACTTGAGCTAGTATTAAGTAGGTATTCAAAATTTAAAAAGAATTGGCTTCAAAATTTTACAGTCTAGCAGCGTCACAAAACTAAATTTGCTAAATGGCAAGAATAACGTAAGTACATCTTTCTGTGGAGATGCAAACTCTTCACAGATAAAGTCTGGGAAAACTTATATGGTTATCTACATTTAAAAAAAACACTAAGAAACTCATCAAAAATATATTCTTCAATTTTGGATTTTGATAAATGTTAAAGTATAATTTAAAAATAATACATATCGAAAGAGCAGTACATCCGAAGTACAATGTCATCTCATGATCTCACATAAAATACAGATAAAGCTTATAGAGCCAAATAGACGATGTACATTAAAAAACAAGAAAGGTATACAATTTATATGTAACTACAATTCTTTTTTTAAAAAATCAACACAGTAGTATTTCTTATTTATAATGTATAACAAAATGACAAAAACAAATCACTGGGTTTTTCCTTTCCTTTATTTTGTTTCCTCAATTTCCACTGGAAGAAGGAAGACTTTTTTGATTTTAAAGAAAATGAGAAAAATAACTGTTGAATGTATAGGTATGGTTAAAATGACATTTGAATCTTCACAAGACTAATCCTGTTAGGCTTTTTTTGTTTTTACTAAGTTTAAATAAGATAATTACTTTATATATTTATAATTTAAAATGTAAGCATAAATTTTTAAATGAATGTATCAAAATTTCGTAACAAAAATATAGTTAGCCTCTATTTAGAAATTATTTGTAAAATGTTACTAGGATTTTTTTTTTTTTGCATAAGAATAGACATGTTCTCACACCATTTGCTATCAACTGGCACAATTTACTTAGTGAAAACACCATGACCATCTAAATGATTAGATTACTCTTTGAATCTAAAGACCATTCTGCCAGCTTTTTAGAAACTGCACACATATAATGTTGATGATGGTACTACTGATAATCATACTACCTTAAACTACGTGTTACAGTTTACAATGCACTTCTAAATACTTTATCTTGTTAGATATCATCAATGTACTGAGAAACTCAATTAACAGGAACATCAGAAAGAATCACCTATATTCTATACTCAAAGTATGTTTCAAGGCACATACAAAAAGAAAATAGTCCAAGTTCAAGGATGAAAAAAGGACAAACACTTTAAAATAATAAAACTGAGTTGAAATGGTAGGTTTATATTATCAGTCACAATTCTTTCTCCTTTGAAAATGATTCTGATATTATGTCACCAATGTTCCAAGTTTTAGTGATCTGAAAAATTTCACCCAAGTTTCCACTTACTGCTCACTAACCTATAAAGCATCCTTTAGAATTTAAATTTAAAGGAAAATTTCTATCAACAGACTTCTTCATGTTTATCTAAAAACAAAGCATAAAGATCTAAAAGCTGGATGGTGTGTTTACATGTGTGTGCACATGTGCGTCCATGTGCATGTTCACAGAGAAAATGAACGTTAACTACTAGAAAATATAAAAGCACATTATAAATAAATGTTTAAAGAAAATTTTTTTAAAAAAGAATATAACCTATAATGACCACTTTACAGGTAAACAGAATATGCTTTTCAACTACTTAAAATAAATTTTAGAACGTACCTGTGGTGTCCAGGAAACAGGAAATGAAACAGGAAAATCCACAAAACAATCTGGTGATTCTGCAGGATACTATGAAAAAGCACAAAATTAGGTCATTTTTGCTTCTATGTGACAATTTCACATGAGAGATTTTTTTGGGGAAAAAATGAATATATTATAAAAAGTGTTATAAATGCAAATGTATTATAAATATTTTGATTCTATTATAGAGATGTCGAGTTATGCTCAGGAGGTGCAAAGTTTAGTGGCTTGGAGGTAACAAAGCAATCAGTTTTGAATTAAGTCACTGTTAGGTCAGCTGCTAATGTGATTTGAGGAGTAAATCATACTGGATTTCAATTTCTTGGTTTTTTTTTCTCTTTTTCATTTTTATTGGATCTCAGTTAATCTTTAAAATGAGAGCTCAAACTAGTTGATATTAGTTTCCTTTTCATCTAAAATTTAATCTCAAATAACCTCAATTACTATTTAAAGAAGCAATATCTTTTAAAAGAATCGAGAAATGCACAAAAATATAAACAACTATCAACTTAAAAAAGTATTTTCCACAATTAAGCAATTACTATCCGCAAGAAGATTAATTTTTAAAAAATGCCTCTAGCTTATTAAGGAAAAACTAAAGTAGTAGTTTTTAGCAAGAAAAACTTTTCATGGTTAATAGAAAATTAATTCTTCAATAGTTTTATAAAAAGTGACAGTCATAAGGACAAATCAAGTTTTGAAGTTAACAAAATGTTTTTCTTAAAATCAATTTTGTTATTAGACATACTACATGATTCTCTAAAATCCAATTCAAGATTTTTCAAAGTCATGTGTATCTAAAAAATACTCATTTTCCATTAAAAAGCTAAATTGAAAAATTAGTTTTAGGAAAACTTCTTTCATTTGACAATGTTTAAAATAAGTTTTAGACTTTCACTTTTTCCAGCTTATTTTTCACTACTTTGCTGAATAAGCAAAAGAAGAAAAAAATTATCACTATGAAATTTAACAAACATCACTTCATCTGAAATCAATGCTCTGAAAAAAATTAACATTTAATTCTAATGATTGGCTAGAAACAAACTTAACATACACTCTGACTTAATGGAGTCTATGTAGAACTGATAACAAAGGCAAGTATATAGGAAATGATATAAAAATATAACAATGCTCTAATTTGGAGGAAAAAAAGGTCCGGCTGAAATTAAGGAGGAAGCTCTGTTTCAGACAATTAAAATATCAGATGATGCATGTGAGAGTATAACTGCAATAATCACTGGAAAAACAATTTGTATGCCATTTTACAATTTGTGATTACTTCAAAGTAAATTCAGGCAGATACTTTAGCTTTCTCTGGTTTTCAGCTCTAACTAATTTTTGGGATCTTGGAGAAGTCAGCAAACTTCTCTGGCTGTTTTAAATGTAAAAATAATGAAATTCAACAAAAAATGTTATAAAATCTCTTTTCTAAAATGTTAAGATTCTATGAAACTAATAAAGCACACTTGAAACCTCCATGTTCAAAAACTGAATAGATTGCTTTGAGTTATTGCTATTTATCTCCTACTGATGCTGACAATGAACAGTATCAACTCTCTAACTTAAATCATCAACTGAGTAAAAGTGTGAAGTGAATGAAATTTGTATGGTATTTAGAATAGATAAACCAAGTATCTATGACTTTAGAAGTCATTAATTACATACAGCTCATTATGTTAAAAGAGAATATGATCCTATACTTAAGTAGGACTCAGTACAGTAAATGGTATGTATGTAATGACAGAGATCTATTAAGAGTTGAACACAAAAGCAGTATATAATACATATAATCTGATCCAACATACATAAATGTGAGCTAATTTCTGAGATGTATCTTTCAAATATATTTTGTGTAATTACACAAACATACAAATATAGACTGATATATGTGTAGGTGGCTTTATTGTATATCTAAGTTAAATGCATATATGTAGTTATATGTTAATTATATTTACATTTAAGATCAATTTTATTTATATAATCAACTTTATATAGTTACAGAAAACCTAAAAACAAATCTACATACTTGTGGATGATTCAACATGAGTTATGAATTAGATATTCATTTTCAGAATCACTTGTCCTAACTACAATATAGGTAACTAAATATGGTATTGTAAAATAACTACCAAAATTCAGATAGTTTTCAGTATTAAGTAGGTATAAATGTATATAAAACTACCAGAGATTAATTGCCAAAAGTTACACTTTAGAAGTATAATTGACAACAAAAGCTCCACATAAAGGAATACTAATTGAAAAATAAGTAATTGTTTTTAATTAAAATAGTTTAAATCTTACTTGAAACAATTCAAAGAATACAATATAAAATTATAAAAGTACATATTTTTGTTACATGCAATATATTCAGACTATAAAGTAAACTGTTCTAAGAAAAATTTTAAATAAAACTGTTCTGTGATTGGATCATCTAAGTGGTAAGGCTCCCCACAAGTGAATACATACAAATGCAGATCACAAAAAGCTGTCAGAGATAGAGTTCCCAGCCTCTGATACATACACATCTGTGATTTGTTGTTCTAGTAGTTATGATCTTAGCCAAAGCTGAGGAAACCCTCAGCTACTTTTTTCAAGAAAAGAATAATTCCAACCCACTGTTCAGGAGGTATTGTAAATATCGCATAAAAATACACCTATAATAAACAACACAATTCGACCATTTTCCTTATTTTCTTTTTAAATTATATTTAATAGGGGAGGTGTAGTCGAAATTACTATTGTTTTTTTTTGTGGGTTTTGGAAACAGTGAGGAGGGGTGGCAGAATTAAAAATGTGTATTCAAGAATAAAATAAAAAATGATGCATTTCTTTACAATTTCTCAAAAAAATATCACGAAAAGGGTTTGTGTACTTACAAAAATAAGCCAGCCTTAAGGTTTGTGTATTTACAAAAATAAGCCTGCTTTAAGGTTTGTTTAAAAAAAAATCAGCTTGACTCTTTAAAATTTAGTTTGGATTAAGATTTTACATTATGTATTCTTAACATATAATTTTGGCTATTACTATTTTTTACCGATAATCCCATACCCAAATATTCCTAGAAAAGAAATTGCCACATCTAAAAGACAACTCTGGTCTCTACAAAAATTGAAATAAATAGATAATTAAAGACTTCTAAATCATACCAACGTAAGATTCTTTTGGTTCCACCCTGTCATTTTTTTTTTAGACAATTTTTTTCTTCCTAATTCCTTCCTAACTCAAATAAAGTTTTCACTCTTGCCAGGGCATCCATAATAATGCTTTGCAGCTCTGGATCCTATAAGAACTGACACTTAAAAATATTCTCCAGAGAAATATTGCAAGTGTTACCTCATCTTCCTTGTAGAGGCATAAGAAAAAGCAAACAGACTAGAGGCTACAACCTCAATCTCAATACTATTAATAACATCATTAACTGGAATTAATAAAATCTTACAGGTATAGATATAGGCAGTATAGACTTAAAGCACTATCTCTTAAGTAGAAAAACTTACAAATATTAGGTTGTTAAAAAAAAAAAAAAACCTGAATCAATACAGGATACTTTTAAAATCTTTCATTTTGGTCTTCATAGCAGCAAAGCAACTTTTACCAATGTACAAATTACACACAAAAAGCTTTGAAGAAAATGACAGAACCCTTGCCACTGGCAGTATGTGACCTTTGAAACGACAAAGGCAGTTTTCTCCATGATCTTAAAAAAAAACAGCACACTTTTAAAAAATTTTTTCATTTTAACAAAAAATATCTATGTAACTTTTTTTACAAATAAGATTTCTGTCCTGCTAATTTTATTTTTAACACATCACACATGAGTCTTAAAATTATACCTAAACATTCAGTGTGTGAGAAAGAATGAGTCATTTCTCAACTTGTCTGAGACAGAGGCACTATAAGATATCAACTTTTCTGTGTCACCTAGTATAGCTTTATATATTAATTCTCTCTCATGGAAAGCTTAAATGCCAGACACATTTTTAAAAAGGACAAACACAATTGATCTTTTCATCACTACAATCTTCTGAAACAGAGTTGATTGATGACTCCTGGGAACAATAAAAAGATGTCCTGGTTTTTCCAAATTCTAATGTTTCCCTAGTGATTACTAAATAAATGATTAATATGTTGCACTTAGTTATTCTACTTATTTCTCAAAATTCAAAATCTAGAACTAAAAAATAAAGACAAAACAGCTATGTTTTGTGCCAATAAATTAGTGCGTAGTTATAGATCACAAGCCTGTTAAGGGCTCTATAAATAGAGGCATAAATTTGCAAACTCTTAAAATAACAGAAGTAAAAAAATTTTCAGTCAAAATGAACAAATGAAAAGTATGCATACATGTGTGTCTGTGTTTGGGGGTAAGGGTGGGGTCAGAAATAAGAACTACAAAGGTAATTTATAGTAAAAGTTGAAGACAAAAGACCTTCAGTAGAACTTTACTTGAGAAAGTGGAAACTTCCAACTTTTCTATATAGAATGTCACAAAAATGACATTTTGGTACCAAAAGGATGACAAATCTTATTTGCAATGTTTCTTTATTATGAAGTCTATATTTTGATCAAATTTGAACTAAAATAGTGGCAAGAAATTACATTTAGGCTTTTGGAAACCTGGTGAATAAATTCTTTGAGGCTTTCCAAAATATATTATGTGTGTGTATATATTTTAGAAGCAACTAGCACTTCTTTACACTGAAAACATTCAGAGAGGTCATTTACAGAGTTCCTGACCACATAACAGTTAAATGAAGCACATACCTTAGCCTTCAATTTGAGAGTGATTAAATGCTTTCTACCAGAAGCATCTTCAGCTTTTAACTTGATAGTATTGAAGCAAGTATCCGCATATATAAGTCTAGTGAGTGGAAGAGAATAAAAAATGGTCACACTAGGGGAGGGCAGGACTGAAGGGGGAGGGTGGTTGGAGGATGGTAGAATTCGAAATAAAAATATTTACTATGTTCCTATTAATCCATTACAAAAATTAATCAGACATCCCTTTATGCTGCTACAGATTTACTGCCATTAATATACCAGCCTAGTGCTTAATGCAGTCACAGATCTCTGGATTATTTACAATGTGTGTCAAGGCTCATGCTGTGGTCAGTGAGCACTATGTCTCGGTTTTTCATCACCAGAACCTTTGGCATACACAGCATGTTCCTGTCAGCCTCTACTTATGTACACATTAAACTTCCTGTCAAACTCTTTGATCCATTTCTGTAGTTTCATACAGTATGAGGCTTTTATGCTTCCTTTATATTTTTCTCCTCGATGAACTTTTCCTTTATTATCAATGTTACTGTACAAAAATCCGGCTGATATTAGTTCATATACTCAAATTGATCCTGCAAGGAAAATGCTGTATAAGCACAGGTACAGTCTGGTCTCCTAACAATAAATTTTCTTTTTGTGCATTATATAGCTTCTGACACTTAACCTGGGCATGTATTCAAGATGACTAATATTTTAAACATATAGCACAAGCACAACTGTTTTAGCTTTAAGTCACTCTAAATGCATGAATTTTCTACAATGGAAACCAATACCCTATGAAATATATCATTCTGTAAAACTATGGTCCCTTGAGTAGCATAAGCAACTGCCAAAAATGTTCAAATTTAATAGTATATTTACTAGTGAACTGGGCGTTGTGGATATTTCTTGACATTTTTACAATACTATTCTCTTGTAAAGATAAAAAGTAGCCTAAGAGTATTGCACGACTTATCACCCAGACTGATTGTAAGACCCATTAGGGTTCAGAACAAACATTAGCCTCCTAACCCAAAGAACATTTTTTTAACATCACTGTATGTGGTTTGGTCACTGGCCAGATATAATGGTAAAATGGGTCAATTTCAAGAAATGCTGGGCTATAAAATTGTAGAGCACTGTAATAAAAAATAGATCGAAATCTGAAGACACACATCTTCAATAATAGACTAAAAGATAAAACAATCTTTATTAACAGAACGTTTTATCGTAATCTATAAAAAGTCTAGGGTCTTAGAAAACATATGAAAGTAAAACTATCCTAGAAAAAAATGTTATTTACATAAGAATATGATTTTATATGTATAGTTTAAATGTTAATTTCTTTTGGCTATATCTGTAAACATAACAAATCTCCCTCCCCTTCAAAAATATTTAAAACATGAGACTATCACATGTTTTATCAATATAACTCCAAGGTTCAGATACATGGGTACCTGACACTGAAAACATCAAAAATCCAATTCAAGATGCTGAGATAAACACATACATTTATATCCTCTCTACAATATATATATATATGTATATATATATATATATATGCATGCATATATATATGTATGCATATATATATATATATATATATATATATATATATATGTAAACAAACCCAGTTACAAAAAGAACAAGAAGGAATAGCATCGACTAAAGCTAATTTTCAAATTTTATAAAAATGAAAAGTGGTCAGAAGAGTACTGGCTAACAAAACACATCAGGAAAGAAAGATATCTGGCAGAAAATGAAGGGAAGGGAAGGGAAGAGAGGGGAGGGGAGGGGAGATGAGAGGTGGGGAGGGGAGGGGAGAGAAAGGAAGAAAGAAATAAAGAAACAAAGAAAGAATAGCGGGTATGACTAATAAATAAGGGGAATTTTTTTAAAAAATACAAGAAACCAAAAAAAAAGAAAATTTTAAATTATAAACAATGAAGCTATGTTAACTTTTCAGTGAAAAATATTTATGTAGTCATAAAAAAATCAAACTGCTTACTAGTTATAATTTTTAAAGTCCAGCAATAGATAAAGCTAAAAGACTTATAGAAACTAATGTAAATATATTTGACCATTGCAATTTGAAAAAAAGAGTAGACAAAATTAAGATGAAGGGGAAAGATATGAGGGAAGATTAGGAACACTAAAATCTGTAACTGCTAATTTGAGAGTAAGAGATAGGCATCTTTAATTGAAAGGACATGAAAGACGTTTAAAACATGTTAATCCTAATAGAAAAATAAAAGAATAGTAAAGGGAGAGAGATGGTAGTAAAGGAGCTAAATCCTCTTATTATAATAGTTAATCAGTATGTAATTTCTAAAACTGATAAATCAAGCAACACTGGATGTAGGCATGTTGTTTAGAAATATGGAAGTTGTAAACATGAACATTTCAGTATTTCTTTCAAAGAATAAAAATGAAAATGATGTGGGAAAAGCCTGCTCCCTTTCACTATGAGCCCTAAATAGTTATAACCATGAATATATACACAGAGCAAGAAGCGGTGGAGAGATGGAACAACTAATCCCCAAATAGTACTTTTCATACTTCACACTGCTGCTCATCAAAATGTTCAAAATCATTACTGAACATCTATAAAATAAGACAGAAGTTCTAGTCTCTTGTTTCCAAACACGCAAACAAAAGATTATCTTTCCACAATTTAAGAGATGGAAGTAATATATTAGAGAAAGTGACATGCTCAAAATATGGCTTTGCAGTCAAAATGGTAAGATTATTTTGTTAACCTTTAAGAAGTAATTCAAACAAAATAGTAAAAACATTTATAATTTCAGGTTAGCTTGGTCATTTAAAATTAAACATTTTACCCATATGGCTTTCTATCTATTATGTTTTGGGGAAAGGAAGAAATCTTTGATTATTACTACCTTGAGTGGATGTGACCTACATTGCCACCAGAGCTCCAGTATTTCTTCCCATTTTCCTTTTGGTAATGGGACCCCTGCTTGCACAGCTTACTACACCAAGTTTCAGCAGGGTACACTCCATCTGGCTACCAACTCTTCCTAGCTCTCTTGGATATCAGCATATCACTAAATTTTGGTCAATAGACTGCAACTAGAAGTGGTATGTGCATCTTTTGGATCAGTTATAACAAAACTGTACCTTCCCCTCTCCACCACCCACCCCTCTCTCTTCCTTTAAACTAGATCAGAGACAGGCCAATATAAGCCGGCAAAGATCATGCAGAAGAGAATGAAGCTCTGGCCACTGAATCCTTTCAATAATGGAGGTATTCTACATCTGCACTGTCCAAAACAGTAGCCACTAGCCACATGAGGCTATGCAAGACTTAAAATGTAGCTAGTATCAACACTGAATTTTTATTTTAATTTAATATAAATGCCGATAGTGACATGTGGCTAGAAGCTACTATACTGAACAATGCAGCCACAGTGGATGGTTGAGAAATAAAAGAAATGTGGGTTCTTGGATGACCTTGTTATCCAAGAACAAAGTTACCAACTTATTCCTGACCATCTGCCTACCTCTGAACATCTAATGCAAGGCAAATAAAATTCTATCTTGTTTCTAACACTGAGGATTTGGACTTCTCTTTTTTAACAGCAGTTTAGCCAGGACCCTAACTAACAGGACACAATTCTATCTATTCACAATAGGAAAAACTATCTTAGTGTTTGGTCTACAATGCAGATATTGAAGGGGGACAAAACAGTAATAAACTCATACAAGTAATATAAAAATCAGTTTTTTCATTAAAAAAGTCTATTTCAAATGTTCTGCTTTATTGTTAAGTTGGGTATCTTGACTTAGAGAATATGGAATAAATAATTTTTACTCATTTAAATAAGACAAATATTCATTTAAATAATAAATTTAGAAAACTTTCATCATCGGAAAGCTCAAATATTTTAAGTTATGAAATTGCATTTAAAATTTATATTTAGAAGGGGTTTGACTGTTATTACTTAGCTAAAGGTGACTAAAAAACACAAATATAAAATCTGAAGAAATAAAATATACTTTTAACACTTTGTATTTATCATTTGCTGCATTTCTTTATAATTCTTTATAATTCTGCTTGGAATAACTAAAATGGCACTAACCTTGACAGTGAAGTGTTTTAAACATTTAAAAAGGATATTTATACTTAAGCTTCGGGGAGGTTTTTGTTATTCTTGTTAATAGCTAAATGTTATCAGTATAGAGCAGAAGGCATGTGCTTTACATCTCTTGAAATATTGAACTTATTTAGACTGACAGCTTAAGTTTTATAGTTTCTTTTCTTTAAATATTTAGATATATTTGTGTAGTAATAACATCAAAAGGCAGCCTGGAGACCTTCAAGGTTTAATAAAGATTCACTTTCCACTTTTACCACCATTCTCAAGTTTAAGCATTAATACTTCAAACATAGATTCAAAAACAAACAAACAAACAAACAAAAAACATATCCTCCCTAATTGCTGTCTTTCCTTCCTGTCTCTTCTGTACACCTATCTATCCTGCCTCCCATGACTAGATTAATCTTCCTAAGCACCTTTTTAATCATAGTAACTCCATGTTCAACGATACTCAATGAGTCCCCATTACCTGCATATAAAGAATCCTTAAGTCTAGGAGTCAAGATGCTTCAGTCTGGCTCTGATATTAACCCTCTTCTGTGAGCAAATGATCTACTCCAAAGTCCAAAAATGAACTGCACACTTCCACCACTACCACTTGTCTCCACCAATCCCTCCCTTTTAAGGCTTTCTACCTTCCTTCCAAGCTTATCCCATTATCTACCTTAATAACATTCCTAAGTTATAGAACTCAAAAGAACCTCACCTTTCTTGAAACACTTGCCCTGCTCCTTACACATAAGTTTTTGCTTTTTTATAAGGAATATAAAAGTTTTATACTTCTGTGTATGTGCCAACATTCTACATATTAAGATGTTGTCAGTCTGGTTCATAATTACTGCTTCACATATAAGTTTAAACAACTAAGAGTAAATTCTGTTTAAATTAGATACTACCAACACATTACCAATTTAGAAAAACAATATTTTCACTAATTTGCAGTTAGTCAGTGATTTGGATATATGTTTGAGGAAAAAACACTATAAATGTAATTTAGAATGAAAATCTGATTAACAACTATGTTCTTTTGCCTTATGTAACAAAAGTTATTTATTACTGGTTATAACTAAATCTAACACTAATTAAGTGCTTAAAATTCATATACAGTCTGACACATTTGTGTGAACTATTGTCTCAACAACTTTATACATACTTTACACAGGAAATTATTTGAGTCACAAAACACATGCTTCTTCTCAACGCATGTTAAGCATTATTCATTTGAAAAATGAAGAAAGTGTGGCTCAGTGAGATTACAATACTTGCCCAAGGTCACACAGTTGATAAGCCAGAAGTAAAGCCCTTGTCTAGTTATTGAAATTAATTTAATATAAACAAGTATTTCCATTTCTCCTAGTGTTACATAACTCTTTGAAACGCACTGAGAATTACAGAAAATATCACCATCACTGGCCTAAGTCCATTATTAAAATAAGAGGCTTACTCTAACTCAATATATGTTGACAATCCCTCAGCAGCACAACAAATTTTGAAACCTCATTTAGCTCTTTCCCAAAACAAATTTGAAAGGTCAAATAGCTAAATTCTACTCGCTCTAAAATGGACAAAACCATCATATCACTTTCCCCTTCTTAGAACTTTTAATCTCTCAATTATCTCGGGCCATGTGATTATTAAAATGTAAGATATCCCGTAAATAAGGTGACTATAAATTCCTTCCAAACTGGAACACTTCTGAAACTGAAAGGGGCCAGGATAACAGGTATAAATTAGGACTATCCTAGGTAAAGTGGGATGTAGATCAGCTCACCTATAGAGCAAAAGTATTTATTACTTTTAACTCCAGGACATTCTTAATACCAAACAGAAAATTCTGTTAAACCCAAGGACTCTATTTAATTCTTATTGTTTTAAATGAGCCATTCTGTAAAATAAAACAAGCAGAAGTTAACAGAAATCAATCAAGACACCTTTTTGTATCACTGACCTTTGTAAGTCAGCAAAACACCCAAAGTTACCCACGATTGTCATATCATCTTCATCTGACCCTTTGGACAACTTGCTGTTATTAGTGTGTTTTTAAAGAAGCTGAAACAAGTATGGAAGTTACAATAATAGCAATTAAATTTAAGACAGCTACTAATTATCAGTGTCATTTCTATTTTTAAAAGGTATGTGAATAAAGGGAAAGAAGGAAAGTGTTCAATCATAATTTTTCTAACTTAATTTTTTATAATGCCTGATCCTATAGTGTTGATTAGAAAAGTATGTAATCTAAAAACACAGCAAGATCTTCATTACCTTAAAATAAGATTTTAGTTTTATTACCAGAGTTTACTATTACGCTAGCAAATCTACAAATTATAGAGTGTAAGAAAAATATAGATATAGCAACATGGTCTAGGAATCATTAAGATTCTGAAAATCCCTTTAAATCAATTTGTCATGCAAATCATCATGTGTGTCATATTAAATGATATTTCAAATTAAGAAGCTAGTCAGCTGCTGAGGCAGGGCCTCAAAAGGTAGCAATTTTAGTTTGGAGATGGCACAGTTCATGTCTCAGTTTTAGCCAAGGTCCTGAAATTTACTATTGTCAATGTGTCAGGTATACAAGACCTGATTTAAGAATTAAGTCACAAAAATAAACATGATGAGAGACTTTCTTACTCCACTAGACAGTGTTGGATAAATACTGACATACCTTATCTGGCTTCTCATAATCCATGTGGAAAACTTTTCTTCTGCTAACACCTTCCTTATTTGTAAAGATTATGAAACAAATGATTAGGTAACAACAGTTATATCCTAATTCAATCATGCGTCCTACTCACTATATCATCTTTCACAAATCTGAGCAACAGATTTTGAAACTCTCTAAGTATGGGTTAATTTTGCATATAGCCAATTTTATCCATGATGAGATAGTCACACATAGAGGGTGGAAATAATAAAAACTATTTGCAAGTACTTGAGGAAACTTAATTAAAGGCTCCATAGCAGAGCTGCCCTACAGCACAACTCGAGGGAGCATCATTCACACACAAAGCGTGAGCACTGGTGTGCAGCCAGCCCTGGCTATATACATTCATTTTATATACAAAATTGGGAGTAAAAAAAACATGTATCAAGAATTAAGTAAAAATTATATAAAGTGACTAGCACAGTAAGTGGCATACAACAGAAACTTCGTAAATGAATGTTTCTATGTATAATGATCCTAGTCTATGGGAAAGACAAATATTTATACTGTAATGAAGGTTATAGTGGAGGCACTCATATCTTTACTTTTGGCTTTCATCTGCTACCCAAGTTTGAGATCTGGTCCTTTTTCGGTAACATCACGACAATATATATAATACAAAGCAAAAACTACTTTCTATTATCTCTAAAACTGTTTATTCCATAAAATATTTTATATACTTGCACATTTCTCTTATAACTGTTGCTCTCAAGAAATCCTATTATACCACATAGTCCATATCACAGTTAGAATTACTACTGTGATCATCTAAATTCTGACTCTTTCACTAGATATAAGTTCCATGAGGAAGACTGTCTTGTCTATGTATCTTCACTGCCCTACCTCATAGACATTCAACAAATAACAACTACATGGAAAAAGGGAATGATCAAAAATCTCATATTTGCATTCTCAATATTTCAACTAATTTTCATCACTGGAATTCTCCCAAACATGTCACATACATTTATAAAACAGCTTCAAACTCACTATATCAATATAACAGTATAAAAACTAGAACATTTCCTTTTCCTTTCCCAAATACCTCCTGCAATTTTTAACTATTCTAAACACTAAGATCTTAACATTTAAGATCTGAAAATAAGTCAAGTGATTTTTCTCTATCAACTTATATGCAAATAACAGGGTCCATGATATTAGTATTTCAAGACTAATTTTATAACTTCAGCCAAATTGCTAATAGTGCATGTCAATTCATTATTTGTGTTCTCTGCCTCTTCCATCCACTGTCATTCTACATTTTATTCCATCTTATTTAGGAAATGACACCTGATCAAATAAAGCCTAATCTCATGAATAAACATTAACCAGTCCTCAATATCACCATAATAATAAATTTAAAATTATAGGTAACATCCATTTCTAAGATGAACCAACACTTCCACAGAAAATAAGCAGAATAACCTGATGAAAAGGAAAAGAAAAAAAAAGTTTGAAGGCATCAAAGAATTGTTAAGGTAACCAGGATTTGAAGGACCAAGGTCCTGAAGAAGCGGGCACAGAGGAGAGGTAGGTCAACAGTCTGTAACTATTTTTCTTTAAGCTTATTTACCAATTCTGGGCACAGAGCAAGAAAAGGAGGATATGGGCAAAAGGCCCAGACAGAGAACTACTATCAAGTGGGGTGGGAGGGTGGGGGGGGTGGGGAGTATTTTGGGCCATCTTTTGAAGATAGAAAAATGAAAAATAAAAGCTTTTAAGGGCCAGAGTCTGATGGAACAGTATGGCCAGAGACAGCCTAAATTTTGACAATTTTCCATCAAAACTTTTGATAAATATAGTAACTGCATAAAAGGATAAAAGGCCAAGTAGAAAGCCAATGAAAAAAGGAAGAATATTTAGAAATCTCATAATTAGAATTTGGATCCCACCTGTAAGAGAAAAAGTCCCAGTGAATATACCCAAACTCTCAGTGTGAACCTTTGAAAAGTTAACCCAAAAAGAGCAAAGCGAATAAGAGGTAGATGGAGTATTGTGAAAAGGGTCAAAAGGTACTTTCAATTATTAAGTAATGGGAATATAATGAATGACATGGTGACAATAGTTAATACTATATTGTATATTTAAAAGTTGCTAAGACAGTAAATCTTAAAAGTTATCATCACACACACAAAAAATGTGTAACCATGTGTGGTGATGTTAACCAGACTTACTGTGGTGACGATCATTCTGTAACATATATGTATACCGAATGATTATGTTGCATACATGACACTAACATAATATTATATGTCAATTATAGCTCAATAAAAAATATTAAGGAATTCTTTAGGCAGGAGGAAAATGATTCTAGAGATTAAAAAGAAGGAATGAAGAACACTACATAGTAATTGTGTGTGTATATGAGAGAGACTAAAAGCAATGATAAAAACATACTGAAAAGATGGTAGATATAAAACTAAATATACTGGTGATGTCCGTGAAAATGATATTCAGAAGTTCCAGAAGTTGTTCCCTCCATAACTGCAACAGGAAAACTGACCACAAAACATGTCAGGAAAAAAAAGGCAAATACCTAAGGTGATGGATATGTTAATCAACACAATTGTGGGAATCCTTTCACAATATATATGTATATCAAGTCATCGAATGTACACTTTCAATATATAATTTTGTCAACTTTACCTCAATAAAACTAAAAAAAAAAATTAAAATAATGTTACGTTTAGTTTATTATGTACATTAAAATGTTATTTTTTACAAATTACATTTAGTATTTTACCTTGTAGTTCAATTTTTTAGAATGGTATCCCTTTCATAGTCACATAAGGATCAGATATTCTAATCATGATGAAACACTGCCTAAAAACAGGTATAAAATAAATTGATAGAACTGTAAATACATTAAATTTAAATCTGTAAAAGAAACGCATTTCTGAAACATTTAAAAATAGACATACTTATCCCAACCAAGGGTTCCTATTTCTTCAATAAGGCTTGAATAGAACTGGGGAGGAGGAGGTGGTACATGTAGCTCTTGTTTATTCTTTAAAGCAACTTCCTGTTTAAAAGGAAAAACTTAAATGAGCTGTGGAATCCTAGACAATGAATTGTACCTGATTATACAAAACAATTTTATAATTTTCTTCATGCCTAACTTAAGTGTCTCTATTTTTTAAAACAGAAAATCCAGCCAAATCGTTTCCCTTATCATTAAAAAAAAAAAGCTTGAAAAAGTTAAAGGACCGCACCGAAGGTCATGTAAAAATGTCAATTATTATACCATTCAACCTTAAGATTTTAATATTCTCCTAGACTATTATGCCTATCAAAGATGAAAAAAGGTTTTTTTAAAAAAATACTCATCACAAAGGTTTCACTATCTTTCTACTTCTACAGACATGTTTAACGAAAATAAACAGATATCTTTAAAAAAAAGTCTGAAATCTAAGCACATAGTCTAGACTGATATATTTGTATACTGTTATGAATCACATCCTTACAAACAAAAACCCTCTGTAATAAATCCATACCTACTAATTTCCTTCTTCATTCTGCATACCTCCCAGACCAGGTAAGTCCAAGTGTTCTGCCATCTGGCTAGACTACAATTCCTTTCCCCACTAGACCCACCTTTGATATCTTTAAGATGGTTTATGTTCCCCCAAGCAAAACTAAAATTTACATTGTTTTAGAGGCAATACAAACATCACTAGGATTGCTGAGGCTGAAATTACCAATTACTTAAAAGGTGGTAACCTACACAGGTATCATTATCTGTAAAGTAAAAATAAATGTACCTACAAATTACATAGGTGTTCAGATGGTCTGGTTTATCAAAAGGTACTGTAAAAAAATTTTTTTTTTTTTAAATCAGATGATCATAAATAACAAAATCATATGAGAACAAGTATAAAAATTATAAAATGTTTCTGGTAAATGTAACCCTAATAAAAAGTACAAATTTTAATCTTTTATGTTTATGTTTAATCCATTAGTCCTTATACTTTTTTTAAACAAGGACAGAATACTATTAAAAAATAAGGTAATACCAGAAAAAGGTTTTACAAAACAGTATTTCAAAATCAAGACTACTAACTGAAAGTATTTTAATATAGCTCTAAAACTGCTTTCCATAAAAAAATTAAAATTAAAAATAAACCTGTGAAAGTAGGTTTGCAAAGCCCAGAATGTCAATTTGGATTTCATTAGAAGGTAAGCTACTGGAACAGAAGAAGAATACCTCCTTTTTTTACAAATTAAACACTTAATATTATCTGTAAATAGCCTGATAGTCCAACCTTAAAAATAAATTGGTATTATAATTATCCTGTTGCTTAAAAAAAAAGTTAGTATAGCTCCTGTACTTATAATAGCTATATAGTATTTCTTTGAAGTTTCTACTATATTCAGAAATATGAGTTACTGTTATCCACAAATTTTGAAGGTAAAGAGTAACTTGGATAATAAAATTGTATGTTAATCCTAAGTTTATGACATTTATAAACTCTGCCCTTCTACCTTGGGTCAGACAAATTACTCCTGGTCTAAAATCATAACAGGAAAAAGGGAAAGGCAGAGAAGCAAAGCATTCTTCATAGAGGAGGAGGAGGCAAAGGTAGAGAGTAGAAAGAACATACGCTTTACAGAGGTTTTAAATCTTAACTTGACCATTTCCTAGTTTTGAGACTGCGGGTACTCAGTGACTCAGCTCTAAAAGTGTAATAAAATAACCTATACCTCATACAGTTTTTAAACATATAAGTAATTGTTCATTTATTAAATACAGAATGAAATTCTACTATATGCCTAATTATTACTAGGAAACTCCATGAGAGATTTACCAAGTTTCCTGAAAAAATTCTGTAACTACTGATTTCATTTGGGCATCAATGCTTTCATCATTGTTATAGGAACCCTGTTACTGACAACACATTCCAATAAATAAGCTAATAATTCTTACACTTTAGGTACATTGTCATAAATGTACAACAACATCAATGTTCTTAATTTCTTTAGAAAGCTAAAATATAAGATCTCGTTTTATTCAGAAAGGCAGTAACAAATGTACTAAATAAAATACTGTGACTGAAAGATTAATCTCAATATTTCATTTGTTTTAAATTAATGATTGTTTTTTCAAAATTAAATGACCAACCGACCAGAAATAATGATCATGTTAATACCAGAAATCAAGATTTTTCAGAATGAAAGAAAAAAGATATAAACACAAAATTAAATAGTAAAACACTAAAATGCCAAATTTGAATTGAAAATATCTATATGAACACATGATTAATGATTCTCTTTCTAGAAACTACTTTTCCCTAGCTTTGTCCACTGAAAAAGATCTCCAAGTAATCACAATAAGAACTCTGGTTTCCAGATTGTGGTGGCATCCAAATACCATTTCCTACAAAGAAACCATGGCTCTTCAGAGAAATAACTGATTACAATTCTGGAAAAAGATGAGAAAATGAACATAGAGCAACTGGTAGCAGAAAGCAAAGCATGGGTTACATCAAAAGAAATCAGAAGCCAACATAAAGGGGCTTATGCTGACCAAAATTGGTACAATTTAAGCATCAAAAAGAATAATGATTCCAGTGGATTAAAGTTAACCAAATATATAAAAATACAGGAGTTCATAACAATACAAAAAAGAGTCATAATTAGTTTCTAGGCACCAACTTAGTATTCTATATATAAAAAAAAATTTAAAGGCAAAATAACAAGCACTTATCCCATCTCTCTAGAATGAATTATACCTCAAACTAACCAAATAACTAATGAGAAGTTCTTCTCCATAGAAAATTTTCAGCTAACAAATATCGATAGAATTTGAAAAATCACCATTTGTAACCCCTAATGTAGGCAATGACCATCATTAAATGATAAACTGACAGGAAACTTTATATATCCATTGATCAACCTTTAAAAGAGGAACTATCAGATACTATGTGCCTCCCAATGCAATACAAGGAGTACAGAACAAATGAACTCAACTCTTTTGAGACCTCTAGATCTAACTGCCAGATTACAAAAAAATAAGCAGACTGTGTTAAAAGATACCAATGAATATCTAATAAATCAAATCCAGAATATTCCAGAATATGGGAAATTTTATAAGACACATAATTTGGATTATTCAATAAGTAGATGGCATGATAAAAAAAAAAAAAGAGGGGTGGGAGTAGGAGGAGGTGCTACTATAAATTAAAGGACTTAGACATATCACTAAATATAATGTGTGAACCTTGTTTGCATAGTGACACAAACAATGCAGCTATAAGGAACCATCACTAAATTTGTTGGAATTATAATAGCATAAAGACAAAAAACCCCTAGCTGTTAAAGATATATAATTACACATTTATGAAGAAATGTACATAATGTCCAGGTTTTTCTCTAAAATGCTTCAGTCCCTCTCTCCTAAAAGTAAAGGAAGAAATATGATTGGCAAAATGTTGAAAATAGGTCATGGCCCCATGAGTATTCACTACAGTCTTCCCTCTTCTATATTGTGAAAACTTGAATAAAAAGTTTTTAAAAATAATACAATAGCTATAGGACAATCAAGTACTTTATGCATAACTGACTAACTGAATAATCAATTACAATATGTAACTATGTATGTAATGAAACCTAGTTTTTCAGAAATCTGCATCTATATAATTTTGTTTTTATACATTATATTATAGCTAATCTCTCCATAGATGTTAAAATCTCTGACACACCAGGACTACATTTTATTTCTTTACTACTCGCCCAAAACTAGTTTCAAATGTACCCAGTTTATGACATAATCGAATTGGTTCTTACACACAGTTTTATTCCTCATGCAGTTCAATAAAAGTACCATTCACATTTATGTACACAGTAAAATAAGATATTAAATGTCTTGGAGTTAAGAAACTTTAAATTCTAATCATTAGCTTTTAAAGGAATTACAAAAACAATCAAGACTTATAGAATACAGTAATAACGGTGTTAGAAAACAAGTACTTACCAAAATCATCTTCAACTCCATCATAAAGCTCATGAGATCAGGAGAATGCTGCATTCTCTAGATCAAAACAACATTTCCAATTAATTTTACTTGTACAATTATATTCCATGTGCTGAAATCAAAATAAAATACAGGTCCATATAATATGAAAAAACATTAGCTCTATCTACATCATAAAAGTTTAAGAATTAGAGTACTGGACATCCTTACTATTCCTACAAATTTCATTTTGAAAGGCATAAAATCTACTTTGGTGAGATATACTGAGTTGTGTAAGAATGTCATTTTAAACCTTACACACTCCTCCTTCAGCGCTGACTAGTGTCAAATTTAACAAATCACATCATTTTTTAAAAAAAGTGATATGGGAGTGAAGCAAGTTAAAGTAGCAAAAATATAAAAATCAGGCAAATATATACAATTAAAAAATCTAGTTAGAGCAAAGAATTATTAATCAACACTATTTTAATTTTTTTCCTTGACCTTAAAGACTACCTATAATTATTATCTTTTCACAATTAGTCCATAATAATTCAAAAGGAGTTAATCTTTCAATAAGGTAAAACCATTATAAATAAATGGCAAAAAAAATTCTAAATATTTAGTTATGCTTCCATTTCCTAGAAATCCTTCATTCTTATCCTTAAAGTAACTATAGAATAAAACAAAGCAAAGCAAATTCTCAGGTAAAATTGCTTTGTCAAATAAAACTATCATTTCTCTGCTTGAAGTCAAAATACTGTATTTTTGCTACTTTTTGTGATGCGCTGAACTAATCACACAGTTCTGAACAAACTCAACATGCAAATTTGCTCACTCTAGATATAAAAGATAATAATCTAAGATATTTCAATAATGCAAGAAACATATGACTCACATCTTAACACAGCTTAGAGTGGACACATGTTTGTAGAACATATGTTTGACTTTCCCTTCTTCTATACAATATTTCCTCCCCTTGGTGTACTAGAGATGAGTAATAAATTATATCAAAAGATTACAACTAGAGCCCAGAGGCTAAATCCAGCCAATGCCTGCTTTTGTAAATAAAGTTGTACTGAAATGTAGGTACTCCATTCCTTCACCTCTTGTCATGGCTGTTTTGGTGCTACAAGGGCAGAGTTAAGTAGCTGCAACACAGATCTTACCGCCCATAAAGCCTGAAAAATTTACTATCTGGCCCTACACAGAAAAAGAATGCTGACACCCCCCCACCACCACCACCACCACCACACTTGACTCATATTTACTAATTAAAAAATGATACAAGAAAAGAATAGTAAAATTCACATGGACTTTGGAATAAAACGCTCAAACTAATACTGGGTTCTATAAGACCAACTGGATGGCAGAGAGGAAATTAAGTGGTAATTGAGACCTTTTCTAGGAACCTTCTTTGTGAATTGGCTGAGGAAAACAGAGATCTTATTGTGTGCTTAGTTTTTATTAACAAGTTTTTTCAGGCCACTTAAATATCTCAGTGGATTCATTTCTTAAACTTTAGTATACATCATAGTCACAGGAGATGAGGAGGGGGCAGTAGGAAAAAAAAGAGAAATAATTTACACATTCCCTTAAAAAACTGCTGTAATTATACTGCCAGCAATGACAGTCTACATTCTACAAATCAACTAGTTTATCTTCTATTATTTATTTGTGGTACAGTAATGCTTTATATGTGAGTGACTATCATTGTCACTTATCATATATAATAACCAGCCTTTAAGATAGAGAAAATATAACAAATTGGGAAAAACATACAAATGAAATGCAGTTCTACTTACATCTGTTTTTCTGTAAGGGGCATTTCATTATTTTCAGCTGGTTCAGTAAATGATTTTTTTGAGTGTCTCTAATCTTTAAAGGAATTCTCATTTAGAGGAACCTAAACATTAAGAATAAACTGGGGTTTGAGGGTGGGCAAAATGGATGAAGGTGGTTAAAGGTACAAACTTTCAGTTATAAAACAAAAAAGAATAAATTAATTCTGCCTGTACTTCACCTATGAAGCCTTTACATCTACTCCTATGACATATATATACTTGATCCTAAGTGACAGCCACCACACCTTTTGTTACTAATCTAGAACCACAACCCCTTTTTTGCCACAGGTATCTTAGAACTCCTAACTGGATGCTGGTATTTTTTTCATACCATCCCTGTTCATTCTCAGCAGAAAAATCGCTTTAAAAATGATGAATATGGATAAGAGTGTATGCATCTGATGACCCAAAAATATCAAGGACAGAAATCAGTTTCAACACAAATGCTGCTTGAAGATGTGCTAAGGATTCTGAGACAGAAAACATTATAATGTATGGATCCGAAAAATATCTGATAAGAGATAAAACCAATAAAATTCAGCAACTACTAAAATAGTTTATTAAAACATTCTGCAAAGCAGGTCTTTAAAAAAGTAAATTTAGTAATTTTTTATCCTTGCTTAAAACATAAACCTTTTCCCCTCCTCAAGTGACTTTTTTTTTCTTTTACACTTTAACAGTAAGGCATAACATAAAACATAAACCTTTTAGAGGACCTACCTGTTGTACTATTTGATGGTAGCCATTAAGTATTGCTCTCAGCTGCCAACTACACAGTAATCTAAAATTTCAATGGAATAATTTGTTCATTGTTCAGAATTAAAAGGGGAAAAAAACAGGAATGCTAACAGAAACATGCATGTACATAGGAAAGAAAGACAAACATAACACTAACAAGTTAATAAAATTTTTACCACCTATAGAGTTGAAAGTCTTGACTTTGAACTATTAGTATAAGTTTTATTTCAAAGTATAAATAACTGCAATCAGTAAGTATGTAAACAATACCTTTTTAAAATTTTAATGTACCCAGTTTTATATTTAACTAGATTTTTCCTCAAGTTAAAGAAAACCAACAATTTAGATTATAATATACAGAATTTATATTTGAGAAAACATATGTAGGAATATAATCTTCAAATTCCAGAGTAATGTAACTAAAAGGATACATACTTTAAATTGTGTATCAATAAATTAATGTTCATGTATCTACTGGCTCACCTCAGTCAGTGCACTCAATATTGCTTGGTAAGTAACTCTTCTAGGAATTGCTTTAACTTACCTAGAAGTAGGAGGCCTCTCTCTGAGTTTCCCCAAACTTGCCCTTTTCAAACTATCATGATTCCCACCATTCTTGGTCTGCTAACCCCCATTCTTGCCACTAACTCCTCTCTTAGCAGCAGAGTAACTCATTCAACAGTCCACGGGAAACCCCTGTCGAAATGTACTTTCCATCATCCCTTGCTACCAACTCGGTTACATCAATTTAATCATTAACTTACTTGCTGCTAGTTTTTCTCTTTAATGTATTAACTTGCTCAAGGAAATCTCATATTTAAAAAACATCAATATAACTAACTCTTCCTTGACTGCACACCCTTCTCTAGCCACTCCTTTTCTTCAAAGTAGTTTATACTATTTATATTTCTTTTCTACCCACTCTAAAACACAACACAACCTGGCTTCTGCCACTATATGAAACCTAATCATATCTAACATGATCCCTTTGCAAAACTCAGTACTGTTAACCATTCCTTCCTTAAGTCTCTATTTGGCTTCAGAGAAAACTGTCCAGATTTTCCACTTCTCTTGTCAGTCCTTAGACTTCTTCTGAGGTCCTTTTTATTTACCAGTCCTTTTAATGTTGGTACGCCCAAAATTCTGTCACTGGATTTTACTTTTTCACCCTACACAGGCAGGCACTAGAAAGTCTATCCATATTCATAGGCCCAAATCCTATATCTACTGTGAATTCCACATACATCTCCATTCCAAGTCTCACAATCTCGAGTGCCACAACAATACACTACTACCTTTTAAACAATTCATCTTGCTATTTCACACCTGTTATGCCTTAAAACAATTACTCTTCTATTTCTCCATCAGTGACCTCTTCTCTAGCTTAGTGATCTGAGCCAGGAACTTGGAAAGCATCATCCACTCTTCTTTCCCTCTTATCTCCCACTTCTCATCAGTCACAGAATCCTGTCAATTCTACTTACGTCTCTGGATTCTTACACTCCTCTACCCCTACAGATATTTAGGAGCAGAAATGAGCTTTGTGGTGCTACCTAAATTGCCAGTCTTGTCTCTTGATATTCCCCACTGGGCTGTCTGCACCAACAGCCCATACTGATACCTAATTTATGCCAGGACTGAATTTATGAGTTTTGCCACAGACTGAATATATACATAGTTAACAGCAGTCAAAAGTGTAAAACAAAGTCTTCTAATTCTTTTGTATTCTCCCTTTATACATCAGTACTTGTTGGTAAAGTTCACAATATTGCTATTTACTGCTTTAAATGAAAACAAAAATCAGAGAATTAATGTGTTACCTTTGAAAAGCACTTCAGTACTAGAGAAAATAATTTACAAATGCACAGACTTAATAAAACCAGAAATGTTTCTGGTAAACTAATAAGCATTTTAGGCAAAACTCTAATGACTAGAATCAGTTTATACCAGATTAATTGATTATCTATCCCACAAAGATGCATGTATATAACATCACCTTGCATTCTTCAGTTGTAAATCTTCAGGCAACAATATTCTAAGGTGGAAATCTCTCCCCTGTGGAAAATATTGAAAAGGTTCAAATTTTCATCATTCACTTAATGTTATAGGTTCACTTAGTGTTAAGAATCAAAAAGGGCAATCAATCTTTCCTTTATTTCCTAAAAGGTATCAACTTTATCCAAATCTTTATACTTGTTAAAATATAAGCAACAGAATATTGCATTTGAGAGAAAATAACTGTCAAAAAATTTGTAATTACTGGGAAATCAATGCATTAATAAAGGACTTTGTTTTAAAGAGAAAGTCATTCATAAAATCACAACTAAAAACTTGTTAATGTAGACATAAAGAAATTTAAAATGCTATTTCGTAGGAAATAAATTTATGGGGAAAAATTCCTTCCAGTTGATTTGAATATGGAAGAAAAATAATCGTAATGTAAAAAAAAAGAATATATAACACTTTACAGGCTTCATATTTTCAATATTCTAAATTTCAAAATGAAACTATTTAAATAATCTAAATATGAGAAATATTTTCCTATATCAGAATATATTTAATTTTCTCCAACTCAAAGACCTTTTAAAAATATAAATGCTAACACATTAGTTCTTTTAAATATTCACTTGCTATATATTTAAATATACCAAATTTTACTTAAGAATCTTTCTAAGAAAGTAAAGACTGTTCTCAGATATATATTGTTTTACTTTCTCAAGAAAGTGAATGAATAAGCAGCTTAAACTTTGTACCTTAAATAGAATACACATGAAATCTGAGCAAAGGTAAGCAGAAAAAGACAAACAGAAATATAATCTTTTATTCCAACAGTATAAAATGAAAAAGAGTAATAAAATTCTCGAAAACAATTACCATGAGAATTTTAGCACAGTCTCCCTCAAAGCAGTTTCAGAAATAGAGGAACACAATTAAATGTACCCCATAACCTTTACTTTCATGGTAATATTACAGTTCTGACTTTCATTACATTCAAATGTCCTTTAAAAAAAATGAAACAAAATGTACTACTGACCTTTTCAAAAGGTCAAGTAACAATAATTCACTATTTCATTAAAGCACTAAAAGGTATTATGTAGTAACTTTAACCTAACTTTATAGACATCTCCCACATAGGTGTAAGAACAATCTGGAATTCAAAATTAACATGAAAAATAGTAAAACTACTCTACTGATCTGTTATTTGAAAGAATCAAATTCCAAAGTCCCTTATTTGCAAAATCCAGCTATTTTAAAAGGTCAGATGCCATATTACATGCCATCATACTTTTCTGATTCAAGAAAATATCCAAATTAGCTTTTTTAGTTAATTGCTCCAAAGAATATTTCCCAGGCTTACAGGGAACAAAAGTACTGATGGTTGCCTAAATGTGAACCTCTCCACACATCCTCACCAAAAAACTATAAAGATCAATATTACAAATAAAAGCATAAAAATCCCATCGTCCTCAGCAAAATCAGAAGATTGCCAAAAACAATAAATATACAGGTAAAAATATAAAGCCTTTTCTTATTTTTAAAAACCTCTTTAAAAGATAATTGTGACAAAACTGGAACAGTGTCAGCAACAAATAAAGTAGTAATGAATTATAACTAAAGTATAAATTTTCATGAGTCCATACTGTTATAAATAACTGAATTAACAAATGGAGAGTTAAGATAATCTCCCATACAGAAGAATTCCATTATACGTAATAAATTATATAGATACTTTGCCTTAAAGGAGGGGGAACATAACTCTTCATCCATTGTTGGGGAATGGCCATGGTGACTTCCTTCTAAAGAGTACAGTATGGAAAGTGGAGAAAAAAATAATTTTATAGAAGAGAAACCTGACAAATGCTGCTTCAGCCAAGTGATCAAGGTCAACATCAATAGTCATATATCATATTGATAGTATGTACCCTTGATGAAATGAAATGGTACTAAAATTCTGCTATTTTTCTCAAAAACCCATAATCCCAATATAATAATGAGAAATTCTAGTAGAGTATCCCATTATACAAGACTAGTACTCTTCAATAAAGACGGTCATTTCATAATTATCAAGGGTCATTATAACCAAAAACAAGGAAAGTCTAAGGCACCATCACAGCCAAGGAAAGCCTAAAAAGATATAATAATCTTGTATGGGATCATGGAACAGATAAAAGTTATTAGGTAAAAACTAAAAAGTGAATAAAGTATGGACTTGAGTTAATAATAATACATCAATATCAGTTTATTAACTGCAACGAATGTATCATGCTATGTTAGATGTTAATAGGACAAACTTTATTTGTGAGGTGAAAGGGATGGTATTTGGGAACTCTGTGCCATCTGCTTTTTCCAAAACTCTAAAACTGTTCTTGAAAAATAAGTATTAATTAAAAGATAACTGACTATTTAAAAGAAAATTAATAACAGTGTATTGGGAGGGTTATAAGATAAACAGAAATAAAATATATGATTACAATAGCACAAAAGGCAGGAAATGAAAAACAGAAGTATATTATTTTAAGTTTCTTATAAGGGATACGGTATTCTTTAAATTATGATAAGTTAAAGATGTATATTGAAAACACTAGCGAAAACACTAAAAGAGAGACAGAAATAATATAGTTGGTAAACTAATAGTACATATAAAATGAAATCCTAATATTACTTTAAGGTAAACCATGACAGGTTAAGATGTAGACTATAAATCCTAAAAGCAACTACTTGGGGGTGAAGGGGATGGACTAATAAGCTGACAGAAGAGATAAATGCCATTATAAAAAAGAACTCAATGTAAATTAAAGAAAAATAGGAAAAAGATAAAAAATAAACAAGAACAAACAGTAAGATATTAGATTTAAACCTAATCATATCAATAATCACATTAAATGAAAATGATTATCAGATTGAATTAAAAAAGCAAGGCTGAAAGAAATTCACTTTAAATATAAAGTCAAATAATCATTAAAAAAGATTGGGAAAAGATAAACCATGCGAACACTAATCAAAAGAATGCTGGAGTCACTATATTAACATTGGAAAATAGAGATTCCAGGGCAAAGTTTGTTACCAGGGATAAAAAAGGTCATTTCATAATCATAAAAGAATTAATTCATCAAGAGTGCTTAAAAATCCTAAAGTTTATGTACCTAATTAAAGAACTTCAAAATACATAAAGCAAAAACTGATAGACATGAAAGTAAAAACTGTAAAATCAATTATGACAAAGATATCAATATCCCCTTTTATTAACAGAATAAAAACCAGTCAGGATATAGAAAACTTAAATAGCATCATGAACCAACCTGACCTAATGCACTTATAGAATACTCCACCCCACAGCAGTAGAATGCACATTCTTTTCAAGTATACACAAAACATTTACCAAGATACAGCATACAATAAGTTCCAATAAATTTAAAAGTATTAAATCACACAAATTATGTTCTGTTACTGAATTATAAATCAATATGAAAAAGATATCTGGAATATCTTTGAACAGTGAGAAAGATATATCTTTCTTCTAAGTAATCCGTCAAAGAAAAAATTAACGAGTATTTGAACTGAAAAAGAAAATACAACACACCAAATTTTGTGATACAGCTAAAGCAGTGTTCGAAGGAAAATTTATAGCACTAAACATGTATATTACTAAAGAAAAAAGGTCTCAATCAATCTCCTAATCTTCCACCTGAAGAAACTAGTAAACTTATGATCGGAAATCAATAAAACAGAAAACTAATAGAGAAAATCAATCAAATCAAAAGTAAGTTATTTGAAGAGATCAATAAAATTTGTAAGCCTCTATCCAGATGCATCAGTTAAAAAAATACCAATAATAGGATGGGTACAGGAGGTATATATAAAATATATACATAATTTCTTTGATTCTTCTACCTTTAAAATTTGGAGCATTTCTTTCCCTTTGATTACAGACTGGGTTTGAGGTTTGCTTCTAAAAAAAAAACAGAATAAAGCAGAGAAGTAAATTTATGTAACTTTGGAGGCTAGGGAAGACAGGGCACTGTGCAGTTTTCTACATGATCTCTCTGTGCTATCACTCACTCGGGAGAAGCTAGATGCCATGTTGTGATGCAGTCAAGCAGCACTATGTAGGTCCATGTAGTGAAGAACTGAGGCCTCCTAATCAAGAGCAGTAAAAACCTAAGGCCACCGGCTAATAGTTGTGAATGACCAATCTTGGAAGTAAATCTTTCAGCTCTAGTCAAGCCTTTAGACAACTGACATGCTGTCCAACATCTTCATTGCACACTCATGAGAAAATTCATGAGAAACAATGATCCAAACCATCCATCAAAGTCACTCAGAATGGATGAACCTTGAGATAATCATGCTAAGTGAAATAAGAGAGACAGGAAAAGTTGAAAACCACATGATATCACTTATATGTGAGATATAAACCTAAAAGCAACAAACCAACAGAAGAGAGACACATGGACAATAGACTAGTGGTTACCAGAGGGTAGGGCGAGGAGGGAAGGAGATGGGGTAAAAAGGGTCAAATATGTGGTGACAAAAAGAAATCTAACTATGGGCAGTGAACACACAATGCAATATATATATATAACTTACTGTTAAATTGTACACTTGAAACTTACTAGATTTTGTTAACCAATGTCACCATCATAAAAAATTTTTTAAATGTTTTATCGGAAAAAAACTCCTGATCTTCAGGAAAGGCAAGGTAATAAATGATTGTTGTTTTGAGCCACTAAGATTTACAATAATTAGTTGTGAAGCAAAAGATGACCGATTTAGGAAGCATTATTATAGATTCTGAAGACATTAAAATGATAATGGAATATTATAAATAACTTAAGCCAATAATTTTTAAAAACTAGATGAAATGAATAAATTCCTCGAAGGAAAAAAAAACTATCAAAGTTTACTCAAGAGGAAAAGGAATAACCTGAGAATAAAAAGCTCATTTTAATCACACCATGAATCAATTACCAAAAAAAAAAAAAAATCAGTAAGTTCGAGTAGAATTTTAACAAACAACATTGCCTAATCACATACACTACAACTAGAGCTTAATAACAAAAACAAAACAAAACAAAAAAACCTTCCATGAGAAAATTTCTAAAATTTTAAAGATAAGATAATTTCTGGATGCAGGGGAACTACAAATTAAAATTATGTTATTTCAAAAAAAAAAACAAAACAATAAAACTCTACATGCCAGCATCTACTTTAAAACAGTGATGAGAGGGATTTAATACAAAGCCTTAAAAACTCATCAACAAAACTGTGTTCTCACTAGCCAAATATGGGACAATTTAACCAAATAAATAATGGAAGTAATTTTTTAAAAAATCTATGAACCCATTCTAATGTAAATGGAAAAGGAAAACTACTTGATATCATACAATGCTACTACAGAAGAAATGACGGGGCAGTTAAAAATCATCACTTGGGTACCATCCCTGTATTTGACTCAAACAAGAGTCAATGGATACTGTAACTGAGGTATGTGTGGCATGTGGGAGCAGAGAGAGAAAAACATCAGTCAGACCCAAATTGGGGACATTCTACCTAATAACCAACCTGTTCTCTTAAAAACTGTCAAGTTCATGGAAAACAGACTAAGGAACTAGTCCATGTTAAATATACATGACAACTAAAATTTGTGGAGCTCTTACATTAGATGGTAGGGGGCTGAAAAGGACTATAAAATACGTAACTGCAACATTAAAATATTGAATTTGGACTCCAGATTAGATAATGGCATATCACGATTCTATTTCCTGATTTTGATAACTGTACAATGGTTATGTGTGTTCCTGTTCTCATGAAATATACGCTCGAGTATTTAGGAAATAGAGGGCACTATGTCTGCAACTTAATCTCAAACTGTTCAGCACCTAATATTCTTAGTGTAGGCTGGAGCTGCATTTAGCAAGTGAATTTAACAATTCACTCCGTTTTGGAGAATTATGAGACTTCAAAACATACACTAAGTCCTAGGATATAACCCTTATCCTCAAAGGGTATGTGTGCTGGGGAGGGAGCTGATGCTGAATGTAACGATCAAAGAACCAAAGTCTCTCTTCAAGTTTCTAATCTAAGGTATCTGAGCGTAAAAGGAAGGGGAAAATCCAGGCATTGGCATTAGCCCGACTCTGAAGGATTCTGCTGCGACCACGGACAAACAACTGGACCTCTCCACTTTCCCACGCCTTGGTTGATTCAACTCTAAGACGAGAATGATTTTTTTTTTTTTTTAACTTTGGCCTCAAAGGGCTGGGCATTAAGTGAAACAGCGCACTGGGAAAGAGCTTCGTCAACTCCAAAGCCCCTACACGTGTGGACTCTCTGTAATCAGGCCCAGAAGAGACACGCCTTGGACTCGGCACCGGTAATTAATCCCGTTGTCAAGGTGTCCCCCCTCGCAAACACCGCCGCTGGATGTGGGCAGGTACACGCGGCTCGACGGCCGAACTGAGGTTTGCCTCGGAAACGTCCTTTCGACAGGGAGAGCATCGATGTAATCGGCGCGGATTCCGTGAACGGCCACCGGCCCGTCCCCGGGGTGGGGAGTCGTGAGAGAGGAGGTGGGCCCAAACAAAGGGAAAACAGCGCGGAGGGGAAGCAGGATGGGAAGGCAAAGAAGCCTTTTCACAGTGGGACGAGCCCTCGGCCAGGAGAGGGGCGCCGCTCGGGGAGGGGTATGGGCGAAGCCCTCCGCCCCGCCCCCATCCCCCGACGCGCGCGCGCGCGCGGGGGTCCCGGGCCCAGGCGTGGAGGCGGCGGCGAGACACGGGTTTCCTGCAAAAAGCAGCATTTCTCCAACCTCCAGGCTCCTCGGTGTCGGGTGCCGCCCCTCCCGATCCCCACAAGTCAGGGCTCCTAACCGCTCGGGTCACAGACGTCCAGCGGCGGGGAGAGCCGCGCGGCGAAAGGGAAGCTCGCCTCGCCAGAGAGCCACAGCGGGCGAGTACCTGAGCCGTCACGAATCCTTCGTACACGGTTTTCGCCCGGTTTTGGGGCAGAAGCATCGGGAACTGGTGCAACAGACTCGCGTCCGTGTCCATGACGCGCCGCCCGCGGAGCCGCGGGGTGGGTGGATGGGGGGGTGGGGGGGTGGGTGCCGGGGCAGGACGGGCTCCGCACATGCGCAGTCCCGCCGCACGCGGCGGGCGGAGGGCGGAACCCCGGGCGTTGGCGGGAAAGCGCCCCCCGGGCTCCCACGCGCGGACCGGAAGCGCCGGTTCCAGCGGAGCCGCCTGGGCTGGCACCCCGCCGAGGCCCACGTGACTCCTTGGAAGGCAGCACTGGCCCCAGCAAGAGGCGACGTGGGAGACGGGCCTCAGGTTCACAGCTCTGACGAAATGTCATCGTTCTAGCCCTGATTGTTCCCAGAATACTTCGGGTGGTTTTGTTCGATTATATCGAAATACTTCTGCACCTTTGGAGTGGCATTTTTTCCAGCATAAGATGTTTTTTTACAGGCTAGGTGTCGTGGAGCTTCTTTTACCCTGAGTGTGCCTCATTTCCCGTTTTCACTGTAATCAATCTCCTATTGGCCTGCTCCGTAGGGTCCTCAGCGTTCAAGATAACGTAGGATTCTGTATATGATACTATTTTGTAATGTATTATAATCCACTTAAAATATCATATACAATATATTACAGTTCTGTCGCTTGCTGGTTTCATCAGATAATATTGTGTCTGAGAGACATCATCCCAACAGGTGTCAACAGCAGACTGAATTCTGATACACTGCACTCACAATTACCTAAGGCAAAACATGAGGGAAGATTGCCAATGACCTTGATGAACAAAAGTTAATTTTTCTTCGACAACCTTTCTATACGTTTTTTCCAGCTTAGGAATGATGATCATCTATCGCCTTTTATTAAGGGTTGATTAAATACAGATTTTTTTTATATTTATGGCATAATTATGTATTTCAATCAGATATAATGCATCATATTTTGAGTCCTAGTATTTGCAAAACATTGTAATATGCCAAAGGGTGTGCAAAACTGCATATGATATATCCCTCACATTTTTATTGCCCTCAAAATGGAATTAGAATTCTTAAAGATTTTTGAAATTTCCCTATATGCTTAGGGAAAAAACAAGACTGCTGCAACAGTGGCTACATATAAAAGTAGTTCTCAAAAATGTGATCTTGGAACTGGCAGAATTGGCATCATCTGGGAACTTTATAGAAATGCAAATTTTTACCCCTCTATCCCAAACCTAGGGAATTCCAAACTCTGGGAATGAGACCCAAGCCCTCCAGGTGATTATAATTCACACTATAGTTTTTCCCCATGAACCTCTCACCTTCTGTCAGTCTCTCTCAAATGCTACCTCTTTCTAGGAACCTTTCATATCTGATGAAAGTTATTGCTCTGCCTAATCAGTATGTTTTATAGGACATTGTAAGTGCTCATTAACTATATACCAAGTTAAATTATATCCTGTAGTTCTATAGACAAAGTAAAAACAAGTATTACAAGAAATAAGAGGAAGAAATTTCTCACAAGGTATTTGAGTTGGTTTCCATTTATAATATCTTAATAATCAAGCTGGATAGTATTATTATAGACTTTATGGGATTTACTTTATGCTACAATGAGCATGTGTAAAGCACTTTCACATGCTATTTTGTTTTGATGGCAGTGCTCTTTAGGTAGATATTTTTTGTAATGTCCATTTTCTACACAAGAAAACTGAAATTCTGAGATATTAAATAAGTTGCTCAAGATAGTAACTCAGTGACCTGTACAATGAGGATTAAACTCTTCTAAATTTTAGATTCAATGGTCTTTATATTAATGCACGACAGAGATAAACTTGCCATTATGAAACTCAGAAGTTAACCTAAAGTTTTTAATGACTCATTTTAACAAGAGAGCTATTTGAATTTAAGTTTGAAAGTTTGATAACAGCTTTACCAACATATTTCTCCTTAATATAATTATAACATTTTCTCTTTAAGATCCACAGTTGTGAGGGAAGATAGCCTAAGAATATTTTGACCAAAAGGTTTCTTAGGAGCTAAAGATTTTTCTTGAAAGCAACCTTAAGGATTTTATACTCAGACATCCTCATTATATAGATTAAGGGATGAAGCCCAGAAAAGGAAAGTAATTTTTCAAAGTGCTACGTGTGTGTGTGTGTGTGTGTGTGTGTGTGTGTGTGTGTGAGAGAGAGAGAGTGAGTGTGTATACACACATATATATAAATACAGAGAGAGACAAAACTAAAACAGTTCTGGAGATGCCTAACTAGGCCTGCCTCAAAACCTACAGTTTCCTATCCTAATTTACCACCCTGAGCTCTAAATGTCTTTGACTTTCTGTTACTGCATCTTTAAAAAGGCCTTTCTGGACTTAGAAGCTTCTGGAAATGTCTTCAATAACCATTGAGTGTTACCTGAACAGACATGAACCCCTGTCTAGACAAGTTTTCTTCATCACACTCACTGCCCCCCACCACCGCCATTCATACACTGAACAATGCAAGTAACAGTCAAAGACAGTTGGCTCCTTGCTTCTGAATCCTCATAACTAACATATTTGACTTAGAGGTTTTCACAAAATATATTGCTAGATATCATAGTTCTTAAGAAAAAGATATCCAAGTCACCTTTCATGACAGCTGAATTTAAAAATGAGCATTTACAGTATGATAAAGTCATAGTATGTTACTAGTGGTAGTTACTTTGGGGGAGGGAGATAAAGGACAAGGAATGAGGGTAATGGCCTGATGAGACTTTCTTTCAAACTGTTATATTTTAATGCTTTTAAGGAAAATTATTAGTGTAAAATAATGTTTTAACTAAAATTTAAAATATACCATTTCAGTTAGCATCTATATTTCATTGCCCAAATTTTCAGATTGCTTGAATTGGCAGAATCTTGAAAAATGCCAAAATTAAGAAAGAATAGAATAGCCACTTAAGAGTCTTCTCAAAAACTAAAAGCAGAACAATAGTATCCTACTATCTATGACACTGTATCATAGAAAGGAAAAGAGGGAAGATATTCAAGTTTAAGGCATGGTCAGCAGTGTGTAATGCTATGTAATGACTGAAAAGAATTACTGGAAGATCTTTAAATTTGATTATTGCAAAAGTACTGATTAACTTTAAAGAGTAGTTTGCTCTTGACTGTTTTCTATCCAAACACACATAAAAGAGCATTTCATAAATGGTGATGTAGTGAAGAATTTTGACATTATTTTTAAGTTCTAAAGTCTTGAGAAGTACATGTTGTTGATAAAAATACTATAAAAACTTAGTGATGTGACCAGAGTTTGGTAGGTGATATATGGAAGAGATATCCTAACTCATATAATCGTATCCAAACTCCATAGAAGCAAATTTGTTACATAGGTTTTACCAATAATGAGTCTAGATCCATGGCAGGTCCAGAATAATAATTTCTGCCTCAATCCAGACAGTAAACTTGAAGAGCAATGACACCTGCAACCGAACGATAGGTGAACAAAGGAGCATTTAAGGGTAAGGTCTGCTACAAGAGTTAATGGGTTACAGAGGTGGACTGGAATTGGGAGTCTATAAAGTCATCCTCTAAAGAAAGGATAAGAAGGTAAATGGGTTATTCAAAAAGTCTCTGAAGACTCTTGTGAAATAGGAAAATCCAGGTTATTAAACAACCCTCTTCTCCAGCATGGCACAAAAATACCCTCTTCCTAGGAAACAGTATTCCCATACCAAAGCCACTTATAGGGAGATTAACATCTAACATTTTTTGTTGTTGTTGCTGTTGTTTTTGATAAACGACTGGAAGAAATGTCCTCGGATGGCTGAAACCTAACAAAGACTCAGGTAATAAGTGCTTCAGTTAAGGGTGGCAGAATAGATGAGAATTCCTCACATGGCGAATGCAAACTTGGAAAGGCCATAACAGTAAAGTCTGTGGGAATAATAAATACTTAGGTCCAGAAAAGAGTAGCTGTTAAGAGGAGGAGGATGGACACAGAAATTTTGAAAGAAAAAATGGTTTTATTTTGAAATTTTGCCTGAGACTAGTCAACCCCATTTACCCAAAGATACAGAAGGAAAGCAAGAGAAAAGTATATGCAGAGAAGAAAAATAGGATGCACGAAGCCCTCACTTTTATCCTAGAAAACTGAAGTTTATAAATAAAAGAGATGAGAGAAAACAGTTGTACATAATCTTACCACATCTCAACTATGAGTTTATGATACTGCTTTCAACCATCAAAATCATGTTAAACTATTTATATACACAGGTGTCCAGACTGTGTCCTTGACTACTGGTTCTCAAACTGTGGTCCTGGCCCAGCAACATCAACATCACCTGGGAACATGTCAACCCAGACCTACTGAATCTCTTAATTCTGGAAAAAGAGCTTATCAATCTATATTTTTAAGAAGCATATGTTTATAACAAATGTATTTTAACAAGCTAAAATTTTAAAACCATTACCCTAGACTTCGTCAATCTATATTTTCACATCTGATTTTATTGTGCAGCCAGTTGAAAATCACTATGCTAATCAAGTGAATAATTACTCAGAGCTTTTACAGTTCCAAGCTCAGAGTTAGCCAGTCACATGCCTAAATCTTAGAAGATATTAGACTAAATGAATAAACATAGTTTATAAGTGCCAAACCATTATTTAAAAGGCCACCTTAATACAGAGATTATTTTAATTATGAAAAAAAAACATTTTTTTATAAACTTGAAAGATCAATTCTAAGTTGGGTCTAATATTAGATAGCTGAAATTTTCTTGACCTTTCCCTCATGGTCCCAAGAGAGCTGCTGGAGCTCCGGCCATCTAGATGGAAGAGTAATAGTAGCTTTCCCAGAAGCTCTTTTGAACAAGTCTTATGTCACACTGGCCATCCCTGTGTGCAAAGGGTCTGGAAAATGCAGCTTTTCAGCTAAATACATTGCCTAGAATTCTGCTAGTAATACTAAAGGAGAAAATGGGTGAGATGGACCATTTTCCATTAGGCAACACTATGAAATCTCCCCCCCCCCAAACAACAACAACAAAAACAATAATAACAAAGATTTGAACTTTGTTGGCAAAACATTATTACTAAGATACACACTTTATATGATAAATTTTCAGATTAATAATTCATTGTAAATACGTTTACTTACAAAAATACAATAGTATGTTTTTCTGTGTTTTCTGTTTTTCAAGATGATTTTTCTTTTCAAAGGAGTACTAAAAATTATATTTAGTTTAATGAATAGGTAACATTATAAGAAGAAATAAAGAACCTACTTTATATTTTGGAAACTTATGTATGATCTATATAGTAATGAAATATGCTACAAATTGAATAAAGGATCCATGAAATTATAAGCATATTTTCTACCTTAGAATATCCTTCAGCTATGAAAAATACATAAGACATGGTTTTGTTTTATGCCATTCCTTTAAAGAATTCTTTGTTGATAAGGATAAGATTTGCTAAAATAGCAATTTGGCTTCTAGTTAATCTGCTTGTTTCTACCTATAGACAAAATAGAGCAAGTAAAGTAACATGAAATATTTGTAATGTGAAAATAGTTGATTTTAAACATTTTGAAAAAGAACTGTTAACAAAAACAAATAAAATTTCTTCTAAAATTCATAAATGATTTTATACATATGTCATTTTGAAATAGCAAAACCATTTCAAGTATCTTATCAAAATATTAGTAACACTGTTTTTATTCTTCAAAGTCTTATATAAAGTTAATATTAGCAGGTCTATGGAGAAACAAATATACATTGCTGACAGTTACGTATAATTGGCAAAAATGTTTCTAAAAAGCAATCTGCTTATATATAGCAGAAACTGTAAAAATTGTGAGGTTTTTGTTGTCGAGCAAGTACCATTTATGGGAGTATACCCCAAGAAAATAATCCAAAACTTATAGAAATAGGAGACAACTTAATGTCTAATAAGTTGGAAATGATCAAGTTATATAATATGATAGAATGACTACAATCCATTAAAGTTACATAGATTTGTATATGTGTATACAATATTGGTACATAAAAAGTGTATATGAGATCTTGATATGTGAAAAGAGCAAAACAATGTCAAGAGAAAGAGAAGGAACTTAAATAGTCAATATATTTTAAAGGTAAAGAATCTTTCATTTTTCTACCTAAAGCAAGTCACTTAACAGTACTATAAATTTTTTAAAATAAGGCATTAGCAAAGATTTTTACAAATGTGAATGCTATCGAACTTAAAATCATCTACTGAGTTGGTGTAAACACAGTATAATGAAAACAATATGCAATTCAAAAATAATAACTACAGTTAAATATGGATTCTTTGAATAATTCTGAAAAAAACTTACTTTGAAAATTATATTGTCAGTTATCTGCTTAATAAGACTGTGTTTGAAAAAATCTAAAGTGAAATACTAACATTGGATATTTTTACTATTTTTTCAATAATTAAGAAGAGGTTTGTAAACTTTTGGTTAGACAATAAATGCTTTCAGGAAATGATGTAGAAAATTTGTGAACCAATTATTGTAGCAGGAGGTAAAATTCATAGTCAGCATGGACTAGGTAGCAACAGAGTTGGATTAAAACATCTTTACATAAGCTTTCATTATTTTGTTTGATGAATTAAGAATTCCTAAATTTTTAAGTGCTCATGTTCAAATTATGAATTAAAAATCTTACAAATCTGGATGAAGATAATCTCCCTTCTGTAGGTGTTTATTGTTCAGAAATGATTACATATCATCATTTCAAAATTCAAAGTAACTTTATATACACATATAGTCATTTTGAAATGACAAAAACATTTTAAGCAACTATAGAAAATTAACAGGACTTTTAAAATACCCTTCAGATCTCCTTAATTATATAAAATTGTTTTTTTGTAAAATAGTCATATTCTTCAAATAGTTCATCTGAGGAGGCTTCATTTCCTCATTTTCCTTTATAGCTAAAAAAAGGTACATAGGAAAAAGATGATATGAAAGGAAAAAGACACACAGAAAAAGATATAACATGTCAAAATTAACTGGTCAAAGTTTATAGCAGGAACTTCATATGAAAATCTGACTGATAAAGATGAAAGATGAAATCATACAACTTTTAATACTATTTAGAGTACTTATATTTATTCTCTAGAGTTATATATTAATATAAATATAATATATAATATATTGATGATTTTTTACTATTGTTTCATATAAATTATAATAGTGTAAAAATTATTTTCTATATTTAAAATTTGTTTAATTTTCTGGAAAAGAGTATTACCTACTACCTTAGTGTGCACAATTTTGTAGAAGTAACAACCTAAATTATACTCTTCCACCTGTCCAGAGACTCTGAAAAATAGGAAAATTCAGAAGAATATGAAAATTAGGTTAACTGAATAAGCAAACAGTTTCATCCAACAAAGGCAAAGCCCTACAAGCAATCTGTGTCTCAGAATGGTCTTAGCTTAGTAAATTTTCAACTATCTTAATTTTATTCAAATACAATTTTATATGCTGAAGATGATGTATTGAGCTAAAAACTGTAGTTTTTAGGCCATTCTAACTGAAATAATATCCATGACAGATGTGACTATGGATGATAATGAACAAAGATAAATCGGCAGGATGGAGAAGTATAGACCTAGGGACCACAGAGAAGAATGGATGTCTTCCCATTGGATAGAATGAAAATTGAATTAAGAAATATTTTCTGCTGCCTGAGCAGGGGCTTCTTACAGTCCCTACCCTGCAAGATTTACTAACCTCTATGAATACAGTAACTGCTCTGTAACTTCTACTCTTCATTTTTCCAAATAGAGAAGCTTATTGTATTTATTTTATCCCTGTTCCACCACTGTATTACTGTGTATGTGCATGAGTGTGAGTGCATGTGCATGTGTGTATGTGTGTGTATGGTGGGAAAGAGTGGTGGCAGTGACTAGAGGGCTGTAAATGCAAATTCTAATAGAAATAATGTTTACCACTGGGAGATCCCAGAATTTGACATGAATGCAATGACAGACGAAATGTTGGGTCGTCCACTTTGGGAAGGGGGTAGATATGTTTAATGAATGGGAAGAAGAAGGATATTTGGTAATCAGAAGAGTAAACTAGAGTAGAAACTGGTATGCACTCAGCAAACCCATTTTCTCTTTCTCCTGGGTCCATACCTCACATTTTCAGCCTGCCTTGCAGTTCGATGTGCCAACTGACTGAGTTGTAGCCAATGGAATATGGATGGCTCATATTTAATGAAATATGGATGATTCAACATTCTTTTCCTGTCCACTGGCTTGAATCAAAGGATTATGAAGCCCTTAGGAATGATGGAGGCACAAGGTAGAAAAAACACCTGTGTCTGAAATGTCTTCTAAATGACTTGATATGAGGAGAAATAAACTTTTAATATTTTATATTAAGGCACTGAAATTGTGGGGTTCATTTGTTACACAAGCAATGGAACGCATTACTCTAATACAGTAGGTATCAAATTGCTGTGGTATTTAGATTCATTTGAACATCTAAGAATGAAGTAACAGCATATTGTAAAAAGTCAGATATTTGCAATATACCAAAATTATGTCCTTTGGAACTATTTAAATGTGTAATAAAAAGTTTAGATGTCAACAGAAATATGTGTGTTTTAAACATTTAATATAGTGATTAAGTGAGTGAAAAATGTAAGACCAGGGTTTTGAGGTGCTACTTTTATTTTTCAACTTATTTCTTAATAAAACCCAAGTGATATTACACAGATTAAGGCTGCATACGCAAACACATTCAATGACTTCAAAACAACTACCCTGGGATAAACAATTATAAATCATTTCACCTATTTATCAAAGTTTTTTCTGCTGAACTGCTTGAAAACACTTCATTAGCCTCTTTTACTGAAGAGTAATAAAATTGAATACCTTTAATAATATCTAGTACTATAGACAAGTAACAAATTCATACTAAATTTCAGTGACATTTGATTATACATAAGTTGCTTTTACTTTTTTTATTTCTAAAGTCAATAATTCTGAACATTTAAAAATCTTAGAAGAAAGAAAAAAGTCATTAAAAAGTAAAGAAAAAAAAGCTTTTCAAAATTTAAAAGTTTTTAAGCTTTGGGGGAAAAATATATTTTAAACTGATTTCCTAAATTGTTCAAAAAGCAGTCTCACAATAGATGAGTCTAATGGACCAAAATGTGAGCATACTTCCACAGTTTAAGAAACCCGAAAAAAAGAGAGAAAGAAAGAAACCTGAGAAAAGAGTTTTGTGTCAAAAATAAATTACTTTTATGATAAATCAATTTTCTGTGTGCCTCAAATGTGTTTGGTTCATTACAAAATATTTTGGAAACCACATTGTTTTGCATTCTGATGATTTTAAAGGAGATTATTTTGCAAATGTATGCAAAGCTTTAACATCAAAGTAACTCAGTGTCAGTAAAATATATGTACCTGATGTAATCAATAAATCCTTTGTCCCAAACCCTCACAATGAACTTACCCTGTGAAAGAAAAATTTTTAGCAGCTAAAATGACCTAATGATTATGTTTTGATATTTTGACTACTTATCTTTTCAAGAATCCTGTTTGCTTGCCAAAAGCCTTTTCTATTAGAAAATTGTCAATTATGGACATGGCTGAAATTATTTTAGTCATTAAATTTTAAAAAGTGTGTTTCTTTCCTCATTTAAGTAATATTGGTAAAAACAACACAATTAGCTTGATTTATCTGAATTGGAAATCTTTTGGTAAAATTTACCCATTGACTACCTACCCTCCACTCTACCTTGTTGGGGATGTTGTGTCGTGCTGCCCAAATCACCCTGCAAGACTCACCAGTAGCTTGGCCAGTGACAGATCTCAACTGTCAGCCCTTCCTGTGACTGGTCCTCTGCTGAAGTGAGCTGACTGGCCTAAAGTCAGGACCTGTTCCCAAGACAGCACTTATCTAATGATTGCTAATACAGGAGAGTAAAGGCCTCTCTTTTCCTTAATGACAGGGACTCTGAAGGGCCAGCTCATCTTCAGAGCTCCTGTGTAATCAGCAGAAGCCTGTTTCTGAATTATGGTTCTACTCCTTCCTCAACCCAATCCTGCTTCCGTCACTTCCTCCATAGGTGTCTATCGCCAGAAAACTTCTTCACAAACTTCTTCCTAATAAACTTTCACTCTCAGGGTCTCTTTAATGGGGAACTCAACTTGTGACAATTATCAATCAACATTTGAATAAATACATGTGCAGTGATACCTACTACTACTGTCTAGGACTAATAATTTAATAAGGGAGATTACTTCATTTTCATATTTTTCATTCATATTTGTTATGTGTCAGTGAGCTTTTCTAGTTATATGTTATTCCAATTAGGTAGCTGGGACAAGGATTACTATTCACATTTTATAGCTATGTAAACTAAAGTTTCAAGAGAAATGGCTTTTTGATTCCATGCAGAAATTATTATTCATGTTTTCTTCTAATTTCCTTCATTGCCTATAACACCGCTTCTCTAAAAGATTCTTCTTAAGTTGCTATAAAACTCCACCGCAGAAGTTTCTATTATATTCCGAACTTAATATGTTGTAATTTCCTAGTCATCCTGGCAGTAGAAAATTCATCACCATCATTATATTTAGATTTTCTTCAAGTTCTTATCTCCAGACCCCACTGACCACACACATTATATTGCCTTCCTTCTTTTTGTTCTTTCAACATGTTTACTGAGTACCTGTTATAAACAAGACATTTCTGGAGAATTCACTATGTGCCAGGACCTATAGAAAAGTATTTTTAATGCATTATCTTACTGAATCCCTGTGATGACTCTATGTTGTTAATTCTATTATTTACATTAGATAGATGAGGAAACTGAGGCTTAAGGAGCTGAAATGACTTTCCCAAGGCCAAAAACTGTATGTCACAACACCAGGACTTAAAATTGAGTTGATTTGATTCTGAAATCCATATTCTTTGCCTCTGTTCTAGACCTCTATAATAAATCAAGAAATAGAGAGATAAATGAGACATAGCTTCTACCCAAGGATTTACTATTGAATATGGGAAGACACTAAATAATTATTTTTATAATAGCTTCATTGAGACATAATTCATATGTAACTCACTCATTTAAATTGTGTAATTTCATATTCATTAGCAGTTATTATTCCTCAATTACCCCATCCCAATCTCAGTTCCAGGCAACTACTAGTCTACTCTCTGTCTATATTTATTTGCCTACTCTGAAAATTTTGTATAAATACAATTAAACAATATATGGTCTTTTGTGACTGGCTTCTTTCATTTAACCTAAGGTTTTCAAGGTTTATCTGTGATGTAGCATCTATCTGTACTTCAATTATGGCTGAATATTATTCCATTGTATGACTAGAATACATTTTGTTCATTTACTCAATCATGAGTTTGTTGATGGACACTTAGGTTGTTTTCACTTTTTGGCTATTAAGAATAATGGTGCTATGACTATGTAAAAGATTTTATGTGGATACATGTTCTTATATCTCTCGGGTATATGCCCAAGTAGAATTTCTGAGTTATATGGTAATTCTAGACATATTTAACCTTTTTAAAGAATTTCTAGCCTGTTTTTCAAAATGCTACACCATTTTACATTCTCAACCCCAATGTATAAAAATTCCAATTTATCCACATTCTCTCAATACTTGTTATTATATACCAATTTGAATATAGTCAGTTTAGTGGGTGCAAAGTGGTATCTTGTGGTTTCCTTGCATTTTCCCCAGGACCAATGATATTGAGCATCTTTTCATATGCTCACTGGTCATTTGTATATCTTATTTTATCTGTGCTTCCTAGTGTGGGACCCCCACATTACAAGCAAACAGGGGTAAGGGTGATCAGGGTCCCAAGTATTCTGAGCCGTGCTGTGCCTCAGCCTCCACCCTAAGAGTATGGAGCTTGAGCCTTCTCAGCTACGCTTACCACAATTTAGTCTGGGCAACTTACAGATGGAGGGTTTAAGAAATGCTGATGACCTGTTCCTCCCAGTGAAATATTATATCCTTTGACTATGAGCTAAGGGGAAAATGAGTTTCATCTTCTTGGTAACACCATCCAAAGTGAAGCTTCCATCATGTGGAGCTAGGGAGATGAAATGGAGAGAGCAAGCAGTTCTTAGCTCAAGTGACAGACCGTTTTTACCAGTTTTTAGTAGATTTTCTTAAATAGCTGTTTCTACTTTTGCTGTATTTTCTTAGGACAATTTCCAGAGATGCTAAGTATTTTTGTGTGTGTGCATAATTTTTACCAGTTGTGATTGTTTCTCTGGGGAATGGTCTCCAACAGGACCTCCTGTCTGTTTTCCAGAAGTGGAACTCCTACTTGATTATATTTTAATGGAAGCACTTAAGGGAGTAGAGGGTTGTAGGAGCCAAAAGGAATCGATTGAAGTCCAGACTCTGAAAATTACAAGTATATAACTTTGGACAAGGTACATAACTTTTCTGTGTCCTCATTTCCTTAGCTATTAAATATGGAATAGCAAAAATATTTACTTTTAAGAATGTTGTGAGAATTAATGAGATATATGTAATGTCTTTGCATATAGCTTTCAACAGACGTTAGGAATTAATAATAATAATGTTAATAGTAATTATTATCATTAGGATGTCCCACAAGGCATTAAACTTGTAAGTTTTTTTTCTCTTTCCCAGTGAGAGAGATTTCAATAGAAGACAAGTTACTCTTCTGAGGCACTGAAGTTGCCCTAGAGGAAAGTAGGTGGTTTCTCTAGAGTCCCATTAGGTTAGCTGAGCCAAAAGAACTTGATATATCTACTGTGTTGTACGTATAAATTCGATACATTTTCAGAGTCAAAAGTGACAGCTATTTCATCTCTGATGGTATGGGTATGCAAAGATATTAGATCCAAGATCACAAGAAGCAGACATATAAATGAGCTTTAAATTGTGTGCTTTCTGGAGTTACCATGCGGTGGGGGTGAGGGGTGTTTTGAGCCCTGTGGCCTTGGAAGATCCAAGACTTAAAAGCTGTGACTCTAGGGAACCCATCAAAAGACACTGGCAGAATTTGGCTTTGACAGAGTGACATTTCTCTCTCAAATGTCTACAGCAGCCTGAATAAAAAGTTGCATCAAAAGCAGACTTGTATCCTCTATAGCAGTGGTTTTCTACTGGGGACAGTGTTGACCACCAGGGTATATTTGCCAATTCATGGGACATTTTGGTTGTCATAACTCGAAGTTAGGGTTGGGGGAGGCACTACTGGTGTTTAGTAGCTAGGGATGTTACTAAGCATCCTACAGTACATAGGACAGCCTTCTTCAACAAAAAATTTTCTAGACCTAGATGTCATACATACCAAAGCTGAGAAAATCTGCTCTTCAGGGATGGATAGTAAAACTCTTCAGTAGACAGGCTTGGTTACCAGATTCGCTTACAATCATCATAATGCTATACTCTCTGTGCTTACTGAGTATGTCCGTCAACACTGGCTATGTTGTTGTGTGCTGACCAACAATTCCAAAATCTCAGTGGCTGAATAAAAAAAATTATTTCTTGCTCATACTACAACAGGTTGAAATGACCATCACACAGCTGATGAAGATTCTGTTGCAACATCTGCTCAGAGAGAAGGTAAGAATAAATCAAATCCTTGGAATCAAGGACTCCTACAGGGAAGCAAAACATCATTTCTGCTTATATTTCATTGGCAGAAGTAAGTAACATGGCATTTCTTTCTTCAAGGGAACAGAAAATTATATGCTCACTATGTGCTTACAAGAAGAACAAGAATTTTTTTTAACAGCTCTAATGGCTATTACAGTGAACATTTTTCTGATTATCCTTTTAGATTATGTAAGCCTGTAGAAACTCGGAAAATATGAGGGAGAGAGCAAAGAGGAAAATGTGCTTTTTACCCCTAGAATTTAAGGTCTACTCTAGGTAATTAATTGTAAAGAAAATAAGTGATCGTATTAATACTTGGCTTATAGAACAGTGCATTAAGGTCATATTTTCACACACACACACACACACACACACACACACACACGCACGCACGCACACATGCACGCACACTCCACAGTCAGGGCAAAGTAGAATAATGGTGGTCAATTCTACCTTGCTGGGGTCAGAAATGGTTTAATAAGTGAGTTTCCTTTAGCTCAGTCCTAAAATATGGGTTAGGTATTCACCAATTCTCCCACAATTCTCCCACAAAGAAGTTGAATAAAAGTTATAGAAACATTAAACAGCTTAAAATGTTTGGAGAAACTGCTATGAGGTACTTACAGGTAAGGGATGGAGAACGTCAAGATGTGAGGCTGAGCAGGTAGAAAATAAACACTTCAGTGTCTCATATGGTGGCAATAGACATTCAGGCTTTATCCTAAAGGCAATGCAGAGCTTTTAAAGGATTTTAATCTGGGAATTGATCTAACAGATTTAACTTTTAGAAAAATTTCTCAGAGAACCCTGTGTAGCATGAGTAAAGGCAGTAAGATCAATTAGGAGGTGATTAACATGATTCAGAGAAGATGCTGAATAGTAATGAGAAACATATTAAGACAGTGGAGAGCCTACCTCTCAACCCTCTTTTGGCACCTCTTCTTCATCCAATTGTAACAGCTAGGGTACCTCATTTCTCATTACTTAAACCTCTTATCTATCTATCCTCTTCCCTTGGTGATCCCATCTAGCCTGTGGATATAAAATGACAGCTATATACTGATGACTTCTAAATTTATCTTCCTCATCCCACCCTTTAGACTTGGATACCTAATTACTAAATGATATATCGACTTCAGCAGTCTAATTGTCATCTCAAATTATATTAAAATGGACCTCTAGAAAATGATCATTTTTTAACTCTCAAAGAAATAACTAACTTAGGCAATACAGATCAATTGATGCTTAAACAATGATATGAAAGATTGTGGTGAAATAAATACTCATGCAATGCAAAAATACCAAATTTATAATGGAGGAATCAGGCTATCACCATCTGACACCTCTTTAGTTAAAAGCCAGTCATCCATACATTAAATGTCAACTGATGTTTTGCAATAAGAAGCTGAGCACCAAAAATGTTTGACATGAATCTAATCAACTTTATAGATGTAATTCCTAGTTTACTGGTAAAACAAGGGTAGAGGAACAAACCAAATGACACTAGGAAGATAGGCAGGTATACCGCTGGACAACTAAGCAAAACATTGTCCAATCAATGGGATAGTGGGGGGAGAAAAAGAAAGCAGCGGGGAAAGAATTGTTGGAGTTAAGGAGAGACTTAGGAAACATAATACTCAAGAACGATATGAAAATTCAAATATTGATTTGAACAAATCAATTGCACAAGCATATGGAGTGTCACTAAGAAAGATATTTCTGAATTGGTGACGTTTTGATAATAGTACAAACATCCAAAACCAAGAACAATAATTATAAAATATATTTAATATGTAATATGTTAACTGTAAGTTCTTGTGAAATCTTTACATAGAGATGACCATAGACCAGAGGTTTACAACCAGGGGCAATTTTAACACCCAGGGAACATTTGGCTATACCTGGCTGTTTTTAGTTGTAAGAAAAGGGGAGAGAATAGGGTGCTATTGAAATCTAGTGGGTAGAGACTGAGAATGTTCCTAAACAACGTACAAGACAGGACCCTCACCACCACATAAAAAAATGGTCCAGCCCAAAATGTCAATGATACTGAGGTTAAGAAATAAAAAAGATAAGGACCAAGGTTGATTTTTTTTTTTACTTTGACCTTGGCATAGTTCCTGGCACATGGTAGAAGTAAATATTTAATAATTCCTTTTATATTGCATAAGCTGCCAGATTCTTTGAAAACTGGGGGAGACCCAAAGAGAAAAATATTGTTTGGGGAACTGAAGCTTAAAAGGCAGATCTTAGAAGGATTTATAAATATACACCATTAGTATATAGGTGATAATAGAGATTTTAGGAATGAATGAGAACTTCTGTAGGACTGTGAATCAAAACCACAAAGGCAGTTTTGAGAAAATGGAGATGCTTAGTTTAACCGCAGAGCTTCCAATTTAAATGGAGTGGAGGATGCGATAAGCATCATACTTAAAAAAAAAAAAAAAAAAAAGACTCTTCATATTATTCTAATGTGTAGCCAGTGGTGAAAATCTAAGATTTTTTTTCCTGAACATAAATGAACTATATTCATTATATGAGGTTTATTCATAAGGCATACTGCATTCAGTGTGGTAGCTCAAGCAATTGGCTGTAGTCTTAACAGTTTTTCTGGGTTTGCTAAAGCAAAAAGTAACCCACTGTTAGTGTCCTTTGTAAAATAAAAGGTCAGAAACTTCTTGGCATAATGTAGAGGAAAGAATTTAAAGACTTTGCAAGATAAGTGAGTAGATTAAATAGATCTTGTGTCTTACCCCTATATCCTGGCAGAGCCTAGAAGACTCCTCCTCTCCCTTGCCAATAAAAGTAGAATGAAAAGGGAAATGCCTAAATATCTAAAAGTGCTTTGCTGCCTTGCTCTCTCCCTCCCCCTTCCTCCCTTCCTCCTCCTCCTCTTCCTCCTCCTCCTCCTTCTTCTCTCTCTCTCTCTCTCTCTCTCTCTCTCTCTCTCTCCCCCTCTCTCTCTGCCCCTCCCTCCCCCACTGGGGTTTGAAGTGTTTTTGGAAAGAGCTACAATAAAAATGGTATTCCTGATCTCAGTGGGGTTGTGAGAAGCCAGCTGAGGCCTGGCCCAGGTGATGACTGTTAACAGTCTGAGGCAAAGTGGGTATTGTTTTAATAGCCAGATGCTACACTCAGGGATCAGGGAATGGCTTCAGTAACAGCAATCTCTGGCTGTGGTTAATTAATCATGTGGTCCCCAGGAATGAAATAGACAGACAGCCAATTAAGGTGTGTCTTGATTTATTTAACCAAAGCTATTTTAGGTCTGATGAACAGAGGCCTCGCTGGAGCCAATGTGCTGGAGATTTTTGGGTTCACAGACCCAGCATCATTCAGTGAAGGGAAGGCTAGTACCTATGAGGAAAAATCTGCTGTATCACTACCCAGGCATACTGTGAATTTCTGCTTTCTCTTTCCTAATGGAGCTGGCAGTTGTTAACCTGAATACTTGTCCATTGAGGGAAACACTTAAACTCAGGAAATATTAAATATAGCTCAAACTGATGACTGATTCCTGGGAACCTGTACTTCCACTGTAGTCAGCTGGTTAGAGTTGGGGATCATTACGGAGCCCAGGTTTAAATGGAGTTCCTATCTGAGTTTATTTCATGGTAGGCCAAGTGGGACTCCCCAAATTATCTTGGGATCATTTTCTCAGATTCTTAGCAAATTGTTGGAATAAGTATTTCAGGAAACTGGCAAAATCCCATACAGTTTCTTACTTATACCTATAAGGTAAGGGCTAGTGTTTTAGGAAAGGCCAAGTGGAGGCCCCACCAAAGTAAGAAAAGAAAGGAACATTATAACCCAGGAGGTTGATTTCTGAATGGGGTAGATTTGGTGATTAATTTAACAGGCTGGTTTTGGCTCTTGAAATCTCAAGGACTTGGGGAATAACAATGGATTATTGGAAACAAAATCAACTGAGGCACAGGTTTGCCCTGCTATTGCAGTTTTTTCCCCCCTTATTAGAGTAAATTTATGTATCTTTTAGCATTTATGGTGTAGTGATTGATCTTGCCAAAACATTTTTAACCATTTGGTTTATGACATCATCAGAAGTTTGCCTTCACTGACAGAGCATTATATTGTCAGAACTCAGTGATATGTCAGCTCTTTATGCTACCATCAAATTTTCTAGGACCTTAGCTATGTTACCACTTTATCTAAGCAGTATCTCATTTGACCCAATATCCACAAAACAACATGCTGATAGGACAGGAAAGTAGAAATAATCTTACAGATATTTTTTTAAGTCATATGTGCGCCTGTGAAATTCTGTAAAAATAAAGACCTCTTTATGACAGTAAAGAGCCTAAATGTTTGAGGATCTGTGGCATTCCAGGCTATTCCTTTCAAAATGAGTCTCTAAATTTTGAATGCAACTTATTTGTTTGTCTTACTCTGACCATTAACAATATGATCCAAATTGTATAATAGAGTTCTATAATAAAAGAAAGCTTAGCATCTGGTTTACAGTTTCAGTACAAGTAACTATCAACTGGTCCTTATGGGGCTTGAACTTCCAGTAAGAGACAGATACTGAATAGAGACTTATTAACTCCAGGTGAGAGATACACAGAGAAGGATCCTTAAGTTTGGATAAAGGTCATGCCCTCTTCAGTAGCTAACATTTTGTGGAAGAGTTTCTGACTTGATATTAGCTCTGGAGGAGACTGACCATAGGATTCCATTTGTCTCACGGTTCCAGTAATGAACTATGTTCTATATGATCAACCCAGCCATAAATTTTGCAGTGCCCAGTAATTTAATAACTGAACATGGCCTATATTCCTGTGCCTTCTGCAAACCACCACACTTGTTTCGACTCACATTCATATGTTAGAGAGAGTTTCCTATGAGCAATTGACTAAGAGTGTAAAAGTCAATTTTACATCCTGATTTAAGTAGTAGAGGTAGTGAAGCATCCTAGTTTAAGGATGGCTCCACACAATATGCCCATACTAGATGGAAGATGATTGCTGGCTCTTATGGTAATGTAGAATAGAAATCACTTAGTAGGCAGAACTTGTTCTTTACATGTTAGACACTTTTCAGAGAAAAAGATATGGCCTGAAGTCAGCATATATATTTATTCCTGGGCAGAGACTAATAGTATGGACTATCTAGGATTTGGGAAGAATAAGATTGAAAGATTGGTAAAAAGTAAGCTTATAAAATGAGTGTACCTATGGAGTGGATCTCTTAAACTAGCCTCAGAGCTTGGAAATATTCGTGCCTTGAGCAAATACTCAGCAAAAGGCCCACACTGGAGAAGAGATCTCTTAATAATCAAATGAACAGGATGACCTTATGGCATGATATTTGATCAATGATCTCATCCACAGAGTGGTATTGGGGTAGGAGATATGAAGAAGGCAATTCGAAGGGGGAGAATGGAACATGGGAGAGGACACTGCCAAAGACAGCAGACATGTGGAATTTTTGGCAAATAGCTCTGAAAACCCAGATGTACTCATAGATGATAGATTTATAGTTGCAACATGAGCAAGCATGAATTATTCCTCAACATCCTGATTTAAAAACAAAAAAATAAAATAAATTGATTCAAATTTGGGGGTTTACCAGGGGCTATAATTAGAAGTATAACTTGCAGGGGAAGTTGGATAGGAAATATGGAAACCATTGCCCTACCTGAGAAAATTCTGTTTTCCAACACCAGTAATTAAAAAAAAAATTACAGAGGTAATAATTTAACATGAATGTTGTTTTGAGATTACGATTAAAAGACATAAGAGGAAGCAGTGTTGAGCGGATTGTGAATCACATTAGAGAGAAAATTCAAATTTGGCCATGTTTCTTCAATTCACTAGTAACCAATGGATAGTCCTGGCTACAAAGCTTGTTTCTTTGATTTTTTGAAACTGATCATGCCCAAGGTGTAACAGAATGAGACAGGATCTAAGGCATTGAGTGTTCTGGTCAGAGTGGTTGTGGTGATATACCACAGGGACTATGAGCAATAGGCAAAAAGTGATAGTTGATGAACTGAAAGAAATTATGATTATAAGGTTAAAGGAGTACATATGTCAAAAGTGGTATATTTTGCATCCAACCTTTGCTCTAGCCATTAGTATTTTCTTGATTCATCTATCATTTGCTCCTTTCTGTTTCTTTGCCCTACACTTCTCACTAGAAAGTCCTATCATCACCTACCAATTTATATATTTTTAACTTTTTCAAAAGGTTGCTCAAAAAATATTTTATAATCACCTTAATTAAATCTTAATTTGAATCCATCCTTATTGTACACCTTGATTTTGTACTATGTGAAGACTCTGCATTCTAGAAGTTCATACTTGTTGATATTCTCTGAAAGTATTTTCACTTATTTCGTGTGTAATTTTTTCTGTTTCCCAAACTAAAAAATTGCTAGCAAATATTTTATCTTTTCTTTTGTACTCTGCTACGGTGAAGATGTTGAATCATATGGACAGGTTCTGAATTGTCAAATCAATGATTTTACTGATAAATCTAAATTTTGTATTTTTATTTGAGGTGAAAGGTCAAAGTTTGAGTTTTAATTTTGTATTTGTGTTTCTTGAAAACATAAGTTGAATCATACTGCAAAGACATTTTGTCAGGAGGCAAAAATAGTAAACTTTAAAACCCAGAAGAATTGGAACCAATACAATACACTTTTAGAATTTTTTAACTTGTGATTCAGCAGGGTAGAATGAAAAATATATGATTAAGGTTATACTAGAGAAGGAATAATAGTAATCATTTTTTAGATGAGATTTCACCCATAATTAAAAATTACATAAAAAAATACCAAAATTGTTACTAAAGAAGACACTGTAAATTAATCTACATTGCTGATGGGATAGTTTTTCCACCATAAATTTGTTTTATTTTTTGTTATCAATAATGTTAGTTAATTTAATGCTAGCGTTTTTCATGAGGTACTCTTATAAGCTGAACTCTTGGGTTTCAAATAGATTTTATTTTGACAAATGCTGCTTTGTAATGTCACAGAAAATATTTCCCCTGGAAAAAACACTTTGTTTACTCCATTCATAAAAGATTTTGGCAGGATTTGATAAACTCAATTTTTTAAAACAACCCTCAAAATAACATGCTATTTGCTTTGGGCTTATATATTTTATGGGATCTGTCAAGGATTCTGAGCCTTACATTTTAAGAGACTTATCCAACGGCTACATATATGGATCTGAAAATGACCTGACATTCAAGAAACTGGTCCATTTAATCAGTTCTAAACAAAATCAATTGTCTAATCTAGAATAATAATGGTCTTAAAATTATTTAATTTAATTTAAATGGTCACTTATAGATTGTGGGTGGATTATTCATTTGTGTTAGGTTGTATAAAGGAAACTCTGGATTAAAAAGATTGGACAAAAGAGACAATTCTTATGATTCCTTTGTTCTTTGAGTCTATAAATAAGTGAAAAAACGTACCAGGACAGAAATCATGAGACACAGGTTAAGCTGTGATCTTCCTTCTGTTAAGAAAATATACACACACACACATACACACACACACACATCTGTATATTTGAAATAAATATGTGGCACATATATTGGTTTTTATTAAATGGTTTTGTGCTTATTATGAAAATTTTATTATAACAAATTCTAAAATGAGATTGTCAAAGCACTATAAACATAGGTCACTGACCAAAACCATATACATTTTCATTATTTGGCTTCTATTTAAATTGACTTTTATATCAAATTTTAGCTATTTTAAGGTATTTTAGTACTTAAGTTTTAAGTCTGGAAATTCAGGACTACTTGCTTCAGGTTGCTGCTTTATGTTGTTAGTATAGAACTTGTTTATTTTTATTTAATTTTTAAAACAATTTCCCAAAGAATATTTCTAATTTCACATACTAGCAATAAACACTTTTTAACCGGTGTCTTTTATTTTGCAAGAGCAATCTATATCTATAATGAAGGTCAATTTCTGTTGCTATATGTAATGGTTAGGCATAAAATCCTATAAAATAATTTATTGAAACAGAATCTGATTGTGCTTACTTTTAACTATAAAATTTTAGGGAACCAGATTATATCAGATCATAAATATATAGTATGTTATCATAAGGTAGGTAAAAAGTCTAATTCTCTATTTAAAATTATTCTTAATTTATTATAATAATATCTCATAAAATCATGTTATAAATAAGTTCCTTGAGACTGGGAACATATTATATTTCTTTCTTTCCCCTAAATCAACTTATTAACTATGCATTAACTATGTTGTACAATATTAGGAATTAAGGAAATGACTGTTTAATGAATTTACAAATGAGTATCACAGGTTTCCAGATCATCCAAAGAATATGATAAGAAAAAATAAGTGCCTTTCTCCATTCTACAAAATATAACTTTTACCCAGCAGTGCCCTATCAGTCTCTGCCAAAGAACTGCTATTAACACTTCTCAGGCTCAACAAGAAATCTCTACCTCTTTTTGAAAGGAAAGGGTATTGATAGTGAGCCTATTTAATTTATGTTTAATACATCACCACTAAGTCCATCACTTTATGAAAAATAAATAACATTAACACAACTCATTTAAGATTATCACTAGAGACACATAATAGCATAGTTAAAAAGTTAGCAAAAATAGTTACCTAACTAGTTTCCTAACTGATCTCTGCTTCCACCCTTTGTCCTCTATTAGGAACACATAAGCCTCTAAGATCCTTTTTAAATGAAATCGTATCATGCCGCTGTGCTGCTCAAATCCCTCCAATAGCTCCCCATTTCAATCAAGTAAAAGCCAAAGTCCTCATAATAGTTTATAAGGTCTTACAGGATCTCTCCTGCCATCTCCTTTTCCACTCTGATCCCATCCCCTACTATTCTCCTTGCTCATTGCTCCAGCCACATTAGTCTCCTTGCTGTTCCTTGAACGCTGCAGGCATTCTCCTGTCTCTGGGCTTCGTACTGGTTATTTCCTCTGCCTGGAATGTATGTTTCCCAGATAGCTTCTTCCTCTCCCTCGTCTTTATTTAAATGTTATCTTTTTAGTAAGAGCTCTAAGTCAACTCTATTTAAAATTGTGGACCACCACTACCGCATCCTATATCCCTTAGCCAGATTTATTTTTTCCCTTAAACTTGTTATGTTTTAACAACTATAAATTTAACTTGTTTACTTTGCTAACGTCTGTCTTCCCCTTCCCCCACCAAGAGTGTATGTATATAGGCTCCATGGAACAGGATATTTTTTGTTTTATTTTCTACCATATCTACAGCAGTTAGACTGGTCCCTTGATCATATTAGAAACTATTTGTTGAATAAACTATCACAAATACAAATTTTTTCTTGATTGTATCAGTTTTCAGTCATGTCATAGTCATAAAGTGACTAATGAAAAGATAAATAAATAAGCTACACACTTTGAAATGTGAAAATAAGTTGATGCAGGTGTGTCACATTTTATAAATTATATATATTTACAAATGAAATACAAGTGATAAAAATGAATATTACATTTTTCTATAAATTATATCAAGACCTTGAATGTATTTGAGGATGTATTCAACAGCCTACTGTACTAACTAACCATACTACTTGATAAAGCTATCCAACACTTTAAAGTCTGCAACTACATGAACTTAAAACAGGTCCTGACCACATGCACTTTTATACAAGATGCCAGAATCCAGTGAAGCCCACAGCTTTAGATGGCTCATATATAGCAACAGGGGAGGCAAAGAACATTTAGCCACATCAGCCAAATCAAGTTTGGTGATCAGTGAGATAATAGAGATTAAAGCAGTCTCATCCTTTCAGATTCTTCTGCATCTTTGGTACCTGTCATACTTTACTTAATTTATTCCTTCAGTGCTTTATTTTTCTGTTCAGAAATATTTATTGAGAATCTACTTGCATAAGTCACTGTTACAGCTAAAATAGTGAACAAGAACCAGCACAGTCCTTTCCAAGGTGGAGCTTATATCTAACTAAAGGAACAGATATAGCATAATACAATTATGCTATCTATTATAGAGGAGAAATAGAAGTTGATAAGAAAGCATATAACCTAGATCTGACCTAGTTTGAGGTATGATATAAAATCGCATAGAAAGTGATTAATCTAAGACCTGAGGGTAGAATAAGTGTTAATAAGAAAAAAGAGAGGGCAACATGTACAGAGGTGCTGGTTTGAGGTAGGCAGGTATATGCTATTTTCAAGAAACTGAAGTCTAAATAATAAGACTGTAGACAAGAATAAAATGACTCTAATATGTGAAGCAGAAGACAGTTCTTAGAATGCTTTGAAGTCAATGTGAGGAATTTTAATTTTATCATAAAGGCAATGGACTTTGTGGGATTTTAAGCAGGAGACTGACTTGATGAAACATGATTAGAACCTGATTTTGGAGCAAAAAAAAATATCTCCTGAGTATAGTATATAACACTGCTTGATATATAAAATTTCAATGGATGTGGTGTTGATAATAGAAGGATTAAGATAAAAGCAGGGATTAGCTAAGAGGCTAGTTAGATAACTGTTTTTTCTAGCTTTTAACGAGGCCATTGGATGTCTTAGTTAAATGAGCTTTCCTAGGTCTATCTTTTAAGTCATACTTTTCATACAGCAGAATAGATAGAGAAAGACCAACTGAGAGGCTATTACAATAACCTAAGTAAGCTATCTATGATGATGCTTAGACTAGAGTGGTGGTGTTGCACTTTGGGAAAATGGAAGGATTCTGAAGACAGAAAATAGAATCGACAAGCCTTAATTGGCTATGATGTAAGATGGGCATTAATGGAAGCATAGTTATTTCTAGGCTCAAGAACAGAGAAAGAACTGGTTATTGATAGAAAATTTGAATTCAATATTGAACATATTGAGATTGAGATACCTATAGGATATCCAAGTGACATGCAATGGAAAAGGGCACTTAGATATATGGGTTTAAATCATGGAGGAGAGATCTGATCTAGAGATGCAAATGAGAATGTTTTGCATATGGATGGTACCTGAAGCAATTGGAATGGACAGAGAATGGAGTCTAAATGATATATTGAGTAAAAAAAGAAGAGGTTGCCTTGGATATTTAAACATTTCACGGTTGATAGAGGAAAAGGGTCTATTAAAAGATAAAGAAGAGAAGTCATCAAAGAGGTAAGAAGAAAACCAGTTTGTATTGGTCTATATCTATGAAATGGATGAATATAGGAGACTTAGGATATAGTACTAGATAAGTTCCTTATCAGCAGAACCAAATATTTCCGAGCAAGGTACCTGGAACACTAATTCCTGGCCGTAGAAGACAGAGCATACTAGTGCTACCTGCCAAATACATGTCCTCATTGCCCTTGTGCTTGGTCTTAGCTGTGACTAGCCCATTCTGATCTCTTACCGAGGAGGTAGGCATTGATAATGACTAAGTTGGCTTTAGTTGGCATAACATTATCACCATCTAAGTGAGACTGAATGCTTTAGGCATTCTCACCAGCCTATCAGAAAAGGAGCCAGGTTATGGGAAATGACGTCCTAGGCTAGGTCCCATACTGACCAGGCCAGAAAGCCAATTCCTTTCCTTCTTACCTTAGATGTTATATGGTCTCACTCATGGGTGGGGCTTGAAAGAGTACAATGGGACAATAAAAAGAGCAGTCATTTATCTAGAGTGCTTAGAGGTGTACTTCTCAACTTTTAATGTGCACATAAATTACCTGGTATTATTAAGATAAAATACATCTAATTCAGTATATATTTGATTTGCTGCCTGATATTTTCAGCTAGCTCTCAGGCTATGGGAATGCTACTGCCCACACTTTTAGTAGCCAAGGTTTAACTTATATTTGCAGGTTATCAAGCCAGAAAATAAAAGAGCCACCTAAGCAACTAGAGCAGAAACTGATCAAAAGAAATGGGTTGCTGTGTGAAGCCCAGATCTGATCTCTAGGTTCAGGAACAAGAAGACCTCCAAACAAGATGTATGGATAGTGATGTCCAACTAATGTATATTAAACCTGGTTACTTAAAGAAAGGACTCCATCGTATTGGCTTCATGTTCCTGGGGTGCATTTTCATTTTTCGGTCCCTAAATACTTATTCCAGAAGAGTTTGAAGCATGATACATTCATACACACAGATGTAAAGCAAAATTTCCATGTATCAGCAGAATCTTTAGCTGTGATTTCACTTGGGAATATAAAGAACATTCTTAACAGTAAAGGCAATGAATATTTCTAGTAAGAAAATTCAATCCTGTTAATTTTTAGAAGTGTGATTTTATAAGATATATATTATATAACAAGTAATTATGCCTTTCAAGTATGAGGAGGCCTAAAAGAGTTGTATTTGCACCAGCAGTTAAATTCTAAAATAAAATAATACAACCTCTACACTTATACAACTTTTGCCTTCTGTAAAGAATGTTCAAAGTAAAAGAAAAAGCTAAAAAAATATAACATAAAGAGAGGCAGAGAAAAGAGAACTACAGAATATATAATATAAAGAGAAGCAGATAAGGAAAATTAAAAGGATTTTACAGGGGAAAAACAATTTCACTTTATTGTAAAGAACTAAATGAATAAAAGAAGACTTTGAATGTGAAGATGATTAAAAAGACAAAATCATTAGCTAAAGATATTTACAAGTTTAGACTCTTTCATTTTGATTGTAATTTTAATTAGCTGGACACTGTGGGAGGAAGAAAATGAAAGCCTACATCATCTGCTTACTCTTTAAATTGTATTCCACCTCAATTTTCTGCTCTTCAGTTCTTAATTTTCTCTATTTTTGTTTTAAGTAATCCGGTTATCAGGCTAAACTGATTTTCCCTCAGCCCAGTTTAGCATTCAGTATTTGAGTCTGTGAACCAAAAGTTCACCCTGTTGCTTTAGTTTTATTCTTTCAATAGCAAAAACTCTCTACAGGTAACTTTTTTTCAGTCCTTTGTCTATACAGCAGGGTGCTTTGTATACCCCTGACAGTTAGATAACTAATAACAATGGTTTCTATTTTTAAAATGATTATGCTCTATTTACACAGTTTTCCACAAAATTTACTCATAAAATTTAGCAAAGCTTTAAAAATCTGTAGTTTTATATTCATTAAAATCATTTTTCTGTGTGCAAGCAATTTGCTTGTTTCTGTTTCTCTGACAAAATAGAAGCCAAAAAAATCAGTATTAGTTAATCAAGTTTAGGATTTATGTCTGTATAAAATTTTTAAAAATAACATTGATATAAAACAAAACACATCTGTTTAGAATAACTTACTTTAGAAAGGATTTATCTTCAAGATATTATCTGGTTTCTTAGTAGGCTATTTATTTTGCATTTGTTAAAGAAAACAAAATTCGCATAGCTAACCATGTATTATGTGTCTCTCATTTTGCCCTGTCTTCCAAAAGAAATTCATTCGAATAATGTGGAGTAAGGATATTGGAGTGTCTTGAGGTCTGAGGATGAAAGGCACTATTTAATGGTGACTATTATTATTCTGCCATGGATAAAGAGTAGCAATGGGCTTTTAAAACCATTGTGGACTATTTTATTTGCTCCCCTATACCTCAGAAATGATCAGAGCATAAAGTTCTCTGCAAATGATATACACTCAAACTAGGACAGCACATATATAGTGATGTGAAATATAAAATAATTATATTATTATTAACCACACTCCAAATAGCTTTGACTGCCAGTCATAGCCATCCAGGTTGGTATGGTTTAGGAGAAGGCAAAAAATTCACCTGTACATATTTAGTTGTTTCTAAAATTCTAGAATTTAATTTGTATTTCTTTAGTTTTCCTCACCTTAAAATATATGTAGTCCTTAAGAGATATCATTTTTTGAACCTTATCATTGTTGCATTATTTTAGTAAAAAGAGTTTCACGTGCTTTCTAGATACAGAGTTTAGAAAAGGAGTAGAATAAGAGACAAGAACTAAGAATAGACAGAAAAATTGGGGTGGGAAAATGTGCAGAAAATAAAATATAGAAGCAAGAGAGATCGAGTTCCTGATTTTGTCCAAGAATATGATGATAATTAACATTATATTCATTAGGTGGTATTATCAAGGCCTGCTATAAAATTTTTTTTTTATCTGGAAGTCTTTTAAAATAGACTACTTGGGCCTTTTGGGAATGGTTTATGAGTGTTACTGAACAGAAGGTGATGACTGATTAGTTGTCCTGTCTAGGATAAATTTCTCTTTGAAAGCTTTTCTTCATTAATCAGAATGATGAACCAATTTGTTTACAATTTGAATATTCTTTGGCAGCACTGAGATGTTGTTTCAGCATTTCCTATTTTGTCCATTCTGCCTAAGACTTACTGCAAAGTCTCTTTCTTCAAAATCAACTAGAGTGCTTTCTAAGTATATAGATCCCTGAGACCCCATCCTTCTTTGGGGTCAAATACACTCAATTTATGAATCATCTGCTAAGATGAGGGGTGGATGTTTTAAGAGTTAGAGAGTGGCAAGGCATGGTGTTCTCTAATAAGGCAATCTTTGTGTCACCTGCTACATCTCCCTACTAGGTACATTCTTCAGTCTGGATTGGATTACACTTCTGGTTCCATACCACCCACCACCACTCTTATCTTAATATTTAATAGCACTGTATTATAATTATTTCTTTCATTGGGAAGCCCACTGTTGACTGTCAAGTCTAAAAATAGAACCATGTGTTACTTGTTTATTCTTAAGGCCCCAGAATCTTGTTCAGTTCTGGGTACATGGCAAATACTCAAGTAATAATTGTTGAAGAATAAAAAAATGAATTAACAAATAGACTTCTTAAAGGAGAGTTGCTTGGATAAAATTTTTAAATTTGTAAAATTTAACAGAGAAACTATAATAATATTAGTAACGAACAATGATTAAATTCTTGATATGTGTCAGAAATAGTTCTAAATGCTTTAAATGCAGTATTTAATTCATACAACTTTATAAGTAAAATACTATTACTCTTATATTTCATAATAAAGGATGGGCCTGTAACTTGCCCAAAGTCCCACATCTAGTAAAAGAGGACCAGAACAAAAATCAAGGCAGTTGGACTCCAAAACCCATACTCTCAGTTAGTACTCTGAATAATGTAATGATTAAGACACTGTGCTAGGAGTGGTGGAGTATACTAAGAATAGGTTCCTGCTTTCAAGAAGGCTTATAATAATTAACAATACATACCTGTCTAAATAACTTACTCCCTCTTTTTCTCTGAAATTTAAGAGGGGTTGTGGGCGGGGGGGGGGAGAGAGAGAGAGAGAGAGAGAGAGAGATTGAGAGAGAAAAGAACAATGAAATGAGGGAGAAAGTAGGCTGGGGTAGAGTGGGCAGCTAGCAGCCTTGCTCTTCATCATCAGGTTTGTGACCCATTTTATAAATGTTTGATTCTGTTCTGGACAAGTAACAATGAATGAAAAGCTCTCAAACCAGCCCTTAACCTACAAACTGTTTTCATCATTCTTTGAATATTAAAGAAACTTAAGAATTATTCTTTATAAGAAAAAGAAATTATTCCCTTGACAATAATGAAAGAAAATTTGTTTGGCTGTCAAAATATTCAATGTGTTATATATATGTGCATACACATATGTACAAATACACACATATTTACATATATAAATACATACATATACACATAAATATATACATATATACATATATGTGCACCTTTAATCTCATGCTGTCAATTTCAATATACCAGAGTGTTTGTGTATATTCCAATGATATGGTGCAGAATAGCTAATTCATTTTTACTGATGATCATAAAACTTAGTTCTTAGAAGAACTTAGGTTTCTGAAGTCTACACAAAAATTGCAAAAATAATACAAGGTAAAAAGTGAAATAACTTGTGACTTCTCCTGAAGTTTCATGACAGAACAGGGTTCAGGTGCAGGATGAAACATATCAAAGGCCTATGAAATGGCATTACTTTGAAAGAAATAAAAGAATAACAAGTTTAGAAAATTAACCATCAAATTACATTTTTTAAGAGGGGCAGTTAAAATGTTGATGAACAAATATAAGATGATGACTCAGGGGCACTAAAAGTACAAAATGTGTGGGTTCTACTAGATAATACGATAAGTACTGGGAGTTTCACTTTATAACCCATTGTGATTAAACTGCATACTGCTGAAAATGCAGATGTGATACTATCACAGTAAAACCAGCCTTTTAAAAGATGTTTCTAATTAAATCATGAAAAATCAAAAAGAAAATGTTGAGAGAAGCCATTTTGAAGATTTTATTAATGATGCATTCATGGAGAGGGTTTTATCAGATTCAAATTAGCAAATGCTTATGCTAGTGCACAAAACGATAGATAAGCATTTTTCCTAAAAAGTACTTTCTTTCGGGGCAAAAGTTTTTTTGTAATACAAACATCGTTAGCTTCAGTTAAATTCTAGTAATGAGGAAAGTTGATATTTGGGTTAATAATTCTTCGGTTAATCCATATCTGTATATGGCTTAGATGTATTAATTTTTCCCATTTCTCACATAGCACTCTACTTCAAATAGTCAAATAGTTTTTTCAGGGAGTTCCAGAGGCATTGACTTTACTGGAAGTTGATATCAAAGTATCAAGTGTAAATTGTTTCATTGCAGAAGCTCTTGTTAAATGTTTTCTGAGGAAACTCAGAGAAGACCCAATTTAGGATTAATCTATGATATGTATTAATAGTTTCAAAAGGTGAAAATAAACTGTTTTTTTTTTTTATTTTAAACACTACTACCTCCTCATTCACAGGCTAATCACTCACTATCCTTCAAAACTCAGCTCAAGATTCACCATAACTGGGAGACTTTTCTAAATCTTCTCTCTCCTTTTTGGCTCCTGTGTGATCCCCTATCAACCTGTAGACAGCCTATTCCTTACAGAACTAGAACACCTTATCTGCAGCTATAAAATCTAAAAAGCTCTGAAAAACAAAAGTCTTTTGTGTCTGGTGCAAATATATTTGAGGGAAAGACCAGACCTATGAAGGAGGGAGAGAGAGTGAGAAGAGGAAAGAACAATGGAGGGATGGAGAAAGAAGGATGGAGAAAGATGGAAATAGTAATGTGTTTATAAATAATAAAGTGTGAATGATAACGTGTTTGTTGACTATGGGAGTGCTTTTCCAGACCTCACTGGGGGTTGGCATTTACAGCACATGCACAACACTATTTTTTCTAAAATGTTAGGAATTTGAAACACATCTAGCCCCCAAGGGGTTTTGGTTAACAATCATGGACTCATATAACTATATCACATTATAGTTATTGGTTAATTTTGGTTAATTGTCTGGAAAGTCCTGTGACAAGGTATCGTGTTTTATTTACCTTTGTAGGATAGTCTTGATTGGCTAAGAACTAAATAGTTTTATTGGCTACATGTCACTAGTCCAAGGCAAACAGGGATGTCTGAATCTTAGCCCTTAGCATCATATCAAGTATATACCAGATATTTAAAGTTACTTGAGTGAATAAACCAATGAATAAATAAACAAATGAATGAATGAATAAATAAACTATCTTCAAATATTCTGTAGTCAGTAATAAAAAGTCTGAAAATATTTCACATAAATGAAAAATTCACTGAAGTCGAAGAAAAATTCACTGGCTCCCTACCAGAATGATGCCATTAAAATGTTAACTTTTAAATGTTTTAACATATACCTTTTAATTTTTATAATTTTCCCAGCTATTCATTTGGTTAAACCCAAAACAGGTGAGCCAAAAGTCTTGATGGTTTGTGTTGAAAATTATTCATACTTATTTTGTCACAGTAAGTATAACACCTAGATAAAGGTGTGTGAATATTAAAATGAACTTCCTGGTCTGGGGCAAATAATAAAGCAAAGTGGTACATATTTTCTGAACATCAGAAAGGTGTGTCTCTATGTCATATATTCTCTATTTAATACTAGTTTATCTTTCTTACTATAACTCAAAATACATTTTTCATTTCTGGATGCTTTATTAATATAAGGTACTCCCATACTTACAATTGATGATGGACTTAAAAAAATTGTAAATTATTTTTTCTTATAATAATAATAATAATAATAATAAAATACAAACCCATCGTTGATAAAGGCCAGCTCTTACTATACCTGCTCTTTATTTGATAAAACCCCATGACTGATCAATTTTATCTGATCTACTAGCCCCACCCACTATGGCCTAATTTATATACCTGGCCTAAATTACTTGGTTCATCACATCAGCTATTTTCTCTCTAAGCTCTTCGACCACTATTCCTCTAGCATATCCATTCAGCAACATCTCACCCTGGCCAATCTGACAAGTCATTTTTTATGCTACTCTTTGGATACTGAGACTAGCTAGAGAAAAACCTCAAGATGATTCAGATTGGCACTATTTACCATTTATTGTTTCCAATCTTGAGGCCTCAATGCCAACCCAAAATCTTAAAATTACAACCTGTTGCCTCCCTTTTAAACTCAGTGACACTTTAGCATTTTACCATATTCTTTAACTTCCTTATCAAAATGAAATTGCCTCTTACTTGACAGAAAAATTAAGATGATGAGGTTTAAGACCTCAGTTTAGTCCCTTTCTCCCCACCTCCATCTCCCTACACCTCCCTCCACAACTAGTTTGTCTATACCTACAATCATACTTACTTGCTTATCTCAAATCTCAAAGGTTAAGGTTTACTATTTCCTGTTTAACACCCCACTTCCTGTGCTTTAGATCTCAGTGCTTGTGGTCTACTCCAAGATTACACTGTCTTTTGTTATTTTCATGTTTTACTTTCTTTTGTTTATTTCTCTTATCCTATAAATATGTTTGTGTTTCCAAGCACTAAATGAACAGAACAATACCAACAACCATCTCCCCCTCACACACACATACTTCTAAACTCTCCCGTACTTGCCTCTACCACTCTCCTTAATTGTTTAACCAGCTGCCTGTAAAGAGGAGGTGGCTCTTGCTTCCTATAACTTGCCAACACTTAAACTTCCTATTTTTAGGTTATGCAGAGATGAGTGCTGGGAGAAAAAATTACCAGTGGCTTTCAGGTAACTAGGTCCAATGGTTGTGCTCTAGTCCCCATTTTAATAAATTGCTCTACGCTACTTAACACTGTAAGGTAAAGGCATGACACGCCAAGAGGTTTGAAAAGCAAGCATTTATTGGGAGAGGGCTCTGGGGCAGGTTCTCTGGTTCTGAGAGGAGAGGGGCCAGAGAAGTCGTGCCCTGGGGTAGGAAGGTTTAGCTTTTATAGGGTTATGTGGGAGTTAGGGGTATAGGGTGGGGAACGTTAATCAAATGTTAACTGAGCCTCTGGTTTAGAGTAGTGGCCTAGGGCTTTAGGGTGGGCCCTTTTCAGAAGGGATTCTAGGTATGAAGCTGGGGAGTTTCCAGGCAGGCATCTGGCTGGCCCTCCCCTGCAGACCTAACAAACACTACTGACATTTTTTTTAAAACTCTCTACTCCATTGCTTGACTTTTTACTCTTATTTCATTCTCCCCTTTCACTTCTATCCATTCTTTCTTCATTTCTTTGTCGATTTTTTCTCCTTGCCTGCCTCACACTGGTGCCCACAAAGTTCCATTTTATACTATTGTTATTTGTTTTTCTTTTACATACTCCCTAGCACAATTGTATCATTTTTGTGGTTTTAACTCCCACTTATGATGTTAATGATTTCAAAAATGTCCTTAGCCCTAACCTATTCCCTTCCCTTTATATTTATATATACAACTTCCTTTTAGACGTATCCCTTTAAGTGTTCCAAAATAGCTATTTATGTAACATAACCTAAACTGAATTTATCTCCCATCCTGCCTTTTACTCCCCTCTTATTTTTACTATATCTATAGTATGATATTGTGATTTATAATAAGAACAAATACTTGGTCTGGCAGAGCTCCTAAAACCATTGCCTAATCCTAAATGATAAGAGCAAAAAGAATCTTTTGTCATTCATAACAAGCCCCTTTCAACCACACCTGAGTTTATGTTAATGAGGAGACTTTTGGAAAGTCCCTAACAATATGTATCCCGGTCACCAAGGGAATCAACAATGTAATTAGAGGGTCAACAATGTAATCAGAGGGTTGAAACTTTTAGCCTTACCTCCTGACCTGCAGGGAGGGGAGAGGGGCTGGAGTTTGAGACAAAAGCCAGTTGTTTAATCAATCATGCTTACATAATAAAGCTTCCATAAAGAACCCTAAACAAAAGAGTCTGGAGAGTCTCCTGTTGGTGAACTTATGCAGGTGCTGGGAGGATGGCACACCTGTAGATAGCGAGAAATTTCCATGTTCCTTCCTATTTACCTTGTCTTATTCTTCTATCTGACTATTCCTAAATTGTATCCTTTTATAATAAACTGATAATCTAGTAAATAAACAGATTTCATGAGTTCTGTGAGCCATTCTTGCAAATTATCCAACCTAAGGAGGGGGTTGTGGGGACTCCCAATTCTAAGCCAGTTGGTCAGAAGGACAGGTGACAACCTAGACTTATCATTGGTCTTTGAAATAGAAGGAGGAGAGTCTTGTGGGCCTGAGGCCTCAATCTGTAGAATCTGTCATCTCCAGTTAGATAGTATCTGAATTAAATTGCACTATACCCAGTTAGCATCCACTGGAGGGTCAAATTGCTTGGTGTGGGAAAAACCTCATGCATTTGGTGACAAGGCATTTTGAGTGTAGAGAGAAGAAATAGAGTTTCCTCTTTTTAGGTTCCAACAGTGATGGGTGAAAACACATCTGAAATTGTCACTCCTCTGCTTAAACCCTTTGATGGCTCTTCATTACCTGCTGTCAAAGCTTAGCCTGGTATATCATAAGGCCCTCCTTGATCTGGCACTGCCCTATCTGTTTCCCTGGCCTCATCTCTAACCAATCCTAGCTTAACGGTTTAAGCATGAGGATCTCCAAGCCACTTTTAGTTTCTCGTGCACTTTATGCTATTTTATGCTTTACACACTTGCTCATGCTCTCTCTGTGGCCTGAAGTGTTAACCTAACTTTTCTTACTCTGTTTAACTCTTACTCATCTTTCAAAACCTAGCCCAGGCATTATTTCTCCTAGGAACAACTTTTTATTGCCTAGTAATTATGAGAAGAAAAACCAAAGCAATTCACTTCCAAGAGCAAACTCTACAAGGGTAGTATTGGGTGAGATTTTTAAACATTCTCAGTACCCTTTGGTGGATATTTCAGAAGTACCTGCAAGTATTGAAGGCTCACTCAAGAATTGATATTCCAAGGGCACTATTTTACACTTCTAAATATCATAACTGGGCACTTAGCTGTTTCAATATTTTGTTTTAATTTTCTTATATTGTCCACTCAGATAGAAACAAAACAAAATTACAAGGCTAAACGTTTGTTTTCATGTTTTCTTTTATATATTGTCAAATTGTTTTCAAAAAATTGTATAAATATATAATGCAACAGAATTTTACTGCATCCTCCTCAGCATTGAGCATTTTCATTAATTTTTTTTTTTTGCTTTTGTTAATTAAATGGTGAGACAAAGCAGGACATTTTTGTGTTAAGCATAATTGGAATATTTAAGATTCTGTCATTTTCTCACGTATTTGTTTGCTACTGGTAGTTCTTTGTTGAGTCATCTAATTTTAATTTCTATGAGTTTTTCTTGCTCTCCGATTGACCTTCATCTTTTAATAGCATGGATTCAGTATGGATACATAGTTTATAAAATATTTATGAGGTATTATTAGAGATTGTTTTGCTTAATTTATTTTCTGTATCCTGAATTCTGTCTTTCTTTGATGGTCATTTCTGTTCATATTTCATGATCATCCTCTTTCATATTATAGGCTTCATTCAGTGCCAAGTGATCCCTTTTTATCTATTTGTGTTTAAGAATGTGACAAAAATGAATGAATGTGAGCTATGTGTACATGAGTAGAGTTTATCCACTGGCATGCTTCTCTTTAAAATGGGTGGAGCGGGAGCCAGCACCATGCTGGGAGGCCCTAAAGCAAGAAAGGAAGGCTTTGCTATGGGGCAGGTTTATTACACTCCTGTATTCTCCTCAGAGAAGAGGTTCATTTTCTTTAGAAAAAGAAATTGTGTTGTTTTTCTTTTTTAAGTTGGCAATAAATGCTTGACTTCGGGCATTCTGCATGTGTGTGCATGCATGTGCATGTGTATGAAGGACGGTGTGAGATGGGGTGGACATAATCAACAGTGAATTCTGTGTACAGACTGAGTTCCGCCTCTGCAGTTCTTTCTTTCCAGCTCCATGTCTCACTTCTTGATGTCTGAGGGTCCAACCATGGGGTGCAGTGGGGTAGATCAGTCAGCCCACTCCACGTATTGTAGGCCCCTGCTCCTTCTTTGTTTTGTCACAAGTCACCTCTCCTCCACTCACCTTTCATTTTGCAAAAGATGGATTGAAATTCCACATCCACAATCTCTTTATTGTTGTGATGTTTATCATGATATCTCCCCTTTTGGACATAGCTGTCCAAAGAATTTGTTTTCTTCTAAATTTGACTTTGTTATATTTTTAATTCACTTATGTAAAAGTAAGGAATTAGCACATTAAAATTCATATATGATACAAATATGTTCTTGCCATATTTTTGTTTTGGTTTATTTTAATATAAAGAAAGTTCAAAATTCTTATTTAGTCATCTCTCAGTCTTTCCTATGTTTTGTATTCTATTGCATCTATATTGAGAGAATTCTACTTATTTCAGATTTTTAATATTAGTGAATTATGTTTTCTCTTGGATTTTCAGTGTTTTATTTTCAATAATATTTTATTCCTCTAAATGTAGTTTAATGTATGGCAAATTTTCAAACTTTTTGTTTTCTTTTTTTGTGAAAACCTCTTTCTTTAAACAAAATTTTACATGAAAATTTAATTTATAAAAATTAAAAAGTGAAATGCTTTAAGCGTTGGAGAGGGGTCAATTTGTTTCTTCCCATCTCTCTTTCCTGCTTTCCTTCATCCTCAGTCCCATATTTGAGAGAGTGTTCTCAGTTTTTGAGAAGTAAATTAAAAAGTAGTGGTATATTGTTTAAAGTGAAAGTCAAAATTAATCCTATTTCTAAATTGCTACCTTATTACCCCAAAACTAGACATTGGTAAGCCTTTTCTTCCCCACCTGAATTGTGAAGCCTTTTTATTAATTCATTATACATAATACATGTATTTAGAGTTTCTCTTTCTGTTTCATTGACCTATCTTTTTACACCAGAACTTTACTGTTTCAATTAGTATAGAGTTGTTTTCATGTGTAGTAACTGAAATTATACCTTTTCCCCAGGATTAAAATATATATATATATACTAATGCCTAGGTATTATTCCAGAAGATGCTAAGAAAGGTTACATTACCTTTGGGTGGTATAATTTTTGATATATTGGAACTCTAAGTTACTTGTTTTGATTCTTTAAGATCTTATTTATTTGAGCCAAGTTGCCTTGTCCTAGATTGATAGAGCTGTTAAAATATCTTAGGATAATTATGTTAATTTCTTTTTTGTTCTGTAACAATTTTTTTCTTCGGTATTTTGTCATTCTGATCCTGTTAACTGGCACTTAATATCAGTTGCCATGTGATGACTGGCTTTGGGTTGGCCAAAATCTATTTGTGGGGCCAATCCACAGGGTGCTCAGAAAGAATGCAGTTAGTGGTTGAAGATCAGAAAATCATTTGATGAGGAAAGATAACACTGCCAAAAGCCTGGTAGATGCCATGACTGTTAGGACAAAAAAGGGCTCAGTGTCAGATGGTCAAAGAAAGCCAGGGCATGGGTGTGGGCAAGTGGTGGGTACAGTAAACTAAATAGCCTGAGGTGAGAGCTGGTAACATATGTGAGAGAAAAAAGAGGACAGGAAGTTTAAGGAGCTTCAGGAGTGTGAGATGGTACTACAGAGTAACCCTGTGCTTGCTAAGCTGAGAAGCAGAATCCTGTCCAAAAAGGAGGATCTAACTATGCCTTTATTTGGATTTGGGTCATTTAATTTCTCTTTTAAAGGAAAAAAAGGAGAAAAAGTAACATCTTCACTTTTAAGTGAATCATGTCGTAAATTCTACTTTGAAATGAACACACTACCACTTTTATTTCCACTTGCTTAAGTTTGTTTTACCTAAGTCCCTTTTACTTTATGTTTGGCCTATCTTTATTGTTTTGTTTAAACTGTCAATTGTGTTTTGTTTTGTTTTTTATTTTTTAAATATAACTTGGGAATCTTTGGTTTTTAGTTAAATGAAATCATTTACATCTATTATTGTGGTGAAGATGGCTGCTCTGTTCACTGAAGATGTGTGCTCCTCTCCCATAATATAGAGTTGTTGCCCCCCAAAAGGCTGCTCAGCTAAGGTGCTGAATGTTTGTGTGCCATAAGTATGAGAAAGTATGTCCTCTTCACCCTTACTCTCTTCCCCTATTCTGGCTGAATGTCAATGCTCGGGGTGACATTTGAAACAAGATGACAGAGTCCTGTTAGCTAATTCTTTGATTGACTCAATGTAGCAACCCTATCTAGCACTAATGTGCACATTGAATTTTTTTGCAAGCAAAAAGCAGACTTTAATTGTGTAAAAGTTCTAAAATCTTAATAACTTTTATAGCAGCTAGTGTTACCCAAACTTAAATGATTATTTAGTTTTTTCTATTTTTATGATTCTTTGCTGTTTGTTTTTCAATTGTTATTTATTGGCAAAAGCTCCTTTGTGATATGTACTGCATTCTGTATTCTGTTGTATACTTCAATGATTTCTGAAATAAACATCTCATTTTAAAATATACTATATGTCTTAAAGTTAAACCTATATTTATCTTACTAGCAAATTAAAAGAAAGAGTGATGACTCATTTTTTAGGGAAGTCAAAAAACTTCATGTTTTCTCATTCCACTCTTCCTTTTTACTAGTTTTTGCTAATTTAACCTAGAATCATAAATGCTATCATTAAAAAAATTTTTATTTTTCTGATTCTTTATTCTGTATTTTAACCATTGTGATAATATAAACTATTTTATGATTACTTTATTTTTCTCTACTTGTTGCTATCTTTCACTGATTTTGTTTTTTCATCCTAAGCTGACTGAATTTATAGTTGATTCATTTTTCAGTAGAACATATTTTAGTAATATTTTAGAAATTATATTTCTGTGTCTTTTGGTATCCGAGAATGTCTTCTAGGTGCTATTCCACATGAACAATAACTCAATTGGTTATAAAATTATTGGAACATTTACCTTTCTTCTAAAAGTTCTATAGAAACTCCCCCAACTATGCTTCGATATTTATTTTTACAGAGGCCAATCTAATTTGTTTCCAAAAGCAAATATGTATGTATATACATGTGTGCATGTTTACACTGATTACTTACAATTCCCTGCATCTTCAAGAAACAAAGTTTTACTAGGCTATGTCTAGGGATTAATCTCTGTTCCTAATTTTTGCCAATTATATGTTTAACTTTGTCAATCTCTAGTCTTAGTTCTCTTATCAGATCTTGAAATTTTTTCCTGTTATTTCTTTGCTTATTGTTTTTGATCTGTTTGCTCTATTCTTTATAACTCTTTAGATTCTCATTTATATTTTCTCTCTTTGTGTCATCTTTCACATGTCTGGGACCATGTCTCAGATTTAGCCTCTGTATCATTTGTTTAGCTCTTTGTAGTCTCAAACCTTATTTTTCTGTCTTCTTTTTTTTCTGTTTTGAGTAAAACTAATTTCATTTTGCTTAGTGTATTCTTCGTATTATTTTACTTTCTATTTATTTTATCCTGCTACTCTTAGGTGGGTGCTTTGGACAATCAGGCAAATGTAGAAGTTTAGGCTCCCCACTTGGCTTTGCTGGTGAAGTGAAGAGTTAGGAACCTCAGCTTTTTCCTTTTTTTTTTTCTTCCTGTGGTATTTGCTTGAGTAGAGCAATCATTGTCTAAAAAATTCTGTCTAGCTAGGTTATTCTCTTTGTTCTGTTGGCAAGACAGAATAGGCTTTTGCCGAGACTTTATGGTCTATACCCATTGGTGTTTTCTGACATTTCTCCAGCACCTAGTCTGGAATTTACAAGGCATAAAGAAAACCCAGGAAAATCATTACTGTGTTGTTACTTTGGTCCCCACATCCCTAGTCAGTCTGCCTTCTCTCCACCTTCCAGAGTATCAATGTAAGAAATGTCCATACCTACAGAGAATTTTTATGAGAGTTTATTTGAGACAAAACTAATGATGATTTCCAAGAAGCAAGATCTCAAATGCTCCAGAGGATAACAGTTTTACAGTTTCTTTTATGCATTTGAAATTAAGGGGAGAATGTAAAAATTACATGGAGCTGGGAGAAAGCAAAGCAGAGACTGGATTACAGGATAGTTAAGAAAATTATGTGCCCTTTTGAGTGTGGTCACACTTTAGAAGGAGGCGTCTGAAAAGAGGCATTTCAAAGGTGTGTTAACCTAGATGCACAGAAACAATGGGAAGGGCGTGCTTAATGCAAAGATAAGCATTTTAGTAAAGAATTTACATTCCCTCGACATAACTACCCACCATGACCTGCCCAGTTAGGAATTTATGATCAGATCACCCTGTGAGGTTACTTTACATGGAAACCCTTTTTTCATTCACAAGAGTGGATATTTGTTTGTTTTATGTGTAACATCCAGAATTTTTAGTTTTACTTAGTAAGAAGAATAGGGAAAAGGGCATCTACTTCATATTTCAGAGAGTAGAAGTCTTTAGCTGAAAATTAATAGATAAATAGAAAAACATAGGAGGCAATGAAGAATATGCACTTTTTTCCATTCTACAGTCAAATCATAACTTACATTTTCAAAGAAAGACCCTAGTTTCTTGGTTTGCTCTACCTTAACTAGTCAGGTCACCTCCAAAAAAATGTGATCAACTCATACAATTTTAAGAACAGTTGATGCTTTAATTCTATAGTTAATTTCAGTCATTTTTACTGCTTTTCTTACATTATAGTATTTTACTCATTTGTCTTTCAAAGAACTAGTAAACCTTAGTTTGCTTTAGCAGTTTTGAATGGATTTTTAACATTTCTTACCACTGCCTTTCAACTTACATAATTTTAAAACCAAATGCAAACTTTAAAATTCAACCTAGTAGAATTCTTTTAATATCATTTAAAAATTTATTTAGCCCCCAAACTATGTTCAATTACTGACAATTAATCTTATGCACTTTGAGGGACAACACTAATTTTATACTTAGCAGATTTAAAAGGAATGTGGTATGAGTCATATAGGAAAAAAAGACCCTCCTTAAGGAATTATACTTTATATTATCACTGACGAGAGAATAAAAGTGCTTTCCCATTGTAATCTACTGTAGGGGACCACATTTTCTATAACCCAAGACCTGGAGATCTGTGTAACAAACACAACAGCAGAAGCCCACACACTTTAATTACAGTTTTATGAGACCACCAGCCTTTTAAAAAAAGATTCTCAATTTTCCCTCTTTTTTTTGGACAATTTCTTGAGTTATATTCTTATCAGTGCTATATGGTCAATCTCTCCATTGAGATTGACTACTAGAAACCACACAATGGAACCATAATAAGACAAAATATGAGAACAACAGCTGAAGGTAGAAAATTGTGAAAAACTTATTATAGAAGAAATATTCATAGAAATCAAGAAATTCCAAAACCAGAATGTACTTAAATCAGTGCTTAATACTTGTTATACTATTGCATGGCTCTTTTTATATATAAGTGACTTTTAAAAGAATTGTGTCAATTTCCAATTGACAAATTACATTCTATCTTATTACTACCTGTATGTACCTAAGTACATTACCCCTAATATTTGGTATCTAAAGATGATATCATCAAGTCTGAATCATATTAAAAATAATTTTGAAATATCATTATAGTTTCTCCTAATAATTCAAAGTCAACTTCTATGAGTGAGCCAAGGTTTGAACTATCTCCTAGTGTCAAAAAAAAAAAAAAAGAAAATGAATACATGTTAGGTTGTGTGCATGGTGTTTAGCAAAAGGTTCACACATATCTGTTTACTTTGTTCTTTTATGACTTTGACCTTTTAGGTGCTCCTTGTTAGTAATTGGGTGATGAGGAGTTGTAGCCAATTTTAATGTTTGTAATTCATGCTCACATATGCAAATTGATGAACACATTATAAATTTTTTAAATTATAGAGACAATTTATAGTGCAAAGTTACATTGCTCCAGGGGCTGAACAGTGGCCTGGCAACTCAGAGCTGTGCATTTTAATTTTGATTCGTTCTCAGTGTGACCACAGGCACAGTACCTTAATCTCCCTGTATCTTGGATTATTCATCTATAATATGTGTGTAACACTTTCCTTCCTGTAGTTGAAGTGAGGAAAAACTATAAAACAGAGGGTGGCTTAAAATAAAAGGTTATACATACATATATATGTATATATATTACATTATATATATTCATATTAAAGACCAATATGAGACTAAAGATTTTATGAGTTTAATAAACACTAAGTGTTGTATCATTTTCACAAAGATAAGACAAATGGCCCATTGTCATGAGAAGTATGGAAATCACCATATCCCAATTTGGAAATCTTATTAAAGTGCACATAACATAAGAAATAAAAATTTTGCAATAGCTCTCAGACACTTTTGTGGACATTCATTATTAAATGAACTTCATTCCTTAGTTCATGTTTTCTTTAATATTATACATCTTCTAAATGTATAATAATGCATTTTAAAATGCTTTATTCTTTAAATGAAGCCCTTTCCCCTATTCTCATCCTTAACAATGCCTAGATTTCCATTAGGCACTTAAGCTTTATACCAGAAAAACAAAATTTATACAAAGGAATTAACTTAAAAGTAGGACATTACAAAATAACATTCAAATTCATGATAATTCACAGCAAAGGATAAATGTGCATTTTAAAACTCAGTTGTCTTACCTATTAAATGATATACTGTATCCTGAGAGCCACAGAATACATAGGCACAACTGGTGAGTTGATGATGGAATTTGAGCCTCTTTACTTTTCCATATATTGAAATATCCATTTTTTAAACTTAATAAATAGCTCTTCGACATTGAATTTCAGCAGGGAGGCCATTTTCAAGTTGTGGAACAATACAGTTTTGAATCCTACTATCTTTCTAAGCCTCTCTTGTGTTGTGAAGCTGATATTTAGAAAGCTCTAGCAAACTAACACCTGCTAAACATAAATCACATGCAGAAATCTACAACTGGACGAGCTCAGGAAGATACAATAGATCAAATCCATGAAGAACCTCACAGTGAATTAAGAACACCTTAAACTTAATCCTTAACCTGACAGGCCGTCAGCAGACTGATTTATGGAGAGAGAACTGTATTGTGAGAATTAGACTGAATGCCAGATGGCCTCTAGAAGTCAAATTAAAACAACAACAACAACAAAAAAGCATAAACTTCAGTTAACGATAAACACAGGTAGGGAGCCTGACAAAGAAAACGCAGTAGCTACATTTTGAAGTAACACACAGGGATGAACTAATACTTTACACTATATTCTCTTTCTTTTGTTTCTCCCAGTCAGCTTGACAGAAAGTAGAAATGTTTGACTAGTTAAAGCCTAATACCAGATGCCAGTTTGAACAGGTGCAAAAACAAAGATTAGAACACTTCCATTTGGAACATCATTGGCTTTCCTTTTTATGTAGTCCCCGGCATGCTTTGTGGGAACTCACCTACTAGGTTTCGTATTGTTATTCCCCTGCTTGGGAGAAGGTCTATCTGATGAATACATAGCCTGTTACTTTAGTCAACCAAAAGGCTTAAATAGAGCAATGACCAGTTAATTTATCCACGACCTAGTCTCACTCCAACAATTTATCATTGAGGGAAGATACAGTGCTGGAATCTGAGATAACCCTAAGTGGCAAAGTGCCTGTTCTCTGTTACCATCACCACATAATTGTGAAGTGCTGTGACATACTTCGATCAGGGAGAGACAGTGGAAATTGGCACTGCCAATTATCAATGTTAAATGTATGGTCAGTCAGTACTAGGGCTTCAGACAAACAGGCAGCTTGTTCCATACAGTCAGTTGGGAAATTGGATGCAGGCAGGCAGAGGAACACAATATCCTTCTCTCTAGGTGGTCTCTGTTTCATTAGGTTTCCAATTGATGTTGCTGCATGGTAATCCAGAAATGTGTGATGGAAACATCACTCTCATTTTTCATTAACACTCTTTCGCAAATGTATTGGAGGCAGGTAAAAAACAAAGATTTTGCCAGGCTTATTTTTATCCTTTTGGAGACTATTGGATATCCAACATCACATCACTGCTGGGTGCTTAGTTTCTATTCTTTTAGAGTAACTGTTAGATATGATCAGCTTCTTTAAGGAATAGTGGAAGAGCTACTAATCTTTAAAAGACAAGTGATTTAGAAAAATCAGCTTATGCACAATAATGAATAGTAACACGGCTACTGAAATCAGGTGGGACAAGAAAAAACAGAGATAATGCCTATTGTCATAAGAAATCTACCAGAAATGCATGAACCACGGAATTATCTGAGAGATCATAGAGATCATCCTGACTGATTTCTTCATTTTCATTTTATAAATGAGGAAATGGAGGCTTATATTGATCTGACTTTCCCAAAGCAATGCAATTATTGACAAGAGCTAAGACAGGAAGGCAGGCCCTCTAACTTGTGCTCTATTCAATATACCATGTTCAGTCTATAAGATGTGGGTCCACATAACTACCAAGAACTACATAATTTTTATCTCCTGCTTTCATGAACCTAAATCATTGCTCCTATTTGTGAAGTTATATGAAGACGTCATCTGAAATGTTCCTCAGTTTGTAGTTTTTGGAGAAATTATTGAGCATTATGTTATCAGTATCACTGTTTGTTTCCTGGTATAAAGGATAAAGTGTTACATACTTCTGGTAGATCTCCTGAAACAATAGACATCATCTGTGTCTTTCTTTCTATTACTTAATTTCAGTACCCATGATGCTATTGGTTGAAAGCCTGTCTTAATTCCCCATGCAGTGTTGGAGATGGTGCCTGTATCCAGAAGCCTCATCCCCAAGATGAGCATGGATACTTCTCAGATGACCAACACTTTTTATTTGACTCCAGAAAAATGACTGTGTCCTGAATTGCTTGCAACTGTGTTTTGTCTACATGATGGGCCTCTGGTTGTAGTGATTTTTGCTTGTTTGTTTTGTTTTTGGTGTAATGAACAGGGCTTAACCCACCTACTGTAGTCTCAAAGGCAACTTTGGCTACATGGGTCCCATGATATTCTCTTCTGCTCTCATTAAACTATATCTTTACTCCCAGCACTCCTGGGAATTTCTTGCTTCAGTAAATAGAGAATTATTATCTCTTGGTTACAGGCTTTAACATATACCCAGAATGTTGAATCACAGTATTATTATTATTATTGTTGTTATTATTATTATTATTTTGCTCAAGATTATTTATTTAGTTTAAAGGCTAATGTAATCATTCTAGAATATGAATATCAAGGAAAAGAATGACTGATTTCAAACTACTTAAAATTCATCAGAATATTTTATACGTAAAAATACAGAATACTTTATATATATCATAGTTTGCTCAAATTTTTCAGTATGTGTTGTATTCACTTATTTATGACAAATATTAGCAGTGAATTCATACTACCCACCATGGTTCATCTTTGTTCTAAGACCATTCAATCCTGATCACCTAAAAGAGTACTATATAGGTAACAGTAGCAGATGAAGAATAAGAAAATGGCAGATTTTTGTTGCATTCTCATTGTAATTAAAAGTCATGTAATTAATCATATCTTATTTCTTATAGCATGAATAAGAACATGCTAATCACATAATCAAAACAAATGGTAAGTATAATAAGTACATCACAGTGCCTCCAGACATAATTTCATTTGCAAAATTCAGCTGGCTTAAAATCTCTCACAAATTCATCAGCAAAATAAACAAACAAAAATGATTAATAAACTGAGAAATTTTAAAAATCTATGTAATACCCATTCAGGTTCTTCAGAGAAGTGTTTCTTTGATTCATATCAATACAAATATTTATGTGATATGGTTAAAAGGAATTATTTAATCATGATATTTGTCATCACGCCACTTTTAGTATTATTACATATGTATATGTTTAAATTCACCCTAATGAGATTATGTTAATATCACTGTTTCAGAATAATGTTCAAATAATCTGTTGAGCTTCAACAGAATGTGCTTGGTATGGATGAAGGGCTCTGCTCTCGTAAATTGTTTTCTATATTAGGCCTATATCTTTCTTTACATCCCCGAGTTCAGAGTCACTTGGGAAGTAATCAGGTCTAAAATAGGTATTTTAAAATTTGATTTCTAGGTTGACTATAATGTTAGAAAAAATGAAAACTCCATTGATAATAGGAATTTAAAATTTAAATAACCAAATAGTAGAATTTTGGGCAAAGTGATAGTGTCACAAGGAAGCCATATAAATTGCCACAAATTATCTATTTTGCTTGTGGTAATGACAAAATAAGAAAAGAAAATTATCACAAAGATTTAAAACCTTAAATCTTAACATATGAAAAGATTTCTAATATAAACTATGTAAGTCAAACCTTACAATACATAAAGTTTTGGGGAAATGTAGAGTCACATTTTTATTAATAATAATATTAAGAATAGATATATGAAATACTTTATATCTCCTGCTGGAGTCATACTAAATTTTCATAAATTTTCTAACAACCTGTCTCAACTGCTTTTTTTCTTTTTTTCTCTTTAGGCCATAAAAAAAGAAAAAAAGAAAGAAAGAGAGAGAGAGAGAGAGAGAGAGAGGAAGGAAGGCAGGAAGGCAGGAAGGCAGGAAGAAAGAAAGAAAGAAAGAAAGAAAGAAAGAAAGAAAGAAAGAAAGAAAGAAAGAAAGAAAGAAAGAAAGAAAGAAAGAAAGAAAGAAAGAAAGAAAGAAAGAAAGAAAGAAAGAAAGAAAGAAAGAAAGAAAGAAAGAAAGAAAGAAAGAAAGAAAGAAAGAAAGAAAGAAAGAAAGAAAGAAAGAAAGAAAGAAAGAAAGAAAGAAAGAAAGAAAGAAAGAAAGAAAGAAAGAAAGAAAGAAACTCTCTCAAGGACTAACAATCAGAGCTGCCTGTTGATGAGGGAAGTTTTAGTTGCAAGAAGACCCTGAAGCAAGGATTCTAAATCAAAGACTTCGGGGCAATTTGAGCTTACATTTAAGATCCTTCTGCTTATAGCAATGGCCTATATGTTATATTCCTTGAAGTATAAGCACCGTGAAAGAATATTCTATTACAATCTCTGATGATATTAGAATTGTATATTCCATATATAGTTGTAGATAGAATTTGGTCTATTTAATTCAAATTATGACTTTCCTTAAAAGCAGAACTCAAAAATTAAATTTATCTACATAATTAACTTAAGCATTTATTTCATAGCTACCTATTTCATACCTAGCTGTACACAAGGTATAAAATAACATCTAAAAAACTATGTACCTTTTCACAGGCTAATTATTTCCCATTTCTGGTAAGAAATATGCTATAATGTCCTGCATAGTTATTCAATTTATATTGCAAATATCATTACCTTGACAAGATGATTTTATCAATAGGGATAAAAACTGTGAGGAATTGTCATAAAAAAAGAGAAAAAAACTAAATGACCATAATTCTCCCAACTCGAAATAAGAGAATTAATTGAGCTTAACCAATGGAAAATAAGTGCTTTAAAGTCTGTATTTCTAAGGAGTTGCAGTTGGCTTTGCATACAGTGGTTACTGTCCTTTATAAAATGAACTTGCGTGTTCAAATCAGTGGCTAGGGAAAAGCAAATTTCTCCATTAGTCAAGAAAAAGTTCAATGATAGAAAATAAAGTTGAAAAAATTTATGAGTATCCTTTTTTCTTTGTGCTTAGGGAGTGCATTTCTGCAGCAAAGTAAAAAATTAAAGAAAAATATTTTTTAAGAGACTTTTTTTTTGAATTTCATATGCAAACTTAGAACATAGTTATAACCAGCATTGTTTACCCATGTTTTCAGTTATGTGTAAGGTGTTTTGTTTAGGGATGAGTTGATAATTTAGGTAAAACTTTAAAATAAAAAATAATGATTACAGTGACATATATATGTCTGAACCAGATTTTTTGTTTGTATAGTCGAATATTGTATGGATAGAATTTTTTCCTAATTTTCATTTTTCTTTTGTGAATGTCTTTACAAAACCAATACAGCTTGTTAAAAAAACTCTAACTGGACAAGTCAAGTTCTACTCTGTGTCTAATGCCTCAGCATTATAATTTGTATTCATTTCTCTTTTGATATGTGGGCATTCTTATTTAATTAGTGGAAACTGATAGAATCTGAGGTCTCAAATTATTTGCCAATGTCACTGAGAAATCTCCTTAAAGCTGATCACATGGGCTTTCTTTCTACCATCCTATTATAGGAGTTTTTTGTAAACTAGTGTTATAAACGATTATTTTTAGTTAAGAGAAGCCCCAGGAAAGATTAAAAAAATGGATATAAAGACATTCCAGTTCTTGATCTTATCTTTTTCTCATCTCAACCTTTAGAGAGTCTTGCTGGAAGAACACAAGGAAAGGCAGGAAGGCTTCTTACAGATCTTTGAGACCTCCTTCCACTCAAATCCCAGGGGAGCTAGAACGCTATACCTCTGTGGTTCAAAAAGTCTTTGGACCAGAAAAGGGCCTTTATCTGCCAACATTTCAAACATATTCAATCAAATATTGATCTAGAAAATCAGCTACTTTTTCCTCTAGTAAAGAAATTAAATTAGTACTACCTACTGAAGGCCTATACATGGTCCTCGGGAAGATAATGATGGTACCCTAGGCTATTCCTAGGATCAAAAGTTTATATGGACACCAAACTGATTTAACATTTTCTGTAATGCATGGAGACAAAAGGGTGAAAGATCTGCTTGCCAATAGTAATGTGCTGGAGATTATCTCATGTGGCGAGTCCTTGCATCAAGAAGCCAGGTTATGGTTTTCAAATCCATCTCATCTCTGAAAATAAAAGGAATGGAACATGGCCTGTTTCACCTCACGGAAAGTTTTTCATCACCAGAAATATCAGATGGCTCTTATTCAAGTTGACAGTAGCACAGGTTTCTCTGACTCATAAACAGTTCCTCTCTCTATTGTGTCCTGTTTCCAAGAAGCACCTGATGTTAGGTTATTAAAGAACTGGGGGTTTGTCTGCCTAGTCTTCCATAAATATGAAGATTTCAAAAAATGATCAAAAGCTTTCCAAATTCTAAAACTATTTGGAATTTTAAGCTTAATTTATGAAATAATATGTTTAAGTTTGTTATATTTTATAAAAGATTATCTTGAGCCTTTATATACTATAAAACTCTGACAGTCCAATTTTAATTAGAAATTTTAGTTTGCAGAGAAGTTTATCTATACCAATAGTACCTATAATTTTTTTGTAAGGTATATTATTCTCTTAAACAGTTATTTTTCTTGAGATGTCTTTAAATTTTCCTTTACTTAATTGGGGAAGCAAGAATGGATCATATGCAAATTGTACATATTCAAATAGAAATTTTTATAAGTTAGTAAAACTAGAAAAATAAATTCTCTTTTGAATCTTACATGTGATAGCAGTGGCCACCAGTATTGTGAACCTACTAATTTAATTACGAGGCAGCATTTTGGAGACTAAATGTGAACAGTTGTTTTAAGCAGTAAAAACAATGCTTTTTAGGCTATTGGTTTATTAATTGATTGGTACAAAGGTTAGATTCTTAGGTAAGATGGGGCATATTTTAGAAATCTGGCACTAACTTTGCATTTTTAATGGCACTGACACTTTATTAGGAAGACTATTTCACAGATTGTCATCATGAGGTCAATTGGTTAACTGAATTGACTGATGATGTAACCAAATGATTTCTCTGAATTGATTTGTTTATAGAATTATGGCAATGCAGTCAGAGAATTATGGAAAGAGAGTATTCTTGAGCAACTACTGTATGTCAGCCACTTTGCTAAGTGATGAAATAGAAAGATGACCAAAATTATATATGAGCCCTGCTCTCAAATAATTACATAATAAACATAACATTACTTCTGTGGTAAGAGATGTGAAAGAAAGGTAAAGACATTTGTTAGGCACCTGATTTGTAAAGAGCATTTTGTTTATTACATAAACAAATATATCATCTTGTATGAAGCTTGAAAAGATTAATTGCAAGCTTAAGAACTAAGGATTTATGCAGAAGAAAAATATATGTATATATGAAGAGTTCAATTTATGTCAAGCTTAGTGGAAAACTGTGATGTAATGTGGTTTTCAAAATAAGCAGTTTGGAATGATTAACAGAAGCCCAAATTATAGATTAAGAAAAAAAATTCATCTGCATATTTGACACAGTCACACATTTTAGGTTCCTTTTCTAGAATGTACAACTTAAAAAGGACATAAAATGTCTGTCTGGTGTCCCAAAGAGTTGAATCCACATGACAGATCCAGAAACCAAGTCCATGAGAGACATTTGAATAAAATAGGATGCTTGGAGAGAGAAGACAAGGGAGATTATGATAGTGTCTTTAAATAATTAATATACTGTCATGGAAGATGCATTAGATAATGTCGTGATTTTAGACCAACCAAAAAGTGGAAGTTACAAGATTAGGTTTAACATTGAAGATTAAAACTTGCAACCAATAAAAGATAGTTGAAAATGTAATGAGCCCTTTGTGAGGTATAAATTCTATGACATTAGAAATGTCCAAATAATGGCTTGAATAAAATGTTTTCCGGAGGAATCAACTTCAGCTGGTGTCTATTCTGTGACACGCTGTTCAAGATTCTCATTCCAAGAAGAGTCTGATTTGATTGACCTATCTTGATTCATAGGCCCACTCATTGGCTTTTTAGTTCCAAAAAGACAGTTCAACAGGGGGTGGTAAAGAACTGGGATGCTTTTTTCAGGAAGAGGAAATGGACATTATACCAGATTAGCTCTTCTATTTATTATGGTAATATGTGCAAACCACCTTTCTTTCCCCTATCACAGGTCACAACTCTCCAAAATAGGGAAAGTAAAAAGTGATTAGTTAAGCACATTTTGGAAATTAACCTTTTAAAAGAGTGGTTAGCAATCTTTTTGGCACCAGACACCAGTGTTTGTTCCTATGAGATCATCTGAGGTGGAGCTAAGAGATGATGCTGGCACTGGGGAGCGGCTGCAAATACAGACCCATCTTCCTTGCTTGCCAGCCCCTCACCTGCTGCTCACTTCCTGCTGTGAGGCCTGGTTCCTAACAGGCCACAGGCTGGTACCTGTCTGAGGCCTGGGATTTGGTGACCCCTGTTTTAAAGGATTTCTTGAATCTCATGTAGGGAGAGTATTCCATGAATATGAAAACCTTATACTTATGGCATCTCTCTTATAGTACTCATTATAAATTTACTTTGATTTTTGTCACTTTATTCTCACCTCAGGACATAGAATATGGTTATATTATGAGAATAACATTTTGAGTGCACTCTGGATTTAATAGTTTACCAACATAAAAGTGTGCCTTAGCAAAAAAAAGCTTTTCCTACAGTTACGACCAATGTCGTCAATTGCCTCCACTGCTTCATGCTGAAATGTGCCATGAATTGCTTGATTATAATTTTTTCCCATTAGTTTTTTCTTTCATTATCATGCCCTCACCATAAAGTTCTATAATGCAACTAACAAAAGAAAAGCTATAGATGTTGGAGATAAAATGAGAAAAATCAAGAGGGGGTAGAGAGACAAGTAAATGAAATTATTATTAAGAATAGTACATTGCAAGATTTCTGCATTGTATTTTATATATAAAGGAAGAGAGCAATTTTAAAAGGCTACTTTTTAACTATGGTGAAAGAGCAGTGATTGGTTATAAGTTAAGTGCACATGACACAATGCATTTGGATTTTCCCTGGTGAAATCAATGTGTATTCTAGCATTTCTTAAGAAAAAGCTTTGTTTTTATAAATGGGCACTTCTATTGCTTTATCAATAAAGATATTTGTGAATTTGGCTACAGAAGATGAAGCGTTATTAGTGAGCAAGGTACCAACAACATGAGCTTTAATAAAAATTTCAAAGGAATTGCAAAGATTTTGCAGGTTTAGTTGAGTGGTGATACCTGCTCTCTAATCTGCTGCAACAGCATGGAATATGATTTTTGCACTGCCATGTCACATTGGCCCATAATAAACAAAGCTATTTCTTTTATAAGAAACAATAGCAACATGATATGACAACTTGAGCTGGCCTAGTGCAATTCAATTGCGTTATTTTCTGATAACAGGAGTATAGCTTGTGTCATCGCTGTATATCACGTTCTCTGTGTAAATTTGGTATTTTCTTTTTTTCAGGTCTAAAAGACAAATCCAGCTTATATTGCTCTTATTATCTTTGATAAGTTACATAGCAAAAGCTGCTGCTCCTTGCATTAAACCTACATTTAAAAATAATAAAAAGAGACTTGAATTAAGAATGAACATGATTGCAGTCTATAATAAATAGACCACTTTCAGATGATAAAATTGTCTGCCACATGGTTTCTTTTCTTTGGGGAGGGAGGGAGGCACATCTAGAGAAAAAGTAGTTTCTGGCTCTATTCTTTATTTCAAAATTCTTATCAATTGAGATGCTTCTGTTTTAGATAATCTAGAATAATTTACTTATATAAAGAGTACTGAAAGCTTTTATTTTGTCATGAACATCACAAATAATCAAACCTAGATTTTCAAATAAAAAAGAAACATTTAAGTTTCATGCAACAAATTTTAGAAATTATTTTACTGTGAAGCTTCCATGATAGAAAAGTTAGATTTTTTAGCATAGGACTTCCTATATTGTAATCTTTTTTTCTACCTGAAGAAAAATATAATCATGCATACTAGATTTTTAAAGTATGATAGCTTGCTCATTTCATTTTCCAACTCTGCTATAAATTTGCTGTGTCCCTGTATTGACAAACCCCAAGTGCCCACAAACAGAAGGAAATATCTATGTCTTTGATATAAACAGACATTGTGAGTTAAGTACATAAAACAGTTACAGCAACTTGAAGAACAGGAATAAAACATACAAACAAATCCATGTTTTTGCTGATTGTTTAAGAATTAGTAATCCTTTACAATCGTTATAACTTAGAATGGTAATGAACTTGGTGACTGAGTTTTGAGCATGACATTGTCTTTTTCAGTCGTTTATATTCATCCCTCAGGGCTTTAATTTTAGTTATTCTTTTCTTTAATTTGAGGTATTCATTCATGATGAACTCCCATCAAATCTTTAAAGACAGCCATTTTAAGTCTTTTGTTGTTCACAGATAGTTATTGTTTTATTATAATGATTTATTGAAAGCTCTTGCAATCAGCAACAAGCCAGAATGCTCTGTCCTCAACAAAAGGAACTGTTTCAGAGACTCATGGAAAGGATTGTGACAGGTACTCTAGGGTACAGGCTTCTGATGGCATGCCTTAAATAACTTTGAGATCATACCCCTGGACAGAGTAAGAATTTTCAGAATTCAAGTCAGAGGTTTCATAAAACCCAAGATCAAGCAGAAGAAGAATTAATACCATGGGGCTAAATGAATGAATTAAGAATGATTATAATTTTTATGGGCTTTTGTTTGGAACATTGCTAGTTCTTGAATGTTCTATTTTCTGGGTTTAGGAAATCCTTTCTCTTAAACTATCTATTACAACAATTGAGTAGATTATACCTTTATAAACAAAAATGAAACATTTGTATTTTTCTCCCTGTGTAATCCTGTAAACATGCAAATCTCCTTCCCCTTGATTCAAACTGGGCTTGGGCTCACTTGCTTCATTTTTTTTCCTTACTAGTCTACATACTGCACAACCAGTCTCTTAATCCTAGAGCCCTTAGGTCAGCACCAAAGGATTTTAGAACAGAGCCTCAGGTCTGTTGACCACAAAAACAAAGTTTTAGTCAAACTAAAGATAACATTTTGCAGCTCCACATCCCTGAAAGCAGAATGACCCTCCAGGCAACCTCCTGAAACCTGGCAGAACTACACCATGAATGACATCCGGACCTGATGCAATGATGATGACTGCTTCCTACCTTAGGCCCCACCAATGAGTGGAGCCTATGACTCTGACTCCCTTAGCTACTAATGAGTTTTTCCCTCTATAACCTATCCCCTACAGGCCATCTGGGAACCAGGTCTTTGAGCACTAGCTCACCTTTGTCTCTGGGCTTGGTGCCATTTCCTCAAATAAACCTCTACTTTCTTTGCTGAAAACTCCTCTCTGCATCTCTTTTGACTCTGAAGCATGCAGGTAAAATGAACCACTTGAGTTTGGTTATAACTAATCCAGAACTCAGAAATCCTTGAGTATTCTTATTTTTATGATGATAGTTATTTGCATAAGTTCAATAAGAATTTGTTTCCTTATAACAAGACTTAATTGGAGAAAATTGATATATTAGGCTTTGACTGCATTGTCATATTGTTATCAGGACAAAAAAGGGGTTCATCTGCCAGCGTGTATCTAAGCCAAAGAAGGAATACATGCAGGTTTTGCATCAAAGACACAGGCAAGCTACTGCTCAAAGGCCTAGCTCCCCAGATGTCTCAGGAGCACAGATTATATAGGGAAAAGTCAGTAGTCATGGAAACTAAAGGAGTTGAGGTTGTGGGTGCTACTGATTGTACAACTGGAGGAGGATGAGGTAATTGATCATTGTACCCAGTTCTGGAATCAGCCATGTTGTCATCCGTCTGGTCCCATGGATGGTGGGGCTGTTGTTCTGTCTGGATGGACCTGGAGCTGAAACACATCTAAAACATTTTATCCTTAGTTTAAAGTGCAACTGAAACCTAATGTCCTCATGATTATAGACTAGAGGCTCAGTTGATCTTATGTCTTAAGGCTTAATGATTAAAGGAGCAGGCATACAGAGAATAAGGGCAGGAAGAAAAAAGTGAATGCCATTATCTGGACAAAACCAACTTGAGTCAGAGGGGAAAAAAGCTGTATTAAATGAAATTTGTGTAGGGTTACAATATTCAACAATGATGTTCATAGAATCAGATATGAGCAGGTAGTTTTACGGAACTAAGGTTGACTCTATAAAGCCAATGCTTAGAAAGCCTTCTTGGAAAAATTGGCCTGTTCTGTGATTTATAGGGTTCCTAATGTTATAAATGAGTAAAAAAGGTCACTTCCTAGCAGGCCTAGGAAATTCAAGCTATTTTTAGGACCCCAAGAAGAGAGGAATTTATCCAAATCTATAGGTAATCTAGGTGAAGGCTGATGGTGAGGTCTTAGCTTGGTACCCTAACTGTGAGAGAATTTTAAAAGTCTAATCCGAGATTCCTTTATGAATGTTCTAGCGAAGTGACGAAGTGACTTTAAAAGCATTATGTAGTCACTTTCCCTTCTCGCTGTACGTAAGTAAAGGATCAGGTTAAATTTAATGAGACTAGACTTACCCTATAAACAAGAGCTATTTTACTTTGATTATCTTAGATCAAAATGGGGTGTTTGTAGAGAGGAATTTTGTTTCAATGAAAAACTATAATCTATCCTTGTGAGTTATTGGAGTCTAGTCTTGTTCATTGCCTGAGCTATTTTTCACCTCTTTGTAAACTGGACCCTGCCATCTTGCATATTTTGTCAATAATTAATATTTCCAAATTTTCTCCTACCCTCCTGACTTGGCACCACTGAAAATTGTCTTTTTCCTGAAGCCCTGTAAACTGAAGTTGTAACTGCACCCAGATTTCATACAGCTTTTTTTTTTTTGATCCAAGCTAGATTGGCCTAGATAATGGCATTGTGACTCATTTGTTTGTCTTCTACCCTTATCCTTCCACCTTAGTTTGCCTACTCCCTTAATAATTAAGTCTTGGACATAGGTTCCAGCCAGTATAAAATCTTTTAAGAATGAAGCCTCAGGTCTATCAACTAGGAGGACAATAACTTTGGTTAAACTAAGGATAATATTTTGGCTTTAGATGTGTTTTCAGTCCTAGGCCCATTGAGGCAGAACATCCCCACTGGCCACGGGACCAGATGGCATGACACCATGGCTGATTAATTACTTTAGCCCTATCCAAACAGTAACACCCACAACCCCAACTCCCTTAGTTTCCATGACTGACAGTTTTCTCCCTATATAATCTATCCCCTCAAGACACCCAGGGAGCCAGGTCTTTTAGAGTGATAACTTATTTATGTTCCCGGGACTTGCGACTTTCTAAAATAAACTTTCTTTGCTGCAAAATCTGTACATATCTCATTGACTCAGATGTGTACAGGCGCACAGACCTCTTTTTCTGGTAACAAAGTCAGATGATCAGGCCTTTATCACCACCACAGTGTGGGCCACTGACCAAGCCTTTATCACCACAACGATGTGGGCCACTCAAAAATTTCTCCGGAACACTTGCATAGTCTAACCTCGGCTCCAAGAAACCACCATGACTGTGAACTTGCCTCTACCATTCTCACTCAAGATGCTTTGAGCCCATCATCTAAAAATTTTCTCAACTGGCTGACATATTGACTTTAAAAACTAGTTTATACTCTGCACCAATCACTAATCTTTGTTTTTCTCATTCTTTGTAGACCTCCTACCTAACAACTTCTATCCTAAATTTTTTCACACAGTAATCAACCTACTCTCATCTTTTTTTGGGTCAAATTTCTAGGGAAGTTATAGATAGAGGAAATATGCAGCCCCAAGCAGACTTCCAGAGTCATTATAAAGATTATTTTAAAGTGAAAACATTTGTCTTATAAAGCTGCAGAATGAAATCTTACCCGAACTTCCCTCATCTGACTAAAGCATAGCCCTCAGAAAACATAGCTGTCATTAAACCCCCTCCAGAGACATTCCTGTGAATTCATTTACCACAGAAAAAGATTGTCCATTTCCACTGGCATCAAAAAGCCCAATAAAACCTTTCATACCTTCCCATTAAAATCTTAAACATCCTCCACCCTTTGTTAAGTTTTGTATATTAACCTTTTATCTCTGGCTATTGAGTTCCCATTCCTAAACACCCCTGCAGGTATATAGCACACACATAAATTAACCCTGTCTTTTCTCCTGTTACTCTATTGTCTAATAATTTGCAGGCCTCTAATCACTAGATCCAAGTTGGAAGAGGAAAGGTTTTTTTTACAACACAGTGAATGGTGGAATGTAGGTGGAAGTGTGACACAGGGCAGGGAGAATGGCTAAGATGTACAGAGCTTCAAATGAAAATATGCATGATCCAAGGAGGACATAAGAGAAACATAGTGCGAAAGCCAGCTAGTGTCCAGAAATGGCTCCTCACGAAAGCTTTCCATCATCACAACTCATGATTACTCTTCTGTCTTAGAGGCTCTTTTTGTCATTATGCTTAGAGAGGTTCCAGCTCTCACAGGTAAACTTAACCTTAAATAAATTCACTAGACTGATTTGTAAAACCTGAAGGTCCTGGTTAATTTACTATAAGAGTCAGATTCTGTAGATCTTAAGACTTAAGAAAAATGAAAGTGTATGTCCACAAAAAGATTTCTATATGAATGTTCATAACAAATTTAAATCTAAGAGCAAAAAAACTCAAAACAGCCCAAATGTTAGGTATTACATACACACAATGAAATCCTGTTCAGCAATAAAAATAATTAGCTATTGATACAAACATGGACAAATCTCAAAAATAGTATGCTGAAATAAAGAAGTCAGACAAAGAATTCACACTACATGGTAGTATTTACATGGAGTACTAGATCAGGCAAAACTAATGTAAGGTGATAGAAATTTAAAAATAATTGCTTAGTGGGAAGGGTGAGCAATTGACTGAAAAAGTTCTAGAGGGAGCTTTCTGGAATGATGACAATGTTCTATGTCTTGATTGGAATGGTGATCAAGGTATTTATAGCTCATGGAACTAAAGTTTAAAATCTGGGACTTCTATAAAATGTAAATTTTACATCAATAAGTTATTGCAAACAAACAAATTACACAAGAAAGGAGACATCACCATGGAGTGAATGTAGAAAGCTAATGGTGTAGAAGAGTTGATTTGCAATTGAATTCAAAGTTTCAAAGAAGAAAACAAAGAAACCGGCAAGAGAAAAAGTAGGCAAATTAGAGTAGGAAAACAAGACAAAGAAAAAAAAATTCAAACCAAATATTGAAGAATTAGGTAACTAGATGAGTTTGCAAGTTGCTCCTTGCCCTAAAATTAGAAGCATAAGAGACAGAATGAAATTAACTGGCCCTTAGGATGCCAGAAGTGACTCAGGATTCCTGAGAGCGTCCATTTGGGGTCTCTACTGATTTGACTTTACTGCCTTGAAGACTATTTACAAAATGCAGTGGCTGCTTGAAGTTATACCCAATTCGTTTTGTGAGGTGGTGTCCCAGGAGCCATTGTGGTCTGGCTCCTGAGTGGAGGGCTAGGTCTGCAGAGGAATGCTCTGGTGTGACCACAGCAGACTCAGCCTCATTTAAGGTATATAAAATGTTACTCTTCAGTTAGTCACAGTGGACTTGGCCTGAAGACTTAGAGATTTAAGGGCATTTGAATAATCATAATTCACATTCTATCCAAAATCTGATCAGAACACTCAAAATATTTCATGCCTGCAATGCTCAGGGAGGAATTCCTTAAGGTATTCTGCATTTCTGGTTCCCAATTAAGCTGAAACAAGAAGAGCTTTTGCACAGTATTTTGACATTTTCACTTAACCTAGGTAGGACAGAGATTAGTGAAAATTGAAACTAACAAAGAAATAAAATTGCCCAATCTGGAAAAAGTGGGATATTTGTTTTTGCAGTATTGAGTAAATGTTTGTGTGGTTCTGATTTTTCTAAGTGGATGGTATGATTTTTAAGTTCATTTTTATGCTGAAACAGCTCCCATCCTAGGTAACCCCTCTATGTACAGCACATGAATTCATATGATTTAATTCTGACATTTCCTGTCATCTCACTCTGAAATCTTAAGCTATTAGTTTCTAAAAAGATCTACTCAACATAGCATTTCTTTTCAAATTCCCTAGAAATCTCATAAAGACTATATTATTGCCTACTTCAATTTATAAAATGAATTTCACATTAGCTAGGTTTTTCCTAATAAATTTCCACATATATAATGTATATTTTCATAGACTCACATATCATGTCAGAATTTATGATTTGAATCATTGTGCCCCTAAAATTTGTGATGCTTGAAAAATATTTCTGATAAACAAAATTCATACTATGTTGAGACATATAGAACATGAATTTCAGCTTACAAAAATCTAATGGTTAAAATTTATAACCTATACAAATTCTTAACAGTTTTTATACCTGTACTTTTCAAACCTTCATTAACATTTAATTTTAATTTATTTCATATATGAGCATTTTTAAAATTTGACTTAAATTATAAATTTTGTATACTTAGTGTCATTTGTAGTGTGATCTAGCTTTAACATTACTCATTTTCACTACTTTAAAATATGTTATATTTTCTGATGCCATTGCACTATTTTATATCACTTGTTTATCTGAAATATTAACATTACATCTACAGTTTGAAGGCATATTGCTGTTACTTGAATGCAAATAACCTATGTAAGAATTTAGTTTGTAATATACTTTTCATACAAAATATATTTATTTTCAAATTCTCCTTGAATATGTACATGTGTATATCTGTATTTATAATGTATATATTAAGTACAATAGGTAATTATGAATGACACAGATAATTGCACTTCGAAAAATGGTGAGATACACTAGCACTTATGACCTCTGAGGTTTTTGTCACTTATTTGTCACTATCCGCACTAAGTAATCATCATCCTCAGGGATGTCTGTTTTCTTCCTTCTTCACCACTAAAAGAGGGTTCCCCACTGTGACCATGAATTATGTGTACATTTTATTTACAATTTGGCTATTAGAAACTTTGAAATCATTAAGAAAGAAAATAAAACAAAATTTTAAATACTGGTTAGACTTAATTTGTGGGTACTTTCCAGCTATAGCCAATTCTCTTACCACAGAGGTGACTATAATGGTTCAATATGGCTGTCACCTATGATAACAGTTGACTGAACAAAAGAAGGGCTGTCTGGTTAGAACAAAACTAATCCAGAGCTCACCTTGGCCAGATCTATTCTCTTTTAGGAATTCAGGATGTGGAGGAAAAGGAGGTCCCATGGCAAGAATCTCACAAGGGGATCTGATCATAAATTCTTAACTGATTGGGTCAAGGTGAGTAGTCACACACTAGGCATAAAACTTCTTTAGTAAAAAGTTTACCTTTATTTAAACAAGTTCCATCTATTGTTTCTGTGCATCTAGGTTAACAAAACTTTGAAATCTTTCAGACCCCTCAGAAGAGATACCACCCCCAAGAGAGCACATAATCTTGTGAACTATTTTGTAATCCAATCCTCACCTTGCTTTCTTCCGACTTCATGAAATCATCCTTACATTCCCTCAATTCAGAATGCATAAAAGAAGGTGCAAACTGCTATTCTAAGAAGGATTTTCTTTCTCAGTCTCCTGAGATCTTGCTTCCAAGTGCATCCTCTCTTCATCTTAAATAAAATTCTCTAAGGTTTAGACGTTTCTGTGTCGACAAGGTTTAAGAAGACATGGGAGAATGGGTCCATTACAACAGAGCATTTTCCTTAAAGGTCATTTGCTCGTGGGTTCGGGGGTGGGAGAATGCATCCTTTTGATCCTGTGCATGAGAAGTAGAGAAAAGCTGGTTTGCACAGGGAGGTAGAGAAGAGAGCCCATGTTGCCCTAGAGATGCCTATGTGATAGCACAAAGAAGTTCCTTATAGATGCCTAACTCCTTACTCCAAACCCTGGTTCAGCCAAGCAGTGCTCTCAACCTTTCTGTTCACAAGGTTCTCCATTCTTTCTTTTATAAATTTTTCTTTTTTCTTTAGTTTAAATGGGTTATTTTCCTTATCAACAAGAGATTTCATATAAGTCACCTGGCTGAATATAGCTCTGTGAAACAGAATATAGCAAAATTATCAATGCTTGGGGTCCTGCGAATAGAAACACATGTGAAACAGGAAGAAGAAAGAGAAAGAGTTTCAATTTTCTTATGCGTTTCAAGCCAGCTTTAGACAAAATTCCAAAACAGGCAAAATGTGAGCATGATACCTTTCTACTCCTTTTTAGCTGCAGTCTCCCAGTGTTCTTTCTGATGCTCTAAATACTCTACCACAGCATTCTATTTTGAGGAGGATAAAATAATAAATCTACTTAGATTTCTGAAGTGCCCTACACCCCCAAACAATTAATTATTTCTCCTCAAGAACATTATATGGCATTAAATGCAAGTCCTATAACCCTTGGAATGTAAAATTGCAACTTACTATATAGTGTTGGTCTAGTTCTTTAAACTTTTGAAGGTCAGTTTTCATATCTCTAAATTAGAGATATAACCAATTCTCAGATATCAGTGTTATTTCAGTTAGCAGTAACCAAAAACTCTGACTCAATTATCTTAAAGAATAAGGCAAATGAATTCATTCATATAAAAAAAATCCTAAGGGTGTGCAGCTGCTGAAATATTTAAGTTAACCATTAAGTAACATGGCTAAAACTTTCCATCCTTCTGTCAGCCATTTTTTCCTTGGTGACTTAGCAGCCTCCTGGTTGTAAGATGACTTCTGCCATTCTGATTTTATTCCCTTCTGAAGTGTGGCCTTACATGCAAATATAACAACATCTGATGGGAGAAAGGGGACTTATTGCTTCCTGTGAGTACTTTATCTTTTTTTTTTTCCTTAGAGCAAAGTAACCTTTTTGGAAGTCCTTCAGCAGACCTCCCCCATTGGCCAGAAATGAGTTATGTGCTCACCCAAGATCAGTCTTTGGTAAGGCAAATGATAAACAGATTGGTTTAGATTTTTCTTACTTGAATCCTGAGTCACAACAAGAGCTATACCCCAAATCAGGGTTTTACATGCAAACAACTGATAGTCGGCAATCAACAGTGTCTTTTATGTCACATGACATTACTAATAACAAAGTAGATAATGCATGTAATATATATTTTTTAATTTTGAAGGTCTGAATATGTATATTCATGTATATATTTTTTGCTTTATAACTACTCTAATAAAAACTAGCAATCTGATAATGTAGTTGCTTTAGATTATTAGCAGGAAGCAAATATATTAAACATTTTCAAACTAATTCTTACTAACGTGTGAATAATTATTAACCTTTATATGCTCTTAAAAGTTATTTGCATTTTAAAAAGAAGATGACTAGTTGGCCAATCGATTCACTAATGAATAGATTTTCCTGGAGAAAACAGAGTGACCTGAAAAATGTTGGCACTGTAAAACAAATGATCAAGAGGCCCAGTGAAAACATGTCCTCCAGTTGCCTCTGAAAACCCACCTTCAGAGTTAGCTTTCCTGAAGTGTTCCTCTCCTCTATAACTTCTTGCTTTCTTCTTGTTTGGAACTCAGAGCTTCTACTGAATGTCAACCTCGTCCCGCAGTTTTCATTCAAATGGTAGTGGAGTCATCAGTGATCTTAAGAATCCCTCTAAGTATATATCATTTCAAAATTGTATTTGGATTTGGTGACTCACTGTATTCGGCACAGTTTGAAAAATTGTGGAAATTTTACCTTGCAGAGTTTCAAGGTTATGAAGGAAAATTTGAGCTACTAGGGTTATTTTTAGTGTTGCCTACAGGAGCCTCTATATCTGAAGAATTGATTGTTCAACCTAGTGAGAAAATAGGTATGATAACTAATCCTTACACAATTTTAAGTTTGGGCCCAAAAGATATGTAGACAATACTATGACTGGTATGCTTTAGGCCACAACTATATTTTGCTGAACACCAACTGAGCAGAAATTCTCCTATTACATTTACTTATATGGCCTACTATGTTGCCTATTGCTCTGGCACAGTGGCTTTCACATAATAAGCTTTCAATAAATACTTGTGGATTTGAAAAAAGGAATTGAATTGAAAATAATCATATTTTTACAGGCCTCCTACCATTAAATTGGTAACAAATTTCCATTCTTTAGATATTACCAGAGCTCTGTTAGTTGTTATTTCATGACCCAGTTTTAGAGTATTTGTGTCTACCACGTACCTACAAAAACTTGTGAAATTTGTCTTCTTCCTGATTAATTACAGAAAGAGTACATGCTTTTGCTCATCTTATCTAGTCTACAATACAGTTAAAATATCTCCTGACTATAAAATGCTTTTAATTTTATCATTGCAGGACCTTTTATAATATAGGCTCTTTATTATGTATTATGTATTTGTTTATGGATATATGTATAGTGATATGATGATTTTTATTTCCATGAAAGGTTGTACTATTGAAATCATTTAGAGCACCTGTAAGCAGGTGGGAGAGATATAAGATAGTTCCTGACATTAGTCCTATCACCCACTCCCTATGTTTTCATTACTTTTTCCAGGTAGTCAATTAATAACTTAGAAGTCTATGTGGTCACTAGGAGTAACCCCTTTTGTAAGGCCAACAGATTGATAAGGCAGTTGTCTCTTCTAAATAGATCCCTAGCCTACCTTTTAAAAAGCCACCTTTTATTTACCTGTGGTGTCCTGGTTATATAAGGAAATTGGCCCTTGTCCTCAATGACTTTATAATGAAATGTTTTTGTTTTAAATTTTAACTTTTAGATGAAATAATTATATATTTTGTGAAAATTGGGAAGTTGTGGGTAAAACTGTTTATTCAAAATAAAAATTTTAATGAAAATTAATGAGTTTGAAAAATGTTTAAAAGTGAATTTGTGTTCTTTAAAAACTATGTATTTCAATCATGTGCTTAAAGAAATATTTTAAATGCATTTTTATTGAGTTTTAGTTAAAGATAAAGAGAAGCAGCCTATATAACTTACTGATTCCACTTCTTAGATCTTACAACACACTTTAGACCTAGACCACCAGTTTCATGCAAAACAAACAAACAAATAAATAAATCTGGAGTGGGCATTGATTTTAATAATCTGATTTGGCTTGAGGTGAATTTTTGTATTGATTTGTTAATTTTAGTCCCTTGGCCTCTTGACCTATTAAAAGAGTAAATAATGGAGGAGAGTAGAATCATTTTTAAGAGAAGTTTTTTCTCCTTAAAATTTGCTACTGGGGCTGAGTGGGAACAAGAAATGACTGCTAATGAAAGATTTTTTAAGCAATTAAAAGGTTTTAAAACTGGATTATAGTGATAGTTGCACAATTCTGTCAATTTACTAAAAATCATTGAATAGTACAGTTAAAATAGGTATATTTTATGGTATGTAAATTCTACTTCACTAAAGATATTAAATGCACACATAAATAAAATAATAAATGACCTTCACACAAAAGAAAAAAAAATAAAACCCTGCTTCTGGAGAGACAATATGAATTAAACATCTGTCAGTGAGCTATACTTATAGCATATTTGGTTACATATTAAGTATATTAGCTTTTTTTTAGTAAGAACATACTTAAAACTAAACAGAAAAACAATGTATTTTAATAAATATCAATATTAAGTGGTCACTGTTTCAGATTTATTGGCAGGCATCTCTTTTTCTCCTTGCGTACAATCTTCCTTTTATGATTCCAGCAAGGACCAGACAACTGTTCTCTTATGAGCTCTATCTCTTACTAACCATGCTCTTTAGTGGTCTATTAAATCCTTCCTCACCTATAAAATAAAGATAATATCTATGGTGGTGGCTACAGACCATCTTTCTAAGAGGAACTTGGAGATGGAAGTCCTGTTGATAAGAAGTGAAGGGATTTGTCTTGAAGCTGCATTTGGAGAATTAGCATTCTGTTCTCATTTAAATGTATTTGAAGTGATGAAAATTAGTTATAGGGAAGTTAAAGATGATTCCCATACTCAAGTCGCTCATTGACACCACCATGGAATGTAGGAAGATTTTTTGAGTAATTTAAGTATTAAACTCTCTAGGTACTCAGAAAATATTAGTTCCCTTCATTGTAACTCTTTTGTGAGTTTAGATTTTGCACAAGTAGGTATTTGAACAAAAATTCTGAAAACTAGAGGGGAAAAAATTAGGGAAGCTGCACATCTGACAGGCTCTTGCTGAGAGAAAACCTATCTTGGTTGTTAATGTACAAAAGCACTAATTATTAGAGATATGTTGAATTACAGAACAGAAAAAAGAGGTTCCCAATATCAAAATATCTTCTTTCTTTCCCCTTTCTCTTTATTGACTGTGAGTGCATGAAAATAGCACCACAACTATATTACCACTGTAGAAAATTTAGAAAAGGCTAAAGAATGCCAAGAAGAAAACAGCACTCAAAGATAATCCCACTATGTAGATATAACTGCTATTAACATTTCATTCATTCAGCAATTTCTAGGAATGTCTACTGTGTGCTATCAACTCTTCTGGCAGTATGGTTACAAAAATGACAAATATAATTGTCCTCAAGGAATGTTATAGAAAAGGGATTCTGCCAACCTTGTACATTTAATACGTAATGTGCAAATTTAGAATGTATTTTATATTCTCTCTGCTGTTTTACAAAGATTAGTATTAAGATTGTTTTATGATGAGGAAGTGATGCCTGGTCTCTCTGCTATGGAACCAGTTAGGTACCAGTTAGAAAAGTAGAAGCACACTTCCCAACCAGTGTCTTCAGAAAGGGTGGGTCTGAGAGGTTAGTTATAGGGACCTTTCCCTGCCCTCAAGCCTGGCATTTCTCATCTGAGTTCATCTTTGAAGATGTCAGAGAGCTTTTGAAATGTTTTACAGTATTTTTCATTAAAAGTGTGTCATGTAAATCAATCATGGCTTCAATTTTTCTGTCAGACTCCTATAACCTTAAACTAAAGCTTTCAAAATTAATCAAAAGAGTAAGTCAATTTAATTTTTCATGAGAGAATAACAGTATGGGGTTTGTCTTCAACTACCTAAATTATAAATATTTAGTAATGAATTTTGCTTAATAAATTTTTACAAAGGAAGTTTAAAATATGGATGATTATATTTTAAAATATGGTCTGGATTTAATTTCTGCATAAATAACCAAATGCTTTTTGAACACATTTCTGTAAAGATACCGAAAGTCATTACAAAAATTAGAAGTTAACCATCTTACATTCTTGCTATATCCATGGTTAAGATTCATTCATTTATTCATCTAGCCATCTACGCACACAATCTGAATAATATTTAACGAGCATCTAAGCAATGCTAGGCCTTTGGCTGAGCATTAGGGATACACAGCCAAATCGAACCAGATAGTCTCTGTCTTTGAAAGCGCACAGTTTCACAGTAAAGAAAGGCACATAATCAGATAGATAAAACACTATCAGTTAGAGAAACAATGACTACAGAAACTGTGAGAGTTCATAGAGAAGGGGCTAGTATCAATCTGAGAACAAGGAAGAAATGTTTATAGGAAGGTTTCTTGGAGGAGGTGTGCCTGGGCTGAATTTTAAAGAGGAAGTAGAATAGAACTATACATTGGAAAAATTTAGAGGCATTCTAGTGAGAGAAAGCCACATTAGGTGAAGTAAATATATGAAATAGTACAATATGGACAGAGAACACTTGAGTGTGTTAACCAAAGCCAAAGAGAAAGATAGGAGCTGGATTGTCAATTGAAAACTACTTCATAACATCAACATGAATAGCTACAACATATTCTATTTGATTCAGTGGTCCCCAACCTTTTTGGCACCAGAGACCAATGGCTCCCATGAGAATCTAATGCCTAGTGATCTGAGGTGGAGCTGAAGCTAGTGATGCTAGTGCTGGGGAGTGGCTACAAATACGAATGAAGCTCCTCTTGCTGCCTGCCATTTATTTCCTGCTGTGCAGCCCAGTTCCTAATAGGCCGTGAACTGGTACTGGTCCATGGCTCCGGGGCTTGGGGATCCCTGTTCTAACATAGTATTAAGCTTTAATCTCTGTACCTATTTCTCTGGTATTCAGTATCTTAATCATTTATATTTTTTTCATTGTTATAAAATATTTCTGATGATAATTATTATGCATAATTCTGTCTACATTCCCTATTATTTACTTAATAAAAATATATTAAGAGGATGTCTTTAATTGCAACTAACAGAAAAACCAACTCAAATGGCTTAAATACTAAAAGGAATTTACTGCATCCTATAGCTGGAAATACAGCATGAGGAAGGCTTCAGAGTCGGTCAATCTATCAGCCCAATAATGACACCAACCCAGTAACTCACTGCTTCTCTGCCCAGCATCCTCAGAGTGGCTGCTAATAGTAAACAAAACTGTGTGATTTCTCAACTTCGTCCAGTGTTAGAGCCAAACAACTGTTACACAATAGGCTAAGATTACTCAGCCACTCAAAGGCAGTTCTGAGGCCACACATGTCATATGCTGATCATCAACTCAGATTGGAATATATAAACCAATATTGATCTCTGTCCCATCAGTTTTTAATGTTCCAATAGATGAACGAGAAATATATATATAATTTCTAAATGAGAAAATGAAATAAAATAGCAAATATTGATAGGAAAAAATTCCTCTGAACAAACAAGATTTTTCCATTTTTTTTGTTTGCAAACAAGCCAATGATAAAGAAATTATGTCTTTCTTAAAGTTTGATAGACAATTTTTGAGATTCTCTGGTGTTTACACCATAAGAATAGTTTAAAAATACAAATTATGATCATTAAAATAATACAATTAACAGTGAATGTTTTTCTTTGCCAGAGAGGCAAATATCTATCTTTTTTATGAATGTACAAATATATGCATTTTTACCAAAAAGTGGCACAATGCCTTGCATATTTTATGTAACTTTCTTTTTTTTTTTAACTTAAAACCTATCACTTCACAATAACAATATACTTTAGTATCAGTTCATAAGGAACTACCTTATTCTTCTTAACAGCAAAATAAAATTCTATTACATGAATCTACTATAATTTATTTACTGTCCTCCTTTTGGTAGACTTTTAGATTGTTTCAAAACTTAAGTACTTGCAAGTGGCAATTTTAAAGTTTACTCCTGGTGTTTATGTAGCTAAACAAGGTAATAATTGATTAACTCAGTCCAGAGCAAATGTACTGCTGGAGAATGTGGTATCCTGTAGACCGCCTGGTAGAGAAAAAGGATAACACTTATGAAAAAGGGATATGATTTTCTAAAAAGGGGATGGAGATATATATCAAGATTAGGAGAAGAAAATGCTACTCAATGCAACAGAAAACCTATTGCAAGTCTGAAGAATATCTTTAGAAGAAGACAGTTGAGCAACATAGTAATATAAAATTTCTCTTTCACTCTAAACTTTTCATGAAGTAGTCTATCTGCACAAAGACCTTGAGTGAATGATGTTTTTATAGGAATCCCAGAAAGAGAGGGCTGTGTTTCCATGCAGAACAATATATGGAACAGGAACAGTTTACATGTGACAGAATTAATTCCATGGAAGTAGGATCTCGGAACAAGAAAAAACTGGGAAATATCGATGCTTTCCTATCCTAGAGCTCCCAGAGGTATTGGGAGAAGTGTAGGACACAGTTTTGATACAATTAAAATCTCAAAAGATGGGGTGATTCACATGACATCTGTGTTATGTATTTCTTTGTGTAATTGTAAAAATATTTTTAGGTTATTAGAAATGAGGTTGCTGGGCAAAACATAAACTGTGGCAAGGGTGGCTTGGGTCTAAAGTTGGTAGCTGATTTGCCTGCTACTTTGAGCACTGTGAGACGCTGTCCCACCAGGCATATGCTACATATGTGTGCCCCTGTATAAATGTCCTCTATTTCTGGAGGATTCCCTTTTCTCTTTCCCATTACTTGCAGGTATTTCATAACCAGTGTATTTAATATAATGAAAAGATATCTTGTGTTCATAAAAGAATTAATATTATTAAAGTGTTCATTCTTCTCAAAGCAATCTACATATTCAATGCCATCAAAATTTCAATAGCATTTCTCACAAAAATCAAAAAAGAAATCCTATGGAACAACTAAAGAGCCTAAATAGATAAAGCAATCTTGAACAAAAAGAATGAAGTTGGAGACATCACACTTCCTTATCTCCAAATATATTACATATCTATAGTGATCAAAATCACATTGCATTGGCATAAAAACAAACATATAGACCCAATGGAACAGAATAGAAAGCCTATAACTAAACACACACATATACAGTCAACTAATTTTTAACAGTTTCCAAGAGTGTGCAATGGAGAAAAGATGCTCTTCTCAATAAACAGTGTTGAAAAGCTGAATATTCAACGCAAAAGAATGAAACTGGATTCTTGTTTTACAGCACACACAAATATCAATTCAAAAATGGATTGAAGACTTAAGTGTAAGACCTGACACTGTAAAACTCCTGGGGGTAAGGGGAACATAGGGGAAAAATTTTCCTTAGTCTTAGTAATGATCTTTTGGAATTGACACCAAAAGCACAGGCAACAAAAGTAAAAATAAAAAAGTAGGACTACATCAAACTAAAAAGTTTCCACATTATAAAGAAAATAATTAACAAAATGAAAAGGCAATCTACAGAATGGGAGAAAATATTTGCAAACCATATGTAATAAGAGGTTAATATCCAAAATATATAAGGAACTTGTTCAACTCAATAGCAAAAACAAACAAACAAACAAAACCCCCAAATAACCTGATTAAAAAATAGGCAAAGGATCTGACATTCTGACATCTCCATGGTGGGTCTTTTTTTTTAAAAAAAAAATTTTGTTTTACTTTTAACTTAGATATTCCTTGCAGGGTACATGAAAGAGAGAAAGAGTACTTTGAACTCTAAAGGAAAGTGAAAAAGCCTTATCTGTAAGAATTCTGGTTTATATACTAAGGTAACACATTACCGCTTCCTTCATGAGATAACTCTGTGCTATAATCAGAATTTCTCATAAACATTACAAATTTTTACTAAATATTTTTCAGCATATGCTATGTGAAAGGCAGCCCAAAGTAGCTCACTAGAAATCTAAAACTTCTCTGGACAAGTGCTACTGGATGGTACAGACAATAAAAATGTTTTAACAAAGGACTTTTGGAGAGGCTAGTTATGGAATTGGTAGAGGAAATTAAATAACTTTATAAGATACTATTTACACACTTAGAGAGGAAGTTTGTGTTGGGTGGTGGAGGGTGTGTGTGTGCGCGCTTTCCTGGAGACAAAAAAAATCTGCAAATTTTTCAAGGAACTGTGGAATGGATAGAGGTTCATATACAGGGCTGAGGAGCCATAATTTCATTTAAGGATGTCAGGGTCAGATTGTGGAAAGCCCTAAATGAAGGTTTAAAAAGTCTGGAATTTGTTGATTTGGCAAACTAAAATACTGTAGCATGAAAAAACACCTTTATTATTCACTAAAAATAATGAATTAGTAAAGGATCATATATCTTGAGTTCTGTTTTAGTGTTATTGGTATACATACAATGCATTTAAGTAAATTTTAACAATGCTTTTTAAAAATTTGTGTACAGGTTCCTAATTAATCTGTATATTAAGAATATGAAAAAAATGACTTATTCTTTTCTTTAATAAAGTAGCCAACGTATTCAGCAGCTTCTATTAGCCCTCACAACTTTACTTACTTTTAACATTATGAAGACGATCACCTTCCTAATACTGCCGAACTAGTTCTTTTTATTCCCCAAAGAAATGGTCTACAATCTATTACCTTCTTCAAACCTTGTAACAGAAGCCTCAAACCAATAGCAACAGTGATTAACTAGAAATTTATCAAATTTCTCTTACTTGTCACCCCTCTAATGGTGTTGACAATGACTGTGTGTGTGTGTGTGTGTGTGTGTGTGTGTGTGTGTGCGTTCGTGCACATACACACACATGCCGGAAACAAGTCGATCTTCAGAAAAAAGGAAAGGAACAGAAACCTGAAAATCAGTTCCTGGATCAAGGAAAAGTGTATTTGGAGAAGCGTTAGTACTCGGTGGAAAGATTTATGGTTACTTTACATATCTCAGTTGTTATGTTTTCCAATAGCACAGTAATATAATTGAATAAATACCCTGTTGGATAAATATGGACATGCTAATTTTTGTAATATACCTTATTGAATAAAGTATTAAGACCCAAGTTTTACTGAGACATTTGGCATGTTAACTTAATTTTCAAATTTGCTTGTTCCTTACAGAAATAAAACTAGATGAAGAGTACTAGTATAAATAAAAGGTTAATAAACTGCTCACAATTTCTTTGAAAAATCCTGGTATTTATTGAATATTCTGCTTCTCCCCAATCTGATGGCACCATACCTCCTCCAATTCATATTCCTTTTTGTGCTTCATAGACTCGTTTAGATCATTCTTGTGTAGACTTGCTTATCTATGACAGCATTATGAGTAGTTATCATGTTCTAAAATGCCAGATACTGTTTAATTGTAATGGTGCCTTATTTTTTTTTATCGAAACTATTCATACTTTATTACTGTAAACAAGTTTGATCATAATGATGCCATTCAAAAGAGCTGATCAAGCTGAGAAAAATGACACTATAGTCATAAAGTCCCTCTATATGTAGCTATTAACATTTTATAGTGCATATAAGGAAAAGTATTTTAAGTTGCAACCACAGAACTATTCTTCTGAATATTAGAAATACACTATTTAAATAACTATTACCAAGAGATACTTTTAGATTCAAGCAGATGACCTTCAATACAAAGAGGAGCACATACTGGGTATTGCATTAGAAGAGATTCAAATCACCTTACTTTTCTGAGGTAGAAAACAAGGTCTTTTGTTCCCAGGAACAAGTAAGAAAGAAATAAACTATAACCTCACTTCAAAGCTCTTCTCTGGTTATATACCAGAAGGGACAAGGTTATGGATGAGGAGTTTTAAAGGCACATTCTTGTGGCACTTCTAGGATCTAACATCTCTTCAAATGAAATCAAAGGCACTTACTGGGAGCCTACAATGTATATTGCATGTTGCAAAGTGCGGCAGAGATATCAGCCTCTGACTTAAGGAAGCCCGTAATACAGTTGAGGTGAGATGAGATAAACACACCAACAATTAAAGACTAGCAAATTCCATAAATATTTAAACTACATTTTGTGACAACAGTAAAAGCACTGTAAGGCCATGTGTATACATAATGACCAAGAAACCCAGAGAGAAATAACCACTACTGGAATTTAGAGGAGTTAAGGTTGGGGATGGTTAGAGAAGGTTTTTGAAAGAGTCTTTGGCCGCACAAACTGGTAATAACCTCTCACAATTGTTTAGTGTTTTGGAGGAAGTATCTCAAACTGTAGAACAAACGTGACTCATCTTATACTATCAGGTTTGCCTAATAGAAAGTAACTTAAAATATTTTGCTATAAACAGGGATTTATTATTACTATTATTTAAAGCATCAACAATACTACTAAAATTGTGAACTACTTTTGTCTTGGTGATACCTAAGTACCTCACGTATATTATGACTTATAACAGAATTTATTACTTATAATGTAATTCAAACTTTGTGTGATTTTCACAAATAGATACTGTGCACGGAAGAGGTTTTGCTCTTTTGTAGGCTTCTTTGAGATGCATGCTTTGAGATGATCCTGCTTGGGGGGGTCTCCTGTTTCAGAAAGTATGGCTTGCCAAGTAGTTTCACTGATGATATTTGCTTTAATTCTCATGGCAATCTTGTCAGGTAGGGAGCATAGGTCCTAGAAATAAGCAGAATAAAACTCAATGGCTTAATAGTCAGCCAGGGTTTTTTCACAGAAGGGTTATCTTTTTCCTGTCATAGCAGATGACTTCAGGGCCAGGTAGGTAGATTGCATACATGATCACAGTGGCTGGGGGTAAAACAGTTGGTAGAAACTGTAGAGAACTGGAGAGTGTCCACCTACAGGCATTCAAAGTCAATTAAGCAAAAAAAGAAAAACATTTTGTCAAACACTGGAGAGCAGATTGAGGGGCGGTCGAGAGGAGCATTAAAGTTTATTTGAATTGTTTAACATTCACTGATATGTATAATGTATATATGTATATTATATAATATACATATTATATATATATATTGCTTAGATGATTAAACACTACTGAAAAGATAGCAGAGCTCCTAACAGTAATCAGGCTGACAAACAAAATCCTGGAGTGGTAAACAAAATCCTGTGGCTTTTAGGCCGCCAGCTAATTATCTCTGCTACTTGCTACCTGTCTGTGATAGGACACAGACAGGGTCAAAGGAGGGGAGGAGAAACAGGCAGGTAGAATCACATAAGGAAAGCTGTGAGGCATTGACCTGCAAGGTGTTTTAGGGCCCTGGCTCGCCCCTGTTCCCTGTGCTATTTCTCAATCCCCCTTGGCTGTACCGCTCTGTGCTCTCAATTCTGCTCTGATAATGTAAGATCATACACAGCCTCCTCTCCTCCTCCAAGCCTTCCTGGACGTGGATTTCACTTGCTATATTAGATAATGTGGTTTGTATATTGTCTTGCAAGGTTTGCAAATGTTATTTCCCTCACGATAGTCATGTTTTCCCTCTTATTATTCATTCTTTTATTAATTAATGTACTCAATAAGCTCTTACTGTGTGCCTCTATTGAGTCAAGCCATACATTCGGCACTGGAACTGAAGATAAACAAGACTAGTCTGTACTGTATTTCAATATATGAGTACACAGAAGGAGCTCACTAAATCCTTAACTGAAGAAGGGAGGGTTTCTCAACTTCAACATTATTAGCATTTGGGGTTGCATAATTCTTTGTTGTGGGAGAGGTTATTTTGTGTATTTTGGGATGTTTAGCATTATCTCTGACCTCTACTCACTAGATGCCAGCTGCCAAAATCCCCCACATCGCCCCCCTCTTTTCTCACAAGCAAAAAGTCTGCAGACATTTTCAATTATCCCCTCAGGGTATGAGAACCTGGTTGAAAACCATTAGACTAACAATTTCGAAAGGCTTCAAGTAAAAATAGTGTAATGTCAAACATTCTTAACGACAAGTTATAACAAAATTCAGATGTGGGAAATTCAACCACAAAGGAGGTCTTTGTATCAGCAAAATATATTTTTATTTGAGAGAAGAAAGGTGGTTTCAAATAAGTTTGGGAAAATTTTTGAGATTTAGAAAGTTTTGGGGCATATTAAAAAAATTGAGGAATTCTCAGAGAAGAAATCCTATTGAACTTGGTTACCCTTAACTTATTTGCATAATTTCTTTCTTTCTTTTTTTTAAACATAGTATTTATTAGTAACCTATGAATTACTGCTTTATTAAATCCATTTTGAGAAATTCTGTCTTATTTTTATGACATAAGTATTACTGAATGATACAATACAGACATTGCTATCCCATCATCTACCCCGATAAAATAATGCCTTAAGATTATCATCAATGCTAGTCAGGATACCTGGTAGCTAGGGAGAAGAAATAGGGCATCATCATTTGAGGCCAGCGGTCTCAAAATTTGCGGTGCAACAGAATCAGCTGGAGGGCTTGCAAAAACATAGATTTCTGACTTAGTAGATTGGGGTGAGACCTGAGAATTTGTATTTCTAACCAGTAATGCTGATGGTGTTCCTCCAGAGATTTCACTTTGAGAACTACTGTAGAGTATCATGAGAGCATCAAACCAAATTATTATTTTTATTTAGAGGAAAAAATCTTTCTTGGTCTTTTAATGTGGCTAAACCCTCTGAATGGTGTCTGTCTGGTCCAGAAAAGCAGAGAGTAGGGACCGCAGAGAGAGCATGGACCTTTATAGCAGGGATGACGTTAAGCAGCCCATGGACAAATGTTGGTGGCACATTTCCATTCTATTGCCACTTTACCCTGGATCTCTTTCAGTAATTCGCGGTCTACTGTGTTTAGATGTTCAGAGTACTGTGTAAAGGGCTGACCAAATTAGAGATGTCTCAGACACCTTCTCTGCCCTCAATGAATTTATAAGATAGGTGAGAGCCACTTAACTATATGAATCAGCATATTGTAGAGGTGAAATTAGTAGAATAGAAAAGTAAGAGAGGGGAAAATAAATGAACATCATTAAATCTACTTTACATAAATTATTTCATTTTGTTGTTACAATAACACCACAAAGCCAGTATTCACATTTCTGTTTTCTAGATAAGAAAACAGAGACCTAGAGGATAAGTGATAGGCTCCAGGTGACTGCCTCCATGAGGAAACAGCAGAGAGTGAAACCAGCTCTGTGTAACATGCAGCACAATGCTGCTGCCTCATGGTTCACAGAATAGCTTGGCTTCTTGCATCCATTTTTCTTGAACTGCTTCCCTTTCCCCAGCTATATTATTTACTTAACTTTATCAATTAGGCTTCTTTGTTTTTGTTTAGTAAAAAAAAAATGTTTGAAAACCAGCAAGTTGGCATATCAGAGCTAAATATATCTATACTAGAACTTAACTGCATAAATTTCAAGACTCAAATGATAAAGTTTAAATGTGGAGTTGACCTAAAAAACAAGAAGACAATGCTGATTTATCCTTCAAGATTATTTTTCAGTTAAATATGCTCTTTCTCTGATATGGTGAATCCAAATAATTTTTGTGTACCATATGTTGTCATCCTGAACCATGCAGATGCATAGAAAGTAAAGGGGGAAAAAAATCCCTAGATAAGTAGAAAGCACCAAAGGACATGGTGAAAAATAATTATGAAAGGAATAAGAATTTTAGAGCTTAGAAAGAAATAAGTGAGAATTAAATGAACATTTCCCCCATGTTAAGAGTTTGTGGTTGCCTTATGAAAGAAGTCAAGGTAAATCTTCATCTAAACAATTAGATGATATGAGACAGAACAAGATGTGTCTGATACAGGAAGCTTTTTCCTATCAGACGATTTATGTGTGCTGAGAACTGGGTCCAGAGGAATTTCACAAAACATCTCTACTGCACTAGTGTGTACATTTTAGGGTACATCACAATTACTTCATAGACTTGTTAAGGCATTGATACAATCCAATCCCATAATTTCTGATTCTGTAGTTCCAGGTCGGGTCAAAAATTTGCATTTTAAACAACTTTTCAGGTAATGCTGGTGTTGTTCATTGGGGATCACATTTTGAGAACTATAATTCTAGTAATGACATTTCTTGCTTCCTGTTCTCGAACCTTACTCTATCCCACTACTTTCTAGAATAGAAATCCTGCTTGGTGTTCGCTCTTTACATAATCTATCCCTCTTAATTTTGCATTCTGCTCTTTCTATGAAGTCAGGCAGCCATAAAGTAATAAGAAAACTGGATTGGGAATTGGGTGAATTGGGTTTTCGTTCTGGATCTGCCACTAAGTATTTTGAGCATGTAACCTCATGTTGAATGAGTTCATCTTTCTGGTATATTCCAATCCTAAAATTTCATATTGGACTTTCACACCTTTACCAATAGAACCTACTCTCCAGTGTGCAGAGAACATTCTTGAATATTTTAACAGCATGTGGAGACATTTGAGGCATTTGCACCATGTCCGTTTGAAGAGAACTCCACTTTATCCCTGGGAGTTAGACCCCTTGGTTTTCAGCCCTGATTCTGTATTTGATAAACCTTCTGTAAGTCTCAACTTACTCATCTAAATATGCATGGATGGACAATTGATAATATTGCATAGATAAAAATTTGTATAATGTTAGTTCTACCTTCTGCTTACCACCCCAAAACTAATACTTGCCTATTATATGCCCAAGTGGTTAATGACTTACATTGAGCTCTAAAAGGTGACAAAGCTAAATTTGACTTCTCAATAAGGTATTTCATCAGTGAACAATTCTTTAATAATCAGAGAGAAATGTGTCATGTTATCATTTTAGATGTTAATAGCCAATGGGGCTGTGGTGGTGCTATTTTTGGATAACACTTTCTTCCACACCCTTTAAATAACAGAACGAACCACCTTTGTGCATGTGAGAAATAGCAGACTCTACTAATTAGACAATCATGGAATCTGGATGCAAATGACCCATCTTCTTTATTCTCTAATATACTTCTTCTGATCATGGAGTAAAGGGAGTTAAAACAAATCCATCTTTGTCCTATTAGGAGCTGTGGGGAAATAGCCACATCACCTTTGTTCTCTTAGTAAGTCAGAGTCTCAAGAATGAACTAAATAAAAAGTAAACCTAAGAGATAAAATGTCATTTTTAGTAGTTGTCCTAACCAGTTGTGAGATATGATTGCTCTTGTCTAGAAAACAAGTTAGGAGGTCCCTTCTGTAAATGGGTTATACTCATTACAATGGCGGAGTGCATTTCTGTTACTAACATTCTTGCTTTAGTGAATGTAAATAAAGGGTCACACTTTTATTCTTTAGGGAAGCAGCAGAAGCAGCTCTGTGGAAGCTCTCACAGAAGTAACAATGGATGTAAGGAGAGTCAGGAACTCAGGGTTCATAGTACTGCTTAGATAAGAGTTAGAGACAAGATCTTCAAGTATTTAAAGAAGACTGTTTCACTGAGAATGGGAGATAGTAGAAGTCAAGGCAAAACTGCTAGTAACATCAACTCTGGTATCAGAATAAGGCTACTTCTTAGTAGTCATTTACTTTTCTTTTCAAGATATTCCTTACATATGCATTTAAAAATGTGCATGTGGAAGTGGCTGCACATTTTAGCTAAGCTAGGAGGCTAATGGTCTGAGGTCTCTGTTCTGAATCTTTGATTCCAATAGTGCCCCATTCCTGGTGGGAGAAGTAGGGTGAACTTAGACCTAGTCAGCCTGCAGCCTTTCCTAACTTTCAACAGCCATGAAATAGGATTTTTTAAAAAAGATCTCTATTAAAATGATGATTTTACCTTCATCAGGCAAGTATCTTTGCAAACGAGATGCCAAAATAAAAACATGTTGTTGCTGATGTACTTTAATTTGTTCAGGTTCATAATTTTTGGACACATAATACATAGATGTACCTAACAGATTAACAAATCAATTGAAAAAATGGACTTAGCAATAACTCATTGAGATTGAGCCAATGAGAAAATTAATTTATAAAAATCTTTAAATCAATTTTGTTTTTAATTTATGAAAAACTAAACATTAAAATAATCCAACAAATACATTCAATTTTATAGTAGACTACCCAATATATTAAGTGACTACTGAGAATACAAAAGTATGTGCAAGTTTAGTGTGGAATGAATAAAGCAACTTTTAGACCCTGCATTTACCTTACTGTTAGTAACTAAAACTTTTTTTGGTTTTATAACAAAATAAGTCACTTAAGCAATTTCCACCTCAGATTTCTGGTATATTTATTAAGGCTATGGATATTGTTATGAATTCAGTGTTACTTTTTCAAGTTTAAAACTAAAAATTTTATCGCCAGGAACAAGATTTTATTGGCAGTGATGAGGCAAAAAAGTTAAGAATAATTGAACTAAATTACTGTGGGAAACCCCAGCATCAGGGAAAAAATGGGTATTAGAATTTGTCAGGCTTCCTTGGCATCTCCTCTCTCCCAGCAAACACTCAGCCATATCAGCTCTTTCACCAACAGGCAACAGGCTTCCATTCGCAGTCTAGAATTCAAGTACAGAACACTAATCCTTTGGGAAAAAAGAAATGCAGAATAAGAACCTATTTTTAGGTGTCTACAGAACTTAAGCAGAGAATAAGTAACAGGGGATACTAGAGAGAAACTCAGAATTTATGTGGGGATTGTGTTAATGAATTTGGATCACCACTGAAACCAGAGGCAAAGTCAAAACAAGAAAAGCAGAAGCACGTTTTGATAAATATGGTTGATATCTTGGTAAAAATGGTTCATATTTTTGCCAAAAACTTTGCTTATCCCAGAGCTTGATGGGGTCTTCTTCTAAGGTACAATGGATAAGTAAGTTCTCACATAGCATCATTGATAGGTTCTGTGATTTTAAGCAAATCGAGGTATTATGAAACCAATATTACCATAGGCTAAATGATACAAAGAGTGTCCTACAGCATCTCATCAACATTATAATGAATTGACTTTAAATGAAATGAAGAACTGCTGTATTTAAAGTTTTTTCAAACTTCTGCTTCTACAAGCACATGGGGTCCCAGAGAATTTAGAGAATAATAGAGAAGGGAGATTGGAAGAAACTCAAATGGACTGAGTTTGAATCTTGAATTTGACTAGGGAAACATATATTTTTAAATTAGAAAAAAGAATGAGCATGAAGTGGGGAGATTAAGAATTTTCCATCAGTAGACATTTATATGTGTGTATGAGTGTGTGTGAGTGAGTGAGTGTGTGTGTGTGTGTGTGTGTGTGTGTGTGTGTGTGTGTGTTGGAAAAGCTCCAGAGTTAAACTTAACTTTAGATCTAGAAAAAAATTGAAGGTTTGCAAATTGCAGTTGTGATTTTTACAGTTTGACCTAGAAATACAAATATCTGAGTGCCTTAATTATATGCCCCTTTTTGTTTTTCTCTTCTAATGTATCAATCACAGCAAGTGTTCACCTTAAACTCCCAAAATAATAGCTAGAAGTTGAGTTGGTTTTAAATATGATTTCATTAACAATAAGCATGAGGACAGGACATAGGATTTTTCTTTCCCTGTATTTCTTTTAGTCCATCTGGGTCCAAAACACTCACATAAGATATACTGCAACTGACAATCTACAAACTTTTCCCCATGGTTTGGGTTATATCTCCCTGAAAGGGTTACCTCTGTTAAATCCCCTGTGTAATCTTTGAATAAATAAGAATGACTGAGAATATTTTACTCAGAATTCCAAAGGGGACTTAAGGAGGTGAATCCCAATTCTTTTGTCTGACTCAGAATAGCTAGTTCAGGAGCCAAACTTCTGCAAAGCAATGTGGCAAGAAATTGTTTTTAGAGATTCCTTTTCTTTTAAATATCTTAAAATTTGGGTTTATTTTTATTGCTTTAATACAGAGTTCCTTACCAGTAGTACTATTGACACTCGGGGCGGAATAATTCTTTACTTGGATGGGTATACATCATAGGATGTACAGTAGCTTCTCTGGCTTTTACCCAGTAGATGCCACTAGCACTCCCAGTCCCAGATGCGACAATCAAAAGTGACTACAGGCATTGCCAAATGTTTCTTCAGAGCAAAACCATTCCCAGCTGAGAACCACTCATTTAAACCTTTAGAATACTTAGATTCTTCAGATAAGATGTGTAATTAGATTGGTGTTACCAATAGATATTACAAACAGTATTACCAATAGATGGATATCTGTATGCAATATTAAACTTTATAACTTTAAGGAAACGTTGTGCCTATGTGCCAAACACAATGAGTATTGCCTCTTTCACATTGCTCTTGCCACCCAACCAACAAAATGTAATATTATCTCGGTCTTAGATTATTGAGCAATTGAGAGTGAAACAATGATAAAGAATAAAAATTATTAGATGACCCATAAAGCATTATTAGAATAAATAAGAACTGAAATAACCAGTAATTCTGTTTCTACAGCAAGACCATTTTTGTATTTTATCTCCCTTTTAAGAAGCTATTTTTCATTCACAGCACTGTTGTAAATTATGCACAGCAGACTTCTTCATTTAATAGGTTCAGGTCAGAGAGTGATTGTATTTCAGCAGTTGGTATTCAGGGATTTTGTAATTTATGAGGTTTATTAATTTAGCGGATTATTTGCTTAAGATGCCACTATCCCTTCAAGAAGCATTCACTGTGAAATTTCTGGTCAGCTTAGTATTTTCAAAAGAAGCTTTGGCATTTACAACCATTTCATATTTCTCAGAATTTATAAATTCCATAAAGTTTAGCCCACAGGAAGTGACTAGAAAGGATATAAAAAAATGTTTGCGCCTTTTGTGAATGTATATGAGAGGAGGTGGGAGATTGGAAGTTAAGGGCTGAGGGGCAGTGCCTTATTGTTCCCATGGAAGATTCAGTAGGTAAATGCCCAAACAGAAAGTGCTTACAAAATTAGGCCCCCCAAAGATGGAAATCTCTAGAATTTTTAAGAGGATCTTGAATGGTCTACTGCTTCCTCAGTCACATTACAAAGTAGGCAAGAACAGAAAGAGCAAGGAGGTCCTCCTGCTGATGTAAAATGGCAGGAAAAGTGCTCAGTGGTGGGTGACTCTGAGAAAGGCACAGGAAAGTTTATCCTCTGGATTTAAAAATATAAACTGTTGTTACTAGTATAACTTTTTAAAGAAAACATTAAGTTAGAGAAGTTAAATAAAATGGATTCTTGGCCTGGGCCTGTGTGTCCTCCAGACTCCAAATTTGACCCTGGGCTCCTCTCAGTGCCGAAATGAATATGTGTTTGGCTATTCTCTAAATGCAACATCCACTGGAGGACTTCTCCGTATAGACATGTCACAGAATGTCATTTTGTAGAGAAGGGGCCTTGCCTAGGTAATTAGAAACCAAACAATCTGATTAAAATGAATTAGATGTTTTTTTCTTTAAAATTATACTACTCATATTCTACATGAAAAAAAAAATCCAAAGCTTAATTGTTCTATCTTCTTTCTCACTTACGATCTCCGGAGAATCTTCCTCCTGATGTTAGTTGTGGTTTCATCCCTGTACGTGCTTCCAGCATTTCCTCAACTCCACACTTTGCTCAAATCTTTTCCCTCACATAGAATTTCTTCCCATCCATCTCTATCTGCATCCCAGCATCCCTGAAGCTCTGGTTCAAGACTTATCTTGTACTAAATCCTTCTTTGAACTCTACCCTCCACACTCACCTTGAAATAATATCATTAATCTCTCAACATTTTGGTCCTTAGTGCCAGGAACTGTCATTTGTCATTGCCATTCACCGTTGGTAGATTTTAATATTTTAGATGTGTATGTTTTATATTCTTAATCATTGTCACCTTAAATATAGAGAAAATTAATACTTTGGTATGTCCTTTATACAGTGTTATTTAAAAAATATTTTAGTAATATTAAGAAGGAGGTGGTTCCTTTTTGTTGTGTGTATTATCTGACATTCAGGCATTCCTCTTCTTTCTTTGTGAACCCATGAGTGAGTCAGATTATTAATGCCAGTTAATATGGACTTTTTGTGCAAAGCGTGTAATGTGTGTGTGCTTGTGAGGGAGTGTTTAGAAAAAGAATGAAGAGGTTCTTTTAACATCATATTATGCCCTGTGTTTGTTGCCTATTGTACAAGGATGAGCTGCTTACAAGTATAGTTAGGCAAATGAGGAGATAAGATGACACAAACTGATAGTAGAATGTATATTATTTTAATTCACATTTATTGAACATCTAGAAGAATATATGGTGTGTGATTATTCTCAATGAGACATTTTAAACGTTCAGTTTTAAGTTTGCTTTGTTATCCCAGCTCTCACATGCCAATGGCCTGTTTCTTTTCTATGTGCATTGAAATGGGGTCGAAATCCCTTGCAGGTGAGGCCTGGAAAGCTACAAGGAGAGCCTTTGTTCTTATAAAATTATCCAAAATTCACCACATCAATGTGTAACATTGAAATTTAATATTAATTCCATACCATGTAGGGCTTTAGTTTCTAACTTTACATAACAGAGAATGATTGTACCTTCCCTTATCGCCTTTTTTCTCTTTCTGAATAGTTATTTTAAATTTTCACTGGTTTTCTTGAAACTTAGCAATCAGATAAAACTGTCTTGATTGATGTTACAGAATCATGGATTTCCCACCAAACCAAAGGAAGCCTTTCTCATTATCTCTGTTCTCTTCAGCTAGGCCATGCTCGTCTTCAGGTAAATGTACTTATTCCCTTATCTTCTCAAATCAGCTATCCACTTTTCTCCAGCCAAGCTTGGCTGTAAATTGACAAGATCTCCAGTTGTCTTTGTGATTTCCCTGCAGAGTGCAGCTGGGTCCCTTTCAGTTTAAAAGAAACAGGTGTGGGGGTAACTCTGCTCAACCTTTAAAAAATTGCTGTCATAAAAGACAGAGATGGAGTGGTTACTTAAATCTGAGTGTTTTTTTTTTAGTGCAGAAGCATGGTACTTTCATAGAATAGGAAGCATATACATAAAATAGGCTAATAACAAAGCATCAAGCTGCTTCCTGGCTGCTTCATTTTTGGGGTAGGAAGAAACTTTGATATTCAAGTTTACAGCTTTCAAAAGCCTCAAATATATGTAGAAAAATTAGGAACAGGTCAGAAGGGAGTAATAGCTTTGAATTCTTCCAAACTTGTTGAACACCAGAAGAGATTTGTCATAATTGAAGAAGTATTGAAGTAAGAATTAAATAGCTTGGGGTCCAGTCCCATCTGACATGAACTAGCTGAGAGATCTTTGATGGGTCAAGAAAACTCTCTGGACCTCAGGATTCTCACGTGTAAAAAGAAGAAATTGAACTAGGTAATGTCTGATAGCTCTAAAATTCAAGGGCTCAACATGACATTTGGACCTGTTTTATTTCCATTGGTAAACAATAGATGCAGCTTATTTTTTCCTAGAGAAAATTAGAAAAATTTCAGAACAAAATACTAACAATTGTAGACTTAAGATCAGAGATGCTAATGAGAAAGTAGTTTGTGGAGATATGATAGGAAAGCATCTACCTACTGATGTTCTACTCTTAAGCACAAGCATATGTGAAGTTAACTTTGTCTTAAAATCATCTAATCCTCTTAATGCAATTTTGCTGTAAAAAAAATCTTTTTATTATTGTCTATTCATTATTAGCTTTACTGAGATTTGGCTGATCTGGGGAGTGGAGGGCTGGGGCTCTGCTGGTAGCTCTGCTATAGGGCACTGGTCTGTGGGAGAGTTAGGGTGACCCTACTCCATATGTCTCTAATGCTTCTCATGCCAGAAAGCTCAGCCAGGGCATGTTCTTCTGATAGTGATGGTAGAAGTTCAATGGTCATTCCCTTACTTCTAGATGAGAAAATTAAAAGTCAAAGAAGTTAAGTAATAATAAAACTGGTCTCAAACTACCTAAAGGGAGAAAGGAATGAAGAGATAATTCATTGGTTTACGTGACTGGAAAATCTAAGTGGATGGTATGGCTTAAAGGCACAGCTGTATTAATTGGTTCACATGATGTACTTGCACCTCTGTCTGTCTCCATCACTTGGTCTTGCTTTCCTCTTTATCAGTTTCATTCTCAAACATACTTGCTCCTTTTGGCGGCAAGAAGGCTGCCAGTACTGGTCTTTAGTGTTTATAGTACAGGTGACAAATTTTCTACGTCATTGTACATATAGCATTTGCTAACCATTTAGACTGGCTGAACAAAAGACAAGAACGTGCAAGGGCCTCTTCCTGCCTCTAAGAGAAGTGAGGCTGCTTGATGTCAGCATTGGGGGAGAAGGAGATAATCTCTGAAGAGAAAAGATACTAAATTGACAAAAACTTACAGATGTGTACTCAAGTGTTTACCTGAAAGCCTACAAAAGTGGCAGAGTCAGAACTGAAACAGATATTTTTTAAGTCCCTGACCAGCACTCTTTAGGATATCTTATATGAATTAGTGGTATCTTATATGAATTAGGATATCTTATATGAATTAGTCCTTTCTGCCATGTTTCAACAATGGTGAAAAAGCAGGACTTGCCTAGTGATTAATCAACGCCAATTCAAAAATTTGTATAGGCAGAAATGATACCCAAGACATATTCATCTCACATCTTTGGATTTTGGAGAGACATTTGGGCCACTTATTTAATCTCTAAATGCCCACCAAATTGAAGCTGATCAGACTGCCCAGCCAGCCTACTTCTCTGCCTTAATGTTGAAAATAAATGGCTTCTTGTGCTGGAAAGAGTGACCACACTTACTTGTGAATGCAATTCCTCTATGAATTGAGAAAAAACCCCAATCTTTTTTTTTTCTGAACATAATTTACCTCACTCCTATGTTTGTTTTATTCATCTGCTTTGGAACAGAAACCATGGACTCTATTAAAGATTTTTCTAAACCAAAGAGCTTAGTCCTATATCAGGTTCCTAGGGCTGCTGTACCAGTGTGCCACAAACTGGGAGGCTTAAAACAATGTGAATTTGTTGCTTCATAGTTCTGGAAGCCAGAAATCTGAAATCAAAGTGTAGGCAGGGTTATGCTCCTGGTGAGACCTGTAGGAGAGAATCCTTCCTGGCCTCTCCCTAGCATCTGGTGGTTGGCCTGCAATCTTTGCCATTCTTTGGCTTGCAGCTGCATACCTCTAGTCTCTGCTTCCGTCTTCACATGGCATCTCTCTGTGTCTCTGTGTCTTCACACAGCTGTCTTTTTAAAGGGACATCAGTCAAAAGGGCCTGCATTCTTCTATTATGACCTCATCTTAACTAATTATATCCGCAATGATTTTTCAAACAAGGTTACATTGAGGTAGTTGGGGTTAGGACTTCATATATCCTTTCGGTGGGGACACAATTCAACCCAGAATAGTCCTTGACAGGATGAAGGGTTAAAACTAAAAGAATTTCTGGCTGTTTAACACTCTAAGTAGTGAGTATTTTAAATCTGCCTTGCTCTTCTCTTTCTTTTTCTTTTCTATCTTCCCTGTTAGAATTTCTGAAGCACTTTTAACCTCAGGAGAGAGATGATGTCTTATATTTAACTTCTGAGAACACTTTTCACACCTATTAATCTATCATATCTTGCACTGATCCATGATGTAAATTAGGCAAGCTTCATTATATCTTTTCAATGTGTTATGAGAGAGGGAAAGAGGGACGAAGGGAGGGACGAAGGGAGAGAGAGTGAGAAAGAGAGAGAGAGGAAGAAATTAAATGATTTTCCTAAGATCATTCAGTTAGGTGTTAAAGCTAGGATTTGAATGAGGCCGCCAAATTTTAATACCCAAGATTCTTTTATTCCTCTACTGCCTCCAAATGCCAGAAAAACCCATGGATTTGGTGGCGTTTAAATTGATTCTTTGTACAAGTGCCACAGCTTCCCTGGCCTGTCCCATATCCAGACATCCCTCTATTTTTCACCGTATACTAATGAACCATTCAGCTTTAAACCAGTCCTAAGAGCTTTCCTCATGTACATGTCCCCATTTTAACAGGAAAGTGGGCATCTTCACTTAGAGGTGCCTTAAGTACAGTGACTTAGCACTTATCACCTCCTCAAATCTGTTCCCCTTCTCAAATTTCCCCATCTGTGTTAATGGCCACCCTGGACTTCTTTCTGGACCTCTTCTGATGCACATAGCTAACTCAATGCGAGGTCACGTTGAATTTCCTCTCAAACTCTCTCAAATCAGTCTCTTCCATTCCATCTCAGTTACCACTGTGTTAGTTCAGTTTCTCACTGATTCTGCCTGGACTTGGGTTTTAATTCTCCAGGACTCTCTCTGCTCCAACACATCCTCCACACTTACTGCTGTTAGGGCCATTCATCAAAATGGCCCATCTGAAGCTCTTTGATGGCTAGGAGGACTGAACTGTACAGAAAATATTGGTGGATACTGGAAACGTCAGGGGAATTATGAAAGTTAATATGGTAAGATGGTAGTCACATTTCTAAAACTATGCAAAGATAATCTCAGATTTCTAAGCTGCCTAAGAATGTTAAATACTCAAAGAAGACTTTGGGTAAATAAAATGGTTAGTAAATGGGGGAAAGGAGATATATGGGAAGTTTCTATACTATCTGTCTAATTCATCTCTGATCCTGCTCTAAAATACAAAATCTGTTGATAAAATAAAAAGTGTGGAATGAATTATCATCATTTTAGTGACAAAAATAATATAAATAAAATTAAGCATAATTACTTTTATATATTAAAGCTGGTCTGCATCCATGTTTAGGGTTAAGAAGACTAAAAGGAAGCCTATGTGCTCAATCATATTAAAACCTAACTTGCTGATATGCCACATTGCTTTAAATTGCAAGTTTTGTAAGCACTAAAAATTGGCTGACCTACTTCACCATAGTAATTGAAAGGGATTATTACTGACAATTAGCAAGCAAGCAATAGTAATAGATAATTTACTTTCTAAATATTTTGCAAGCAAGCACTTTTTTTCTTTTTTAAAGGAAACACATTAGACAGTTGTTTCTTGGCAAATTACAATGTGTCTTCTATTTCTTGACAAATAATTCATACTACAATATTTTTTAAACTTGTAATTCTAATGTGGCTGTTATATTTGTGATGTCTACAGACACTGTTGAGATAAGTATTCGGTACAATGCATGGGGACTTAGCCACACAGCTCTCATTATAGCTGATAGTCCCATGATCATGGCCTGGTCAAAGCTCAGAGAAGAGGCTTTTTACAGCCAGATTTTGCCCTTGGAGGAAAAATGGGGTCATTTTCCATGTAAATGTTAAAACTCTTCCAGCTTCAGATATTCTATTATATCCTTTCCAAGATGTAAGTTTTCTTTTTTAACCTAGTGAAAAATACAGTAAAGTTATAGATATCTGACTGCATATCTTTCTCCTCTCACATAATGGAATATAAATCGTTATATCTTTAACAGAGGCCAAGTAAGGTGAGAGATGGAAGGCTCTAATAATGCAGGATGCAGATCAGCTAATATCTCAATTTATTTCTAGAAAAATATATTTTGAGTTTGAATTAATTCATGTTCATTGTGATATATGTCTGGTCCCTATGCCATTGTTTAGCACTCAATTATTAATTGTAAGCTTGTAATAACAGTTTCATGACTTCTTTTGTATCAGTATAAGGTTAAGTTTAATGCTAGATACATACTAGGTACTCCAAAAATACTTGAATTTAGTTCTCTTTGAGTTTTCCCTCAAAGGTCCTGCATTAATAGATTCCACAAAGTCAACGAATCATACTTTTTTCTTACCCTCAGGAAAATATGCTGTTTTCTGTATAGACAAGATACAGAGAATTATAATATTTGGAAATCAAAAACTCTGGAAAAATATGCTGTCCTTCATTGTAATGAAAAAGCCTGGACTATGCTAAAGTTATTGATCTGAGTTAATATAGTTTCTTTTTTTTAGAAGAGTACCCCAAAACTATAGGATGATTAAACAAATAAATGTCATTCTCTCTACAGTCTCCTCCCAGGATCCAACATATTCTTTAGTTTAACCTGACTCCTATGACTTAAGTCATAAACTACCACATACTATAGTTATATTTTGTGCACAGTCCCATTCTCCAGGTCCAGCTTTCTGTTCAGTGAGTGTTTGGTAAATATCTAATGAAATAATGACCTGGTTGACAAAAATTTACTTGCTCTCTCAAAAGTATCTGGAACTATTGACACTCTGCCATTCTTGAAATAAACTGCAGTCTTGGCTGATTTTTCTCCTGCCTGCTAGTTATTCCTTTACAAATTCTTTTAAGAATTTGTCCTGGACCCTCTTCTCTTTCTATCTCCTTGATTAACATCATCCATTGTTTTAGGTTTAAATACTATCTTAATGTTGCAAACTCCCCAAATTATTTTTATTTCTCACACCAACCTTCAATCTTCTGAGCTCTAAACTCTGTGTGTGTGTGTGTGTGTGTGTGTGTGTGTGTGTGTGTGTGTGTGTGTGTGTGTGTAATGTTTCTTCTCCATTCCAGGTGTATTAATCAGCTCAGGCTGCCGTAATAAAATACCATAGATGAGCAGCTTAAATAAGAAGAATTTATATCTCATGCAAGTTCTTAAGAATAGGAAGTAAAGAGCCAGAGGGAGGAGAGGGAAAGAGAGAGAGACAGAGAGAGAGAGAGAGAGAGAGAGAGAGAGAGAGAGAGAGAGAGAGACAGAGAGAGAGAGAGAGCTCTCTTGTGTTCATAATACACTAATGTTATCATGGGGTCCCTACCCTCATGACTGTATCTAAACCTAATTACCTCCCAAAGTCTCTACCTTCGAATACCATCACACTGGGAGTCAGGGCTTCAACATATAATTTTAGAGGGAAATAATTCAGTCCATAGGAGGAGCACCAAGTAACCACCCCATAGATATGTCAGTGAACAAAACTGATAAGGAATGCTTTCTTAAAGAACCTACATTTTTAAGGAAAGCAAATGGTAAAACAGTAAAAAAAATAATTGTAAGATAATTTCAGATAGCGAAAAATGCTATGAGGAAAAGAAGCAGGGCAATGTGACAGGGTAAAACTAAGATGGAGTCAGGAGTTTGAAGGGAATGAGAAGAGGTCTCCGAAATAGTTTTTCAAGAGAGGTAAGCATTTGAGCCCTAGATATAAATAATGAGAAGAAAGAAGCTTAGGTCTGCAGAAAGAGATTACTAGGTACAGCCCTGAGCCTGACTAATTTAAGAAATGAAAATAATTTTATAGCCAAGGCTATAGCTGGCATCTCTAGTTGGCTATCTCAAAGACATAAGTGTAATTTTAAAATCAGATTCTAGATCGCCCCCGCTCCCCGGATATTTTCTATCTTAGTAAATGGTCCTACTGTGAATGCAGTTTATCAAGCAAGATATTCAGGAGTTACTTCTGTTATCTCTCTTTCTCTTTCCTATCATGCAATTCCTCTCCAAGATCTGTCTCTAACCTATATCTGTCCACTTTCCCCTCCTGCAATGACATCAACATAAGTCACCATGATTTCTCCATAGGACCTAATGCAGTTGCCTACTAAACCTCACTGTTTCTACTCTGAGCCCTCTTTAAGCCATTTCACACAAGACTGAGGAGGTGATAATTTTAAAGTATAGATTGTTGGGTGATACTAACTGAATCAATTCCTTACACCATACACAAAAATTAAATAAAAATTAACTTTTGACCTAAATAGAAGAGCTAACAATACAAAACACTTAGAAGAAAACACAGGAATAAATCTTTATGATCCTAGGATAGGCAATAGTTTCTTGGATATGAAAACAAAAAGCATAAATGACAAAAGATAAAACAGATAAATTGAACAGGATTTTGTGCTGCCAATACCATCAAGAAAGCAAAAAGACAACCAAAGAATGAGACAAAATACTGGCAATTATGTATCTAAAAAGTGACTTGTATCTGGAATATATAAAGACCTCTTACAACACAATTTTAAAAGGTTAAAAAATGGACAAAGGATTTGAACTGATATTTCTCCTAAGAAGAGGTACAAATTTATGATAAGCACATGAAAAGATGTCAACATTCTTAGTTATTAGGCAAGTGCAAATCAAAACCACATCTGATATAACTTCATGCCCAGTAGAATGGCAATAATATAAGAAGTTATATTTTGGCAAGGATGTGAAGAAATCGAAAGCCTCATTAATGGCTGGTGGAAATGTAAAATTGTGTAGCCACTTTGAAAAATAGTTTGGCAGTTCCTCAAAATGCTAAACAGGAGCTACAATATTACACAGTGATTTCACTACTATGTACATATTCAATAGAAATAAGAACAAATATCCACATAAAAACTTGTACGTGAATGTTTATAGCAGTACTATTTTTAATATCTAAACAATCAACACAACCCTGAACTCCATTAATTGATAAATGAGTTAACATAATATAGTATATTCATACAATGGATTAATATTAATTAAAAAAAACTGACATAGATACTTGCTATAACTTAGATAAACCTTGAAAACATTTTACTAAATGAAAGATGTCAGTCACAAAAGACCACACATTGTGTGATTCCACTTACATAAGATATCTAGAATAGACAAATTTATAGAAATGGGAAGTTCATTAGTAGTGCATAGGGCTTGGGGTGAATTGGGGAGGGAGAATGGGGAGTAACTGCTAATGCATATTAGGATTCTTTTTGGAGAGACAAAAATTTCTGAAATTCGATAGTAGTGATGATTCTGCAACTGTACAAAATTATTGAATTGTACACTTTAAATGGGTGAATTGCATGTTTTGTATATACTATCTCAGCAAAGCTGTTTACAAATTGTTAGGTGATGGACATAATCTATATCTTGATGGGGATATGAGTTACATGACCGAATCTATTTGTCATACATGCATAGTTAAGATTTGTGTATTTCGGATTATATAATTGTTACCTAAAAAAAAAAAAATCAAGTGGGGGTAAGGGAGGAGAGAAGTACAGGTAATACAAAAATGTTAATTATTATTTAAGGTCAATAATAGGTATATAGCAATAACTACATTCTTCTGTTCCCTTGTATACGTTTAAATTTTTCCATAATCAAACATTTAAAAGCATATGTGTATATGTATGTAAATTTATATTTTTAGCCTAGTAGTCTTCAAAAACTTTTCTACTGTGGCCTACAGGGCTCTGTATAATTTATCTCCCACCTATCTCTCCCATAGTATCTTGTGCCCCTCTTCCACAGGTTTGCTCTGCCCTGTAAGTCCAGCCTTCTTTTATTTCCTTTCTGTTGACCCAGAAATACTCATCCTTGCATCCTTTCCTTGGTTCTCTCTTCATCTTTTGGGCCTCAGCCTCAAGGTAACTTCATCAGAGAGGTATTCTGTTACCAAAAACTCTCATAGCTCCTTGTTTTTTGTTTGTTTGGGTGTGTTTCATAAATATATTGTAATAGGCAATTTTATATTGTTTATATTTTTGTTTTCTCTCACTAGGCTCTATACTCCATCAGGGCAGGGAGGTGTTCTATTTTGTTCTATGGATGTTCTACCTGCCACATATTAGTAAAACAATAAATATTTGTACACAGAAGTAAAGAATGAACACATTTACATACTGTTCACATCATGTAGATTTTCTAGAACCACAATAGTCTCTGAGTGAACTAAAACTTCAGAATGTATTTTTCCATTTTTTAATGTTTTAGTAAAATTTTCTTCATCAGCAACTTTCTACATACAGCTTTATTTCTCAGGTGTTCTTATGATAATTTGAAACAAGTTGAAATTTCATAGAAATCTTTAGCTGTATTACCAATTTTTTGATAGTAGAGGAAAATTTTTAATAATATAACAGCTATTATTTTGTTGCTGAAATAACTCAAGTGAAGAAATGTGAACACAGCTGTTAGCATTTAAAATCTATCAATAGGTAAATAAGACAAAAAATAAATAGAGAATCTTATTTTTATTTTTGATTGCCAAGATTAAAATTGGACTGTTAAGAAAAAACATGAACAAAGTGCTGGAGTGTTGCTAATAAAAAACCAATCTAACATAGATTTAAAATATGATTAAAACAATGAACACATTAAAATATATCTGTAAAATATCTAAGTGCTACAATTTCAACTGCCAGTAAAAATTCTGAACATTTATTTTGAATGTACACATTTTTTATAAGAGGGAAAATTAAATGGTTTATGCTTTGGTAAACCATAATCCTTAACTTTTTTTAACTAAAAGACATTTTCCTTAACAATATAGAAATGTTTTATATATAACATATATATATATTTTATATACGAAAACACTTGAAGTATATGAAATCTATTATGAAATATCTAAAAAATTTTATATATGTATATATAAAGCATATATTATTCTATACTATTCTAAAAGTAGCTATACTATTCTAGTCTTAGTCTTTAATGTGCACACAAATCACCAGGGATTTTATAAAATATAGATTTTGAATCAGTATATCTTGGATAGGTCCTAAAATTCTGCATTTCTAGTAAGTTTCCAAATAATACAAATACAGTTGGTCTAGGCACCATAATTCAAATAGTAATGCTATCTACATTACTGAACATGGCTAGCAGAGGGAAGTTCCATTTCTGAAAGTTGTAACTAGAAGGTACTTTGGAGATCATTAAACATAGTTCTGACTTTAATAGATGAACGTCTATCATGTAGAGCAGATGGTTCTTCTCTTTTTCAAGATCTCTAAGAAGACATCCAACTGCTTAATTTGTATTCCATTTTAATGTTTATTCACTCTGGTCCTTAAGGAGCATATCATATTTTGGTAAAGGTGCAAATATATAAACACATAAACCATTTAAAACTAATACAAGGCAATAGATGATCAAAGGCTAATTGCCATCCTTGGATTTTGATTCAAATATATCTTTATGTTGTTTTTTAAACTGTATTCTGCCTTATTAGTATATATGTAATCATATGCTACATCAAATGATCTTCTCTATCATAAAAATATAAGTTAAGAAATATAAGTCTGATAGAAATTTAGACAAAGAGAAAAATCCAACAGTTTTCTTATTGCAAGTAATTTTTAAGCTAGTTCGTCAGCAACAAGCAGAAGTATAGGAAGGTGAGTTGAATAAGGTATATCAAGTCAAGAATAAGTGAAACAACTTGACTAGAGCAACAGTTCATTAGAAGATTATGAAAAATAAAATATAGTAAAACTAAAAGAAATAAAATTGGAGTTAGGCAGCGGAGAGCTTTGCAGAGTAAGACTTGGGGATTTGGCTGCTCTTCCAAAGGCAGTGGGAGGCACTCAAGATGTTTTATGGGTGATTGACAGGAGGAAAAGACCAGGTAGGCTAGTGGAAGCAAAAGGATGCTGAAGGCAGACATCCCATCAGCTTCACCCTCCAAACCAAGAAGGTGCTGGTATGGAAGTACCGGGAGAAGTGGATTTAGAGGAGACACATTTAAACAAACAAACAAAAAATAAGATTTGGGTCCAAAATAAATGCTTTCAGCTTTAAGGTAAACCAATTACTTTTGTTTAATTTCTGTGAACATGGGAAGAAATGATTAGACTATTTGGATAACACAAAATTTCAAAATATTTATATGCCAGAAAATAATGGATATATTACTCATACTAGATTTTTTTAACTGTCAGATGTTTAATACTCAGTTTTATGTTAGCCTAAAACACACAAATGTAAACATATACACATAACATACACAAACACACACACATTTGCACACAGCGTCTCAACTCATCTTGTTCTCAATTCATCTCAACTTGTTCCGCTTTTCTGCTTCTCTCCTTCTTGAACTGCTCTGTGTATAAAAGAATTAAAACTTATTGTCTATACTTCTTCATTGCCAATTTGCTCCTTAAACATATTGCAGTCTAGCTTCTACTCTGCCACCCAATTGAAATTTCTCTGAAGAATCACCTCCTAATTTCAAATGCAGTAGCCTAAATATTTTATATTATAAAAAATTTCAAATATACAGGCAAATCACAATATGATGAACGCTGAATCTCCATCACATATTCAATAATTATCAAGATTTTACCACATTTACTTCTGTTATTCTTTTTTCTTTTTTCTTTGCTGAATTATTCAAAAACAAATTCCAAACATCATGTCATTTTACTGCTCCACATTTAGGTACATTTTTCTAAATAAATAGGGACCTTTTCTTATATAATTATGTCGTTATCACACCTAACAAAATTAACAATTATTTTTTAATATAATCTGATACCCAGCACTATAATTAAACTTCCCCCAATTACCTCAAAAATGTCTTTTTATTATTGTTTTGTTTAAATCAGAATTCAAATAAGGTCCAACATGACATTATCTTAAAATGGCCCTGAAGCCTGTCATCATCAAAAGCATTTCCCTCCCTTTTCTGCTCCCTCCTTTTTCTCCTCTTGCCTATGAATTATTAAAGAAACTGGGTCTGTTGATTTCAAGAATATTCCGTGGTCTGGATTGGTCTATTTGCTTTCTCATAGTGTCATTTAGTATGCTCTTTTCCCTCCTATATTTGCTGTACATAGAGGTTACCCCTAGAAGTCTTTTTAGATTTAAGTTTAGCATTTTATAGCAAGGATAATTTATAGGTGGTGCTATGTGCTTTATATCAGGCAGCACATAATGGCTTAAGTCCCACTTAGTACTGCTAAGATTGATCAATGGGTTCAAGTGCCAACAGCCTGATCCCTCCATCAACTTTTCACCTAATGGTTCATCCATGATGGCTTGTGCCTGAATCACTTATTTTATGAGAGTTTGAAAACAGTGATTTTTTTCAATGCTATCACCTATTGCAAATTTTTGGAATTTATTGAGAAAAAGCGGCCTTTCTTCCCTCATCAATTAGGCTATGGATTAGTCTGCAAAGTAGTTTATACAGGAAAGACAGGATAAACCCTTACTTATTTCTTTTAATTGCCAGTCTTCAGAGTAAGATATTGGTACTTAGCAGTAATTAGATGTCACCTCTGCCCTCTCACCTTGGAGTTCTCTTTCCCTACCACTCTCTTTTAAACAATAATTTTGAATTCATAAAACATCATTTAATGGTTTCAACCAATTGCATTCATTATTCTTTTTGATTTTCAAATTGTCACATCTTTGGCCAATGGTAGGTCCTTCATTTTGACTGTTGGGTCCATTTGACATATCATAAGACTTGGTAGAGACCTTAGTTTCCAAACCACCAACATATCCAGGCTTATACAGTATAATTCTTGTCACTAATCTAGAATTAGTTGTTGTTGTTTTCATAAAGTCCTGGTCTTTTTTCCAAAATCAAAATTATATAACATAAAATATTAAAAAAAGTCTTATCTTTATTTCTGTTTCCCCTACTTTATATTTCTATTTTTTATTTATAGATATTACACTTCTGTGCCTTATCGACTACCATACTGACCCTCCCCTTCTGAAAGATAAATATCTTTTCAACTCATTTCCAATTTAGAAAAAAAAAAGTGTAGCTTGATGGCAGCGTTAACTTAATTTTACATAAACACACGCTCTGAGGTTGAAGAAATCTGACTAGTTTTTAATGTGAAAATAAACTATAAAAACTGTTCTTGGAGTTATTTCTAAATAGAACTTGTCTCTAGTCCTAACATAACAGAAATATATAAATAAATTGGATTCATCAAGTGAACCTTCAGCTATCAACTGAGAATAATGGTAACATCACATGTAAGAATGCTATGTTTTCTAGGATTTGACATTTTCAGTGATCAAGAATTACTTACTGTATTTTGTATATGGAAATACCACTACTAAAAACAAGGTGCTATAGATAGAATAATGTCATTTGTTTCCAAATATGATTTATTAATACACCAGAAAGATGCAAAAATAATAATAAAGGCAAGAGATTCTTTGGCAAACTTTGGGGGTAAAGTTAGGACTGTAATACCTGAGTTATCTTGGGGCAAATGCTGCAAGCGCCCCCAGCTAGTGGATATTCTTGGAACAAATAGAAAATGGGCTAATTAACATTTGATTTATCCTTCCCGAATTTATTATTGCTAGATTAGCAGGATAATTTTAACAATGACTATTGCAGCACTTTATATTTCTATTATTTCTTTATAGATATTACACTTCTGTGCCTTATTGACTTTTATCTTTGTGTTCTATACATTCATAATACAATTTGTCCAGGTTTTGTGTTTAAAGTTTTTTTATTACCCTGGTCATTTTGAATATATATGTATATATATTTTTTAATTTTTTTTTTCTTCAAAGTGCAAGCCAGCCTTTAAAAATACAGCAAATTTAAAAGGCACTGTCCCTAACTGGCTAGAATGGAATCTAGGATCAATTCTCTGAGGTTTTACTAGTTACAATAAGCCACTCACTCTTTTAAATAAGGTAATATAGCAATGAAAAAATTTAACAAAATACTAGTCATCATGGAGCTCATATTTTAGAGCTCATATCACAGACAGACAACAGACAAATACATAAATAAAAAAATAAAATAAATATGCAATGTGCTAGGTGTATCAGTTTCCTATGACTGCTGTAACAAAATGCCTCAAATCGAGTGGCTTCAAACAACAGACATTTACTATCTCACATTCTAAAGACTAGAAGTTCAAAATCAAGATTTTGATTAATCAAGGTTGTGCTTCCTCTAAAGTCTCTAGGGGAGGATTCTTATTTGCCTCTTCCAGTTTCTGGTAATGCTGGGTATTTCTTGGATTGTGGCATTTCAACTTCAGTCTCTGAGTTTGTCTCACTATGTCTTCACATGGCCATCTTTATATAAGGAAACTAATCATAATTACTCTGTTCCAGCGTGACCTCATCTTAACCAATCATATCTGCTATAATTCTATTTCAAAATAAAGTCACATTTTGAGGTACTAGGAGTTAGGACTTTAAAGTATCTTTTTGGGGACCACAATTTAATCCATACCATAAGATATTAATAAGTATTCCAAAAATAATAATAAAGATGATCAAGGAAAACAGAGTTGATGGTGGCTTGTATGATGGTAGTAGTATTAAAAGAAGATGAGATTTGATTGGATCCTGGACATCTTTCTTAAGGTATATTTTTTAGGAATCATGGATAGATAGTATATGTTATCAAAAACATTTCAAGTTACTTAGTCTGATCACCTGGAAGAGAAGAGGTATCAGTTACTGAGGCGAGGAGAAGCAGAAATTTTGAAACAGTAATCAAGATTTTGAATTTTGATTAATTATAAGATGGCTATTGGATATGCAATGGAGAATAAGTAACTGGATATACAAATGTAGAGCCCAGGAGTGAGGCTTGAATTGGAAATATAAATATGGAAGTCATCCGTGGTAGATAATATCAAAAGTCACAAGACTGGATGAGATTACATAGAGAGTAAGTACGAATTACTTGGCTGTAATACCAAAGTTTTGAGATTAGAAAAATAAAGAGGCATGAGCACAGGAAACTGAGGAGTGGCTTGTGAGGGAGGAAAAGTATCAAGTATCAGAGTTTCCTCTGAGTCTCAAGAAGCTAGATATTTCAAAAATAATTCTCTATGTCAATGGATGCTGATGGACCAAATAAAATGAGGGTGGGAATTAACCATTGAGTATGGCAATGTGAGAGTCATTTGTGACTTTGACAAGAGCTGATGCCCAGAGTAGTAGGACAAAAATTCGACTATAGTCAGTTCACAAAGGAATAGAGAAAGAAGAATTAGACACAGTGAGTATAAATGAGTCTCAAGAGGTGAAATTTTGCTAAGGAAGGAAGCAGAGAAAGATAGAAGTAGATGAAATGAGAACTGGTTTCAAAGAGCTGCTTTTTAAATGACTAGTAGATATGGGAAAATTGATGATAAAAAAGACAGAGGGGACAAGTGCACATTCAGTGGAATAGGTGTGAGGATCTATGGAGGCATTGGCCTTCGTTAGACAGAAGATATGACTTCTATTACAACTCATCTCTAGTAATAGCAGGAGACCAGAGTATAAGTATAGATTTAGATATAGGTACATATGTTGTTTTGGTGGTGGATGCATGTAAATTGCTTTTACTTCCTTTTAAAAATAAGAAGCAGAATTATCAACTGAAAGTTAGTCCTCCAAATTAAAGCAAAGATGAAGACTTCAAGATGCAAAATTACTCACTTTATAATAACACAACAAAGTTACTTTTATCACTTGTCTCTTATTTTCTATAGCTATCAGGCATAAATCTATATTACAATATTTTTAAAGACTTGGATTTTTTTGTTATGAAAGCTTATTTCTGAGTTTCTTTAAAGAAACAAGAAAGGCATTGTAATGGAGATGATTTACTTCATCATATAAAATTTAAATGTTGCTTTTGGGGATTTGATAAGAAAAATGTTCATCATAGATATGATGGGCTATATGCCAAACTTTTATAAAACTTTGATAATGCCTGCAACCATAAAAATGATTTATTTCAAAATAAAAGAGTCTCGCTCATTTGTACTCTTATGGGTAGAAATTACTATAGTAACTGAGTAAAGCAGAAAAAAAAAGAAAGAAAAATGGGAAACATTTCACTTACTAAATTAGTTAATAGAAGTGAACAATAAAAATTACCTAAACAAAAATTTTCTTTAAGAAAGTATTTTAATATATCCTGTTGCTAGATTAAGAGTTTAACTTGTATAACATCCAAAATAGATAGTGTTTGCTTTATTATTTTCTGTGACCAGTATAGTCTAAAATTTATCAAAGCAAGGCTCTTGATAGAAGCATACAAGCTTGAATGGTCTTACATATAGCATTTACAACAGGACAGTTTTATTTAAAAAGTAACTTTTGAAAGTTTGCACGTCTGTCTTTACTGACATTTGTCAAACTTCTGTTGATGGCCTCCTGTGTCCATACCAAGTTTTTGTAAGTATGTGTGTGTGTGTGTGTGTGTGTGCGTGCGCGCATACGTGCACACGTGTGTGGGTGCGTGTATTCAAAAAGGGGTAGGAAAGTAGAAAGTAAAAATTTCATGTTTTAGGAAAAGAAAAAATGTGGTACTAGATTTGAGGAGTTTAGAGTCTGATTGAAGAGACCATATACATAGAGGAAAATGATGCACAGATGTTATATAAATGAATGTTACTAAAAACATACACGAGCAAGTGAACACAGCCAAGTGAGCTAGCTCATAGTACTTGCCACTGGAATATGGACTCTTAGAAAGCTGGGTATGGCTTTCTTGGCAGCATTTAAAATTTCTGACTACTCCTTCTTTGGAATTTTTCATTTTCCTAGATTTTATGATACAATGTTTTCCTAAATTTAATGCTTCCTTTCTCTCTACTCTTCCTTGGCTTCTTTGCCAGCTCTCCTTACTCTCAGGAAACAGTCTGACTCAGCTATTGATTCTCTTCTTTGGCAATGACAACAGATAACTGACACTGCTATATCCAACACAGTTCTAAACACATTTTGTTATTTAACCCTCACAATACTCTAGGTGTGGACAATTATTACTGACATCTGACAGTGAGATCAAATTACTTGCCCACATAATTTGTCCAATATTTTTTCAGTGTTTCTGTGTTCTTAAATTTTAGCATGAAGTCTGTTTCTTATTTTTAAACTATAACAGTTTTTAAACAACAAAGTAATGGCTGTCTTTATTAGTCATTCCTAGAGAGTTTTCTAGAGAATTAGAACCACGAAGATATACACATAAAGAGATATAAGGAATTCGTTTATGTAAGTCTCAAGATCTTCAGTCAACAAGCTGGAGACTCAGGAGAAATGACTGTGTAGTTTCAGTCATTAGACTGAAGCCATTAGAAATAGGAGCGTCAGTGATGTTTAAGTTCAATTCTGAGTCTAAAGGCAAGAGATGAACATGCCAGCTCAAAGACAGGCAGGCAGAAAGAGCAAATTCTCCTTTACCCAGCTTTTTTATTCTGTTCAGGCCTTAAAAGAATTGGATGAGGCCCACCCACATTTGGGAGGGCAATGTACTTTACTCAGTCTACTGATTCAAATGTTAAATTCATCCAGAAACACCCTTGCTTGGGATGATTCATTAACTCCAACAGTGGTTTGAAAGTGGACACAGGTAAACAGAGACAACCACCAGACAGTCAGGATCTAGACTGGGAGGTTGTAAGGTTAGGAATTAAAAATTCTAGGACTCCTAAACAAGTAGAGGAGAAGTTTTAGCATGGAAAATATTAACCAAACATAGAGAATAGAATGGTTAAGATGTACAAAAGTTTTTAAGATAACATTTAGAAAATTATTTCTGAAAGGAGAATAATGAGAAACCTTTTAAAAATAATTGTGTTCAATCTCCCTTCCTGAGAGATGAGTAGAGAGAGAGCATCTGGGATGAATTTTTCTCTTCTTGGAGCCAGAGAATAGATAGCATAAAAAATGGGGAGGAAAGTCCTGACTTGTAAACTAGGTCACAAAATTCAAGGATTAAATGTTAAAGAGGGAACTATGGACAAACACAAAATATGTGGGAATAAAAGAGAGTCACTACAAGGAACTGAAGTGTAGGGACACTACTATGACAGTAAGTATGAGCCTTTCTTTATATTTTAATTTGTACTGCCTAAGTGGCACAGGGTACATTTCTTTCTAAAAAGTCAACACATTACATATAAAGCTAAAACACCATTTACTACTTCCTTTCCCCAATTTTAGAACTCTTTTCTCCTAGAGGAACAACTATCCAGACTTTACCTAAGAAGATGCCCAAATAAAACATACAGACTGATTTTGTGTGTGTACCAAGTGTGTAGTTTATGTATGTTTTAGATAAAGTTGGAAACCATATAGATAGATTCCAGAGATTAGAAAGCCAGAATGAAACTGATAATATTCTAATCAGGAAGTAACTAGGCCCCAACAAGGGATTGACAGAGCAAAGGAAGCTGCTAAAGTTGATAAATGAGTACATGTGGAAGAAGAAAGATCTGAAAGTAAAGATAATGCCGAAGACTCGGGTTAAATACAGGGATAGCAACTGGGATTCCCTTGGTGTTTAGGAAGTAGGGCAGTTGGGAAATTTTTAAATGAAAAGAAGACATTTGTTTGAGGCACACTGATTTGAGGTAGAAATGACCTTGAATCTGATTAGAATCTTTAATCAAATAATAGTCTTCTGTGTCTTGAAATGCACTTATTTGACTAATAACAAATCTACCTTATGGAACATCAATGAATATTTACTTCTACCCCAATCATTATTATTTTCTAAATCCTAAATTCACTATTTTTTTTAAACTCTTTTTTTTTCTTTTAAAGAACATCTTTAAAAAGAGTTTTCTGTTCAGTAAGAACTATATGACCTCAGTCAAGTCAATAGCCTTTTTTTGATTTGAGTGTTAGACTTCCATTTCTATCAGTACTGCAGATGAGGTATCCTAATTTACCCTTCTGCTGAAACAATTAAGAATGATGAATAATTTTCTCCACCTTCTTAAGTGCATTGATAAGATTACTACAAATCAAATAAAAACTTGGTAAAATCAGGATCTCAGAAGGATGCTTATGTAAGAGAGTAAGGGAAAGTTAGAAACAAACCAGATTCTTCCTTCCTTGAAACTCCAACTCCCCATCCCAGAAAAATTGCCTGCTTATACCACAGTGTTTAATGAAGGAGGAAAATAAACTTTCTCCCTTGAAAATTGTTAAACAAATGCCTACCTTCAGAGCTTCTAGGTAAATTTACATTGGCTAGGTGTTCCAAAAACCCTCAAATGAATAATCCTGTGGTTTCAAGTGGTCCTGGACTGGTCACATTCCCAAATACCTGAGAGAAGCAAATGCAAATGCTCTTTGAAGGAATTTACCTCCATCACAGGTCTCATTGAATTCTGATAATGTTCTATATGAGATAACAGATAGCAGAAAAAACAGTAAAGATTGCAGATAGATGAATTGTCAACTACCAGTCATGAAAGAACCATGTTTAATATGTTTAAAAAATAAGACAGTAGCTTGAAAATATAAAAAGAGAAAAATAGAAAGTATAAAAAAGAACAAATATCTTTAAAAACACATACAATTTCTAGAAATGAAGATTAGAGTAATTAAAATTTTAGTGGATTGAATTAACTGCACAGCAGACTAAATTAGAAGAATAATATAAGTGAACTAGAAGATGGATGTAAGAAATTATTTGGATTAGAAAATGGAGAGACAAAAAAATGGCAAAAATATAGAAGTGATATTAGGGATACAAAATAGAGTGAAACAATTTTTTTTAAAGGGGGGAAAGAGGAAGGAGGTAAGAAAGGTAAGATTTAAAAATTTTCAGGACCTATAATTAACAATAGTCCATACCTTCAAGAAGTCTCAAAAATTACAAGTATAAAAAAAGTCCATACCTAGACGAATCATATTGAAATTGCAGAGCAGCAAATTGCAGAGATATTATCTTAAAAGACTGATTACAGTAACAGAAGCAATAATAGATCATGAGTCAGTGAACTCCTTTTGTAAAGGTAGTAAATGCTTCAGGTTTTAAGGACTGTGTGCTGTCCATTGCAAATACTCAAGTCTGCTATTGTAGTAAAAGTAGCCATAGAAATTTATAAATGAATAAGCATGGCTGTGTTTCAATAAGACTATATTTACAAAAACAAATGATGATTTAGATTTGATAGGCAGGCCATCATTTGCTGACCTCTAAATTTGACATCTGATTTCTCAACAGCAAAAATGGAAAACAGAAGGTAAGAGATTATCTTTAATGGAGTAAAAGAAAGCAGTTGCCAACCTATACTTCCATAGTCAGCAAAATATCATTCAAGGATGAGATAAAGTAAAAACATTTCTCAGGAAAAAATATCTGACAGATTTTTATCATCAACGTTATCTTCACCAAGTACTAATCTAATAGGTATGACCTCAGATGCATATACACGCATGTGGGCACACACACACACACACAAACACACACACACACAAAACTGATCCCAGATAAAAATAATAAAGAACAATATAAATAAAATAATAATTATTTGAAAAAATATAAATTAACATAAACTATATAAAACAAAATAACAATAATATAATAAATACATAAACAATAATAAAAATTAGAGTTAAAATTTCCCAAAACAGAATTTATTGTGAGAGAGGTAGCTGGAGTAAAGTGCTCTGAGTTCTTAAATTGTTCAGGAGAAAGATAAAAGTACTGATTTAACTTTAGAGTATAATATGTTATATGTGAAAATTAAATGAATGTAAATGTATGTAAATTTAAGTTCCTAAAGTAAAAATTAGAAAATAAAAATAGAAAATGGAAATCCTAAATAGCAAAGGGGAAATAAAATGAGAAAAAAATAATCTATCTATAGAAAGTCAAGAAAGAGAAAAAAAATCATATAAAGAGATATATAGAATAACATAAGATGGTATAAATAATTCTACATATGTATGAAATTAAAATCAGTAAATTTACTGAATGCTCCAAATAAAATTTTTAAATGTTAATGCTGATTTTAGCAAAAGTCCACTATCTACTACTTTAGGGAGGAATAGCAACTTAAGGCTAAAGTAAGCAGAAGAAAAAAAAAAAGTAAAAAATATAATAAAAGTCAATAAAATTAAGAAGAGCAAAAATTCAACAAAACCAAAAGTTGGTTCTTCGAGAAGATCAATAAAATTAATAAACCTCTATGCAAGGCTAACTAAGAAAAAACAGAGAACACACAAATTATCAATATCAGACAGAACAGGGGTTATCTCTACTAACCCTACGGACATAAAAACGATAATTAAAAATATACAAACCACTCTATGCCTACAAATTTGATAGTTTAGATTAAAAGAACTAATTCCTTGAAAGACACAACTTCCAAAATTCATATAAAAAGAAGTAAATAATCTGAATAGGCATATATATCTATTTGAAAAATTGAAATGATAGTTGATAATCTCTTCCACCCTCCAACAAAAAAAAAGGACCACTTCCAGATGGTTTTATTGTTGAACTCTACTAAGCATTTAAGGATAACATTATATCAATTCTCCATAATCTTTACCAGAAATAGAAGCAGAGATAACACTTCCAAACTCATTGTATTAGGCTAGAATTAACCTAATACCAAAACCAGACAAATACAAGAAAGGAAAACTGAAGACAAATATCTCTCATGAACATGGATACAAAAATCCTCAATAAAGTATTAGCAAATCAATTTTAACAATGCATAAAAAGGATCATACACCATGATCAAGAGGAACTTATTATAGGTGCGCAAAGCAGGTAGGTTTGAAAATTAAAAATCAGCTTTTGTACATTACCACAACAGGCTACAGTCAAAAAAAGAAAAGTTACATGATTATATTGATTAATGCAGAAAAAGCATTAGTATTTAACATAAACCAACATCCATGCATGATGGTATTGCTCCATAAACTAGGAACATCTACAAAAAAATCATAAAGTTAACATTATACTTGATATTTAACTAAACATTTTAACCCCTAAGACTGAGAAGAGGTCAAGGACATCCTCTCTTTTACTATTTCTATTCAACAATGTATTAGAAGATCTAGCCAGTTCATTACGCAAGGAAAGGAAATCAAAGGTATAGAGATTAGAAAGGAAGAAATAAATTGTAACTACTTTCAGATGACATGATTATCTATGTAGACAATCCCAAAACTTTGCCCCCCCAAAAATATAAAAACCCCAAAAATAGAACAAAAAAACTTGTGGACCTAGCAAAGAAGTAGTTTATGATACATGTTAGTTAGTACACGAAAGTTAATATACAAAAGTCAGTGCTTTCCCACACACTAGCAATGAACAACTGGAATTTGAAAAAATTTTAAACCCATTTAAAATAGAAACCCCAAATAAAAATATGCTTAGGTATAAAGTTAACAAAATATATACAGGATCTATACAGAAAACTACAAAATTTTGACCTAAAGATCTAAATAAATGAAGTGATAGATAATTCTGTGTTCATGGATTGGAAGACTCAGTATTGTTAAATCTTCCGAAATTGATTTTTACCATACTTCTAATTAAAATCTCAGTAAACTATTTCATAAATACAGACAGATTTATTCCAAGTTTATAAGGAAAGGCAAAAAACCTTAAATAGCTAACAACAACAACAACAAAACAAGAAGAATACAGTTTCAAGACTTACTATAAAGCTACAGCAATCAAAAGAGTATGATATTAGTAAAATAATAGGCACATAGATAATTTGAAAGGAATAGAGAGCCCATAAATAGACCCACAGAAATAAAGTCATGGACCTTTGACAAAAGTGCAAAGGCAATTGTATTAGTTTACTATTGCTTCTGCAACAAATTACCATAAACCTTGCAGCTTATACAACACAAGTTGATTATATCATAGTTCTAGAATTCAATGTCTGATATGAGTCTCAGGGTTAAAATCAAGCTTTCTACAGGGCTGAGTTCTTTTCAAAAGGTTCTAGAGGAGGTTCCGTTTACTGGTCTGTTTCAGTTCTAGAGGCATGCATTACTTGATACAACTTTTATTATCACATCTACTTCTCGGACTCTGACTCTTCCATCTCCCTCTTCTACTTTTAAAAACCCTGTGATTACACTGGACCCCCCTGGATAATCCAGAATTTTTTCATCTCAAGATCATCTGATTAGTAATCTTAATTCCATCTGCAAGTTTAATTCCCCCTTGCCATGCAATCTAATATTTTCACAAATGCTGGGATTAGGATATAAACATCTTTGGTGGGGAAAAGGGAACATTATTTTGCTAAGCACAGCAATTCAGTGAAGAAAAGGTAGTCTTTCAACAAATGATGAAAGACTAGAACAATTTGATGTCCATATGCAAAAAAAGGTGACTATTGCACAGATTTTACACTTTTCAAAAGAGTGAACCTCAAATGAATCGTAGACCTAAATATAAAATGCAAAACTACAAAACCTCTTGAAAAAAGATATAAGGTGAAGTCTAGTGACCTTGGGTTAGTGCTGAGTTTTTAGATAAAACACCAATAACATGAATTATGAAAGAAAATACTGATAAATTGGAATTTATTAAAGTTAAAAATTTTGCATGAAAAAAGACACTGTCCAGAGAATGAAAACACAAGCCACAATCTGAGAAGATATTTGGAAATATCTATCTGATAAAAGACTTGTACTCAAAGTGCACAAAGAACTCTTAAATTCAATAAGAATAAAGAACTCAATTTAAAAAAAGAACAAAAGACGAGAGCAGACACCTCACCAAAGAAGATATACAGATAACAAATAAACAAATGAAATATGCTCAACATTATCTGTCATTCAAGAATTGTAAATTAAAACTGAAAGGAGATATTACTATATGTCTATTCAAAGAGAGGAAAACAAAATGAAACAACTGAACAAAACAATCCCAAACTGATAATATTAATTGCTATCAAAGATGAGCGATAGGAACTCTTATTCTTTTGCTGGTAGGAATGCAAAATGGTATAGACACTTTGGAAGATTGCTTGGCAGTTTCTTACTATGTTAAACAATCTTATCATACAATTTAGTAATTGTATTAGCTATTTACTAAACGAATCTGAAAACATGCCTACATAAAAACCTGCACGTGAATGATTGCAGCAGCTTTATTTATAACCACCAAAAACTAGAAGCAAACCAGGTATCTTTCATTAGGTAAAATAATATATAAAATGTGTATATTATTAATATTCCATGATTTAAAAAATGAGTCATGAGGCCATTGAAAGACATGGATAAATCTTAAATGCCCATTACTACATGAAAGAAGGCACTCTGAAATGGCTATATACTTTATGATTCCAATTAAATAGATCCTAGAAAAGATAAACCTTATCCTAGTTTGACAAGTGTTTTGGGGAGTGAGAAAGTTTGAATAGGTGAACTACAGGACAATGATATTTTAGAGCAGTGAAATTATTCTGTATAATATTATAGTGGTAAATTCATGACACTGCCATGCCTTCGTCAAAACCTGTGGAAACTTACAACAAAAAGAGTACATTTTAATATATGTAAAAAAATTTTTAAATCACTTAGAACATTGTGGGATCCCAGTATGAAATGCAGAAATATGACAAAATAGTATATTTTTATCACAAAAGTTTAAAACAACTTCACTAAAGGGAGTCTGGGGGAAAGTTGCTGTCCTAAGTAACTTTGAAAATATGTGGAATCTATAAGACAAAAGGCAAATGAATCTGTACACAGCACTGTATTGTAGTTGGCAAAATCATTTCCCATAGGCATTTGAGTTAACAATTCATAAAGTGGAACTGAACAATCAAGTAACTGGACAGTGGATGGTGGGAGCCAAGTTTCTCACTGTTGGAGTAGGAGGTTACCATATGGTAATGGATTGAAGGTGGAGACATTAGTATGAACTCATGTTTAGCTTAGTATATGTATACTTACAAAGAGAAATATTATATACACATATATATATACACACATATATACATATATGGGTAAGTATACATTTATATTTTCTTCCTGTGTCAACTGAGAGGGCCTAGAAGCAGTCATATCCCAGTAGCAATAAGCATTTCTAGCACCTAGATCTTGGTTTCTAATATCACTCTCTAATTAAAAAAACAGGGCTTCTTGGAGAAATAGTTAATTCTAGGACTGGGAAAGGAAATACACAAGACAATCCTGGAGCATCTTGTGGTGACAGATCAAGGAAATGTCACCACCTCCCCCTCCAAAAATAAAACCCCACACATATAGAATGATAGGGGTATGCCAAATGGATACAAGAACCAACCAATGGCGAGAACTGGAACAATTTGAGCAACAGATAAAGCACTGTTGAAATATAGCCAAGGTATTCAAATAAATATCCATGAGTTCATACTGATGTAAATAAATATTGAATAAATAAATGAGCAGAAAAAAAACAAATGTAGATTCCCCTCCTTCAAGGAGATGGAACATAACTCCCAGTTTAAGAGTGGGTTCCACAGGATGATTTTCTTCCAAACAATACAGCATGGAAAGTGAGGAGGAAAGTAACTTTATGGTAGAGAACCCTGACAAACACTGCTTCAACCAGGTGGTCAAGATCCACGTCAATAGTGATAAGTCAGGTTGATATGTACCCTTGATATATGTGATGAAATGATACTTTACCTTTGTATTCTGCCTTCTAGAATATGTAAGCCCAGTCTAATCATGGGTAAAGCATCAGATAAATTCCCAGTGAGGAACATTCTACAGAATACCTGACCAGTGCTCCTTTAAACTGGCAAGATCATGGAAAACAAGGAAAGTCTGAGAACCTGCTGCAGCCAAGAGGAGCTTAAGGAGACATGATGCCTAAACATTATATGGCATTCTGGAGGGGATCCTAGAACTAAAAAGAAGGTAAATACTAAGGAAATCTGAATAAAGTAGGGTTATAATGAATAATAATGTACAATATAGTTCATTAAAAACAAGTGTACCATCTAATGTTAGATATTAATATTAGGGAAACTGAGTGTGTGATATTTGGGAACTCTAAATTGTCTTCATAATTTTTTATTCTGAATCTAAAACTGTTCTCAAAAAAGTTTATTTAAAAAATATTTTGTTAAAACAAGAGAAGGTGAAAGGAGGAACAAAAGATTTGAAAAAAACAAGATAAATAACAGTAAAAAAATAAAAATATATTAAATTCCTATGTAGCAACAGCCCAATTAAAAAGCAGAGATTTTCAGAATGGGTCAGAAGCAGGACCCATTTATAGGTTCTATAAAATGAATGAATTTTAAACATAAGGACACAAATAGATTAAAAGTAAAAAGATGCATAGAAAAATATATACCAGGAAACCTGTAAGCTTAGGAAAGTTGGAATGCTTATATTAATGTCAAATAAAGCATGTAACAAGGAATATCACAAAAGTAAAGAATGTAAGTGACAAAATGTATGTTTTGTTTTTGTTTTTGTTTTTTATTGTAATTGGAAGGTTGATCTACCTGATTTCTACAGCCCTTCCTTCTCTAAGTACTATGACTCTAGGGCTAGCCAGTAGCAAGTCTGATTCCTAAAGTGAGCACATTTTGTTATGTTTCTACAAGTCCTTAAAGGACTGTTGGATTCACATGGATAAATTCTGATGGGCTCTTTCTGAACAGATTTGTCTATGTGGAAAATAACGCAGAATATTTTGCTTGAATTCAAATGAAATTTGCATTAACCTTTGTAAGAGGGGAAGCATAAAGAAATAGCACAAGAGGTTTGTTGATATACCAGACCATAAGATTGTTTGCTTATGAAAGCTGTTGAACTATTTATTTGATCCACACCACACACATTCCGGAGGCACTGAACTGAAAGCATAATAAACCCTAGGGTGTGTATGTATTCTAGAGAAAGAGAGACTTGCATTCAAATGAATGCATTTTGTTTAATGTATGTTTTAGAACCATACTTGAAAAGTACTCTATGAAATTTCAATTTGATTTTGCTGGGTCATTTTCATTTAGAACTTAGTAAAAGCTAAACTACCTAATGAATATTTAGTATACCTTAGACAGTTCCGCATTTTCAAACCTGTATTAAAACGAAACATCAAAACAAAAATATATTAGTTTTCAAATTCCTCTTGGTCTTTTCCTTTTGTGCCTCCTAAATAAAGGTAGTTTAATATCTAGAAATACTGCTATAAAATGAAGAGGGTAATGAGTAGGAAAAGAGAGGTTAGAAAGCTGTAATCAATTGTGAGCTTCAATGCAATCATAAACCATGAGAGCTAAAGACATCTTATCTCTACCTTTGCCCTTTCGTTGTAATAATGCACACCAAGATTTTTAAGTAATATAAGCTTGAGATAAAAGCTGCAAAGTTCAATTATCTTTGCGATGAAACATTAGGAAGGAAATATGGATATGTTTGAATAAGTGATAAGAGTGGAAATATGACAACATAATGACATTTCAGTAACAAAATTAATTTACCTCAGCTATAAGAGACTATATTTTCCTAAACTGATTGCTACTGAGTTTTTTAAGTTAGTTTAGTGAATTATAAATCTTTTTCTGTAGATGCCTAGTAATTATGTATTCATTTCAATTATGAAAATGATTATAATATTTCAGCCTCTGAGGAGCTATAGATTTTTTCCCATCATTTAAACCGTTTTCTCCATTTTCTTAAACTCAGAATGACATATCCATTTTTAAACTTTTAAGGAAATACATGAGTTTAAATTTGATGTGATTATAATTTGCTTTGTTGAAAAACCTAATTTCAAAGTGTGCTTGTGTGCATGTGTGTGTGTACACATGTGTGTGCATGTTTATGTGTGTGGTTATGTGTGTGATTGATGTGGATGAAATAACTGAGTTATTTCAATGAAATACACAGACACTTAAAAACTGAGTTATTAAGTTGAGAAAGAATAGAAACAGACCAATGAAAGATTACAAAATAAGGGCATTTCCCCATCAGGCCATTCTTAATTTTAACTTAATGAAGGTGGGTGAGGGGGGATAGAAAAATTGGAAAAAGAATAATATAGTCTTACTTTGTACACATATAAGAGAATAAAGTTGGTAAATTATAAAGAACAAAAATGTTACAGAGATTCTTTTTGTAATGAAAAGCTTAAAATTAAGAGATAAAACAATTTGGAAGTAAGTGGAATAATGCCTTTTTCTCTTTTTCTTTAGGTTCTATAAATGGGTATTATCTCTCTGAAGTCGGAAGACACTATGGTAAATGTGAAGATGGCACAGCGTATATAACACTGCTCCTCAAGAGCTTTTGTTCCCTGATTTGAGGGCAGTGCAGGAGCTTGCCCATTGTACTTTTTGGCAATCAGAAAAAGATTTTTACTTGGAAAAGCAGAGAGTGAATATTTCTCGGGTTTCCTAAGGCCAGCATTTTTGTAAGCTTCTTTCCACTTCCCCCAACTTCATCTTATTGGTGGAATTTGTGGATGAAGTCCACGTAGGTAAATTAAGATTATTCCAGCCATGAATTGTTTGAGGCACATCCTTCTTCCTACCAGCTTCTTGTCTGGTGTCCAACATTAGGACAGAATCTTCTTTCTAAATGTACTTCTTAAGAGACCCCACAGTTTCAATGGAAGGAACATCATTCAAGGTTCCAAGATGGGTGGAGAATTTGAGGGAGGCGGTGTGGGCAATGCAGTTGCTGCCTACTCTTTTCACTTTCTCTTATCACGCCTTCCCTGTTAATGTGTGCATTCAAACTGATTCCTTCGGCATTTTTCTGACTTTCCATCTTGAAGCGATCCTCTTTGCACATCGAAGTTCCTCAAGCCTAGGAAGCTATCCTGAGCTCGATTAGAGTTGAGGAGCCTGCGGAAATAAGTTAGAGTATGTTTGAATGTATAGTTAAATTTTGCTGTTCGGACCTTTGATGTTCCCTGGCGAAATTCCCCTGTGAAGTGCTTCTGGAAGTCCTCAGAGGGTGTCTCATGGGCGCATGAACAGGTCTGTGCCTGCTGGCCACTGCGCGCCCCCCACCTCTGTGGCCTCCGGCCTGTGGACAGCAGTGACGCAGGTGCTCTGCCACTGCGTTTCCGGAGCTCCCTGCGGTGCTTGTAGAAATTTAGGTTTGCAAAAAATGTTATTATTTTGCTTGTAGTTTTTAAAATTCACAATAGTAGACAATGGCAGCATGCATTTCTGAAGTGCTAAGTTACTTTGTCTATCCTAAATATGAACTTCCAGATTTGGTGAAATTTCAAGACACGCTATATTGAAGGTCATATTTACATATAAAATTTTTAACTTTAGTAATGTCAAGTGTTTTTCTTTTCATGATGTAGATGCAAAACATCAAAATAACAAAACTGGCATCCCCCAAACTATTATTAATTATAATTCTTGGAAAAACCTTAATAAAATTTGTGATATTTATATTTTACTTCTCAGCCTATATAAATAGCCTTGAACACCAAGACTTTTACCTGAAATAGCCATTAATTTTTCTTTGAAATATAAAATGGAATCTGTTTTACATCATTTTTCTCTTGAGAAAAAAAGGCCAAAGTCACTTTCTTTGTTAATTAATTTTGCAGATAAATTTTGACTGCCAATATCCATAGCTAGTTGGGGCCTAATGTTTACAAATAAAGTAATGCAGAATTATTCTAAAGGAGCTTTTATTTGCCAAAAGCAAAACACGTTGTGCATTATAAATAACCACTGAACACAAATTGCTTGGTTGTGCCTCGTTTTAGTTCAATGTACAACTGCTGGTAAAAGCCATGTAGCTGCGTCTAAGTTTATAGGTATCGAAAATATAATGAGAGGCACCAGGGAAAAAAGAGCAGTTGTCACTTTTGTAAGAGTATAAAAAAATCCTCTTTTGCTTACATCCTAATGTAAGCAAAGGACTACTTTTTTCCTCCATTTAGTACAGAATCTTTGATCCTCCCCATATGTTTTCAAGGCCAGAGCCTAAAGTAATGTTCCATTTCATTACTCCCAAAATTGTTACAGAGAGGGCCATCTTCTTTTCTGTAAAAAACACAGGAAAGTGTACGTAATTCAAGAAATCTGTAGAATTAAAAAAAAAAATTCATGACTGCAATATAGACACATTATTTGCAACTTTTTCCTAGAGGAGTGATTGAGATGTCCCCATCTGGTGGCTGTAATCCAGTGCTGTGGAGTCACACAGAAACTCTAATCATTTCATCATGATGAAGACCAGTGCCCATATCAGTTTTGAAAAGCTAACTGCTTTCTAGTTTTAAAAATTGCGTATTTATTTGGGTAAAGGAAATATTGTAGTACTACTAATTCTTTAACTTTTTTAAATTGAGCTAAGTTAGATGTTAATTCTGTGAAGAGCCGAGTCTTTTTTTTTTTTTTTTTCTCCAGAATCTTAGATTTGTGCAGCAGGCTCTCTTCCTGACCTGAACTTCCTTCTTTGTCCATTCACAGTCACTCCAAGGTTGGCCTTAACATCTTCTCTCCATGCTTGTTGTAGACCTTGCTTCTCTGTGAAACCTGTCTTATATAAAGCCATAGAACAAAAGAGCAGGTATGTCACCCAAACTCATACTACAGATGAGAAAACTGAGACGTGAAGTTATTAAGCAACTTATCTGAGGTCTTCTACCTGGTTAACATAAGAATTGATATGGAGCTCAAGTCTCATACAGAGCAGGCCACAATATTTCCTTGCTCACTCTGGCTTTGCCTTTCTATGGATTCTTACAGTGAAGTACATTATTTAACACTTAATTGTGTATTGCCTGATGGTATTCCCTAAGTGCTTCTTGTGTCTGAACCTTCTGCTGAATACTGACTGCATGGTAGGTATTCTAGAAAGACTTGTTTATTGATTGGCATTGGTGTACATTAATGTGGATCATACCTCCTGAATGAGCCTTCTCATAAGACCAGAATGCAGAATTCCATTAAGATTTTCTATTCTTACCCTCAGGTTCTTGAAGATATTTCAAATACCAGTTGTAAGCATGCCTATTATTAAAAATCAATTCATTTTATATCAAGTTGCCCAATTTTTTTTTAAAGTAGAAAAGAAAAGTTTTTTTAGAAAGGAAAGTACACTTCCAGAAGTGGAAGTGGGCCTGAGCAAGAGAAGCATGGCTCAAAAGGCAGAGTTGCCAAATTTTAACACGTAAAATCACGGAAAAAAAAAAAAGGAGTGGAACTATATGATATTCTATGATGACAAAATATCATTTTTCACCATTGGAAAAGATAAAAAATGAAAAACTAGCTCATTGTGTTGTTTTCATATTCAGTGCTAAACAACTGGCATAAAAACTGAAGATTTCAGCCAATTATCTGGATATTTTATTTGTCTAATAAAGAATGGTATAGAGAAGGTATCCAGAATTCTATCATTGCTTAGTTGTCAGTCAAAAAGTCATTGTTATACATAAATATGATGTCATATCAATGCATAATAAACCTTTCTGTCAATCAAAAGTATTGTTATGTATAGACTTTGTGTCAGACATTTTAGGCCTTGCATTGAGATATGAAGTGCATGCAAATTAAGGAAAATTTAAAGATGGCATGGCCACAGGCAAATATATTTTAATAGAGTTAGACTTTACAGGGAAATTGACACTTGAGCAAAACCACAAATGCAAGTGAGTAAATATAGTTTTCTAAACAAAGAAGCCAGGTTTTCAAGAAGGAAAAAGAAATGTAATTTTATTGTTGTACAGACATATTTTCCATTTAGACAAATCCTCTCATTAAAATTCTGTAATTGCGAAAGGAAAAATAATAAAAGATACAAGATATTGAGACAAATTTCTTATCTCATTTTCCATATTTTCTAATGCTTTTAATAGAAACTTATTTACTACAGCTAATTTCAAAGGAATTAATTATCTGCCAAGTTAATTTATATTTAATGTTTAAAATAATACTTCCATCTGAAAATGAAAATTTTTGGTTCACTTTTCCTTTCTCATTACTAGCAAAATTTTTTACTGCATGAGTGTGCTATACGGATAAGGATTATGTACATGATTGTCTCTTGTCTGTCTCCCAACACTTCTGTTAGAGTGTGCTATTATCCTTGCTGTGGCTACAACCAAAATAAAAAAAGAATCAAGGAGTAGGGAACCATAATGTAAACTATGGACTTTGGGGGGTGATAATGTCATGCAGGTTCATCTATTCATCAGTGATAATAAATTTACCACTCTTGTGGGCTACATTGATAATGGGAGAGACTGTGAGTGTGTGAGACAGGGGATATGTGGAAAATCTCTGTACCTTCCTCCCAGTTTTGCTATGAACTAAAATTATAAAGTCTTTTTTTGAAAAATCAAGGCAAAAAGCATAGGGCCAATGGTATAAATTCACACCCTGTCTAACTTAAGAAGTATTAACATCTTCTGTGTAGGGCTAGCCTAAATATGATGCTTATGTAATCAAATGTGCTCCTTTAGGTAAGCCATTTAACCTCTCTCCCTTAGGGTCTTCATCTATAAACATATAAAATTGAAAATAAATTCATTCACAATAAATATATATTGAGTACCTTCTCTGTTCTAAATACTAGGATGGAACAATGAGCAAAATTGTGATTCAGTCTAGAAGAGAAGGCAGACTTTAAAAAATTCCCTTGTTCACTATTTAATTGCAGGTGGGATAAGTGCTCTGGAGAAACATATTTGAAATGTACAGCTGGGAAATCTAATATAATGAAAAGCAAAGTAAGATGTGGGCAGGAGGATAGTCCTGGTAATAAAACTGGCAATCACAAATGGTTTTTGAGAAGCTCGCATATGATAATTAGAAAGTGCCTTCTAAAGTATAAAGAGCTACATCTAGTGTAATCTAGTGTTATTAATTTGGGGGCTTTTCATTATAGTTCTAGAGTATCAACATCTAGCTCAGGATTAATATCATAGCTGCTAAAAAATGTGTTGAGTTGGCTCCTTTTATGGACTTTCTTGGCCTGAATTTATTCCAAAAATGAATTCATGTAATGCTAAACATAAGTTGTAAAGTTCAAGAAGTTATGAGTCGTGCCTGTCTTGTTCACCTTTGATGCAGGATCTGGTATATAGAAGACACCAAATAAACATTTAGTAATGGCCAAATGAACAAATGGACTTTACTGGTTTCATTTTACAGATGAAAAAGCTATAGACTAGAAAATTACCTTGTTCAAGGTCACAGGCTACAAAGTAGTACAATTAAAACTTCAACCCAGAATTCTTAGCTCTTAATCAATTTATTATAGTAAAATTTGTGAAGGACTATAAAATATATGATATCCATTGGTTAATGACATAGTGAATAAGACCAAAAATAGTCTCTAGAGGAAGATTTTTTTCTTCTCAGAAAAAAAAAATCAACCTTGCAGTAACATATTCTGTGTTACTTTTCCTTTGCAGTAGGCTAAGATTAAGTTTCTTCCATATCGATTACCTCCTCACCTCTCACAGAGGTTACAGTAGAATTTAGTAACTAAAAAAATTGTGGGGTATGGGTACCAATTACTGTCAGTTAATGCTAAATGCTTTGTAATGGTCAAAAGCATGGTAATAAAAGGAGTATCATTTTTCTCATGTAAAGAGAAAGGGACTGGGGATAAAATTCACCCTCATAATAAAGAGAATTTTTTTAAGTGCAGGTATTTGAGGGTTAAAACAGCTGCAGCTGAGAATAGAAGTCTGCCATATTAGTATCCATTGTTGCATAGCAAATTACCCTGAAACTTAAAGGCAGGCAGCAGAGCAGAGCGCTAAAGCATGAACCTACAGTCTGAGGAATACACATTTGAGCCCTGGCTCTGCACCTTTTAATTTACAAGATCTTGGATAAGCGGTTCTCCTCATGTGTAAAAGGGAATAATCACAGTACTACACACACACACACACACACACACACACACACACACACACACACACACAGAGCAACAATAAAAAATTATCTTAAGATTGTCCTCTGGGCCAGAAACACTTATTAGGGGTCAGGAAGTTAGGAGTGGATTAGCTGTGCAGTTCTGACTTCATGTGTCTCATGAGTTTGTAATCAAGGGGTCAAATGGAGCTTCCATCATCTGAAGGTTTGACTAGAGCTGGGGATTCACTTCTAAGAGAACTGACCAATACATCTGGGCCTTAGTTCCTCACCATGTGGACCTCTCAGTAGGGCTGATTAAATGTCTTCATGGTACAACTGGCATTCTCCAAAGTGAATGACTTCCAAGAAAGCAAGGCAGAAGTTATAATATCATTTATGATCTAAACCTAGAAGCCACACTCCATCATTTCTGCAATATTAGAATTATTTACCATGGAAGGGGGTTACACAAAGGCATAAATAGCAGGAGACAAGACTCATTGAGCGTTGTATGGGAGCCTGATCACCAGGTTACTCGGGAAAAAATGCCCTTCTAGGAAAGCAAGCAGATATTGAGATTAGAGTGTAAGGAAAGTGCCTACACTACCTAACTAATGAATTACAACATAATGAAATTTTAAATACTAGCTCTTCATCTGAATAAAACCCTATGTTTGTTTACGCTTTTGTAAAGCAAAGAAACTATTAAAATTTCTAAACGGGTTCAAACAAATAAGCAAAAACTAAGCATAAAATGTAGAAAAACATTGTTTCCTAGTATCAGGGGACTTATATTACATGTGAGGTTTGAGGTAATTGGTACCCAGAAGGGACCATATATATGTGGCTGAATAGTTCTGAAAATATCTCCATCCTGCTGACCAATTCACAGAGAGATGCTGATAACACAGCTGGAGGAGGTCACAAAGTTTCACTTGCTAGACAGTAAAAGAGGTTCTATGAAGGAGGTGGAGGGGCAGAGAGATGTAGGAATTTTGTAAAAGGACAGGAAGGTAATTTGGACCAATAGGGTAGACCGGAACTTACCCAGAGATCCCCAAAGCGACTTTACCACCAAACCAAACAATAAGAACAACCTCATCACACAAGGCAAGCGATTTAGACTATTTGAGACCAATTCACCATCAAGTGCCTCTGTGGGAAACTTGATTTAAGCCCAAAGATCGGCATTTCTTACTTTCCTGAGGAAGTATATGTTCTCACAGTTCCCAGCCCAAAATGAAACATGCTTCAAAGTAGGTCAGACCCGAATGACAGCTCTCAGGGGCTTTGCAGTACACCATGCATGCAAAAAAAGAAAAACCAAGCTGCTTAGAGAAGAGTCTCAATTTTCAGATTTTAGAATGGCTTCTTTAGTTGGAATGAAGTGCAAAATAATCCTTTGTACATATGGAATTACTGAATTAAGAATTTTGGCCATGCATTTTAACTTGGAGCTTGATTTCTCTTCATCATGCATCCATTTTTGAGAACTTGCATGCCTGATACAAACCCAAACACTGTTATTAACAATTATTTCATTGATTTTTGTCACAATAATATCCCTGACAATCTGAATATACTCAACTCATTTTTCCAAGTGTTCTGAATTACTTGAAGTAACAGTTATTAATAACAATTTGGGGTATCTGTACATTTGATACTAAAAACAGTTCAGGTTATCAATGATAAAGAGGTAGATAGTTGTGCTTTCTCAAATGGCAAGAAAGGGGCCACACTTAATCTTGAGTAACATAAATGAGTGATACAGGTGTACTTTTTACTCATTAAGGGTATGACAGTGAAATAGGGTTTGAGAGTCTTTGGCAATATAAAGTGACTCTTCCTGCATGACTTCTACAACTTGAATCCAATCTACCTTTTTGAATCATGTCTACTCAAGCTCCTTTCATTCATTGCCCCTGTACATAACCCATGCCTTCCCACTTGTAGGCCTTCGCTCATTTTTTCCCTTGGCTCTTCTGATTAGCAATATGTGTCTAATTCTAGACAGTTTTTAAAAGCTTAGATGATATCTTCTCCATGAATGTCAAGTCTGGAAAACCAATCTCTCTGTTCTTAGAACTCTTAAAAATATCTTTCTTTTGGCACTCATCATTTGTTTCATGATTGTGACACAGGGCAGGTTTAGATAAAGTGATTGATTGATTAAACAAACACTTATTGAGCATCTATTATGTTCTTTGAATTGAGAATACAAAAATGATTAATCACGGACTCCCTAGCAAGAGTTTATATTCTACCAGAAGTGACAGATGTGCAGATTACAGCTTAATATAATGAATTCCATAATGAAAATATAGATGATGGGCTGTGGATGCACAGAAAAAGGAATGACTCAGTATTCACACATTTAATTTAACAAACACAGATAAATTACTATTGCCAGAAACTGTTCTAAGTGCTGTAAAATATTAATGTATGTCATCCATCTAACGATCCTACAAAATATACATATTATTATTCTTCCTAGTTTACAGATGAAGAAATTGAGGCATGCTCACACAGCTGGTAGATGGCAGAGACAGGATCTGATTCAGGTAGTCCAAATTTTTGCTCAGAACTACTCAACTATGCTGACTCAATATATATTTAATGATCACAGAAGTTATAGAAATAGACTTATTTCCAAAAGAGCTGATGGTTCTGATGTCTCAGCACTCAGTACACTGCATGTGATAGGAACTCTGTGAATGCTTGTGAAATAAATGACTTTATTTTTGAAAGATATATAAAAGTATGACTGGCAAAGAAAAAGTAAAAAGGGCATTCCTAGCAGATGGATGGAGATGTGCCAATATATAGAAATATGAAAGGACAGGGACTATTTACAGGACTGTGGAAAGTTCTGTGCAAAGGTACTAGGTGGATTTGCCTGATTTCTATTGTTACCCTTTCCTCTAGAGCTAGAGCTGCCCCTTTGAGCTGTGTTGTCCAGACATGTGCATGAGGCTAGGTTTGCCAATGGGGGGCTCTGGCCAGACACTGCAGACCAGAAAGCAGATATAGGCCAGAACATCAGCCTCTCTTGCTTGAGCAGTGCCTCTGGCAGTGGCTATATCTCCTGGCTGGTTTCCACCAGGCAAATTTAGCCCCTGGTCCCTCTTTTCTCTCACCCAGGTATGCTAAGTGGCCTACTTACACTTGCTTATGGCTGAGCTGCTTTACCATCCCTTGCTCAATTTCTTAGCTTTTCTATTTTCTGCGTAAGCAATTCCTAGCACTAAATTCCTTTTCCCCCAAAAAATTCTTAGATAGGTTTCTATTTTTATGGTTAGACTCTGACTGATATATTTAGAATATTAAGAAAAGAGTATATTCGTCATATGAGAAAAAAAGGTTGAATTTTTCATTGGTTAATAGAATAAAAATTTTAATAGTACTGTTTATTTACTCCACCTTTAAGAAATTACTTTATGTCTTATAAAATACATTATTTATTGGTACAGTGGCATGTAAGTAAGTATGTATTGTGAATTAAATATACTATATAATTTAAATCTAATGTATTTATACTTACATATTTACATTATTTAAGATGTATCTTTATGTACTACATGAATACTCATTTATATGTATCATAATATATATTTAATATCTTTACATATATTTAAATATATATTTTGAGATATTCATTCTCAAAGATTTTCTACTGATTGGGCATTCATTTGAAAACTTTGGAGTCTCTATGTAAAAATTAATTTAGTTAATGTTATTATAATGCCAAAAAAATTCATAATCCATGAACATCTTTTCTTAGTTATAGGACCCTGCTGTGTGAGAACTCATCACAGAATGCTGTTAAAATAGTATCAGAGAATGACTTACGTGCACAGGTTTCATTTTTCTCCAGATGTGTTTTAGCTAAGGTAATCATTGTAACATTGGCAAAAAAGAAAGAAAAAAAGATAGAAAGAAGGGAAGGAGAAGAGAGAGAAAAAGGAGGGAAAGAATGAAGAACAGAAGGAAATCTATTCAAATGTTATGTGGACAAAAATAAAAAGATGAAAATGGCTCCAAAAGTTCAGCTTTCCATTCTCTCAACACTGTCCCCAGGGTGGAATAATTTTAGAGTTCCAGAAATTCTTCCATTTGGATGGCTGGTACCTACAGAGGACATGTGGTTCCTCTGGAACATGGCTCATCTTTTCTTACTTTAAATCAAATGAAAGAATAGGGCTGAATCCAGGAAGTCAGATAGACAGAATAGCTGCAGTTGAGATGATGTCTGTCTGTGTTTACATTTCTTCCATACTTGATAGGTGGCCAGACAGATTATTGAGAACTCTGGTGTCTATTCACTTGTTAAAGGTCAAGCATAATTTATTTTTATTTCAGATGAAAATAATAAAAAGTAATAATAAAATAATAATAAGAAGTACCTATAGGGAGTTCTAAATTTTTTCTTGCACTCTACTTTAGAGATTACTGTTTTATATAATTTTCCACTTTATTTGGCATTTGAAAATGCTAGTCACTTTTATTTGTGTTTTCAAGTGACCCAAGGGGAAGAACAGAAGGAGGAGAAGAGAGAAACAGCTAAAATAGCTCAACACCTGAGCTTGCTCATACTGCTCTTTCTCAGGTTCATGCTTCTGCACCAGTTAGTTCAATCTGGACAGAACCCCGGGAAATGAGGAAACCTATAGAATAATTTCTCTGCGTTGTGCTTTATGTTTCAGAGTAGCTATTTTCAACTAGTATCACAGAGAGCTGCTATGAGCAACTGTTAAATTACATAGGAACTTGACTTCACACTGTTTATTGAAGAAATGCTGGAGTATATTAAGTAAAGTTTTATTGTGCTTATATGTTTCTCAAATACAACCACAATGCTAAGTGCCTTTATTAGAGTGCACAAGTTGGTATAGCATTTGCAATATATAAATCTTCAAAATATATTTTTTATTTTTACATAATTTATGAAAACAAGGTAAAGTAACAGTTTACTCTAATTTTTAGGAAAAGAAACAGAAATTGAAAATAAAATAAAAAGTCTTGATGTAGAAAATGCATTTAATCTACATGGTTGGAAGATTATAAGAATATATGTATGTCATAAAATATATGCTTTGCAGAGTAATTTTAAGAAATAAGAAAATCTAATCTCCTTCTGTGAGAAAACCAGCACTTAATTTCCTTTGGGTTCTCTCTTTTCTGTTCTTGAGAATTACAAATCTTTAAGCCTTATCTGTTATACATCTTCCCTAGTGCTTAGTTCTTGGATTTATGTTCTATTCAAGTACTGATTACATTAAATAATAATGTTAATTCTCAGTAGTTATTAGTTAAAATTAGCTAAATTATTTGAAATCTCCCTATCATGATAAAAATACAATTTAAAATACCTTTGTTACTTTTTCTGGCAAGGGAGAATCATTATTATAATCACCATCTTCTAAAGATAGCATTTATTACTTCTGTATAGAGAGCATTGCTAGACCTACCCTTAAAAAGTGTACACATAAGGATATAAAGGTGGCAGTCATTTTTATCTCTCCCTACCTCCATATTGTTACTACTAAGACAAGTGACAAGATTTGCTTCACAATCGAGTGCATGCAATACTGAAGGGATAAAAACTTGCTAGGTATAGTCTGAAAACCTTTTTAAAAACATATGAGAGTGAACTTTGGACTTTTCTATTTTTCTGTCTTAGATGCATGCTGTAATAAAGTGTGTTTTCCAAGCATATTTTAAATATGCATATATATTTATGTAGGTATGTATTTCCAATATTGGTTTATTTAAAGGAAAAATAAATTTTCCAAAGCATGGATTCCAAAGGGCAGAATTAAAATTTAAAAACACTTTGAGCTAATTTTAATATTTCAGGCTTTAAAAAAAGTAAATGAGGTAGTAGTAGTTAGGAGGATACTCATTTGGCTGCTCAAAAAGCTGTGTCTGGGTTCTGGGACCCCTCAAGTGTAGCAGCAGCTGCGCCCATAGATGATCCTGCACCCATTCCAAGAAGTGCCTGGCTAGAAGTGGGAGATCTATGTTTCCCGTCTACCTATGCCAAGTGCAGGGATAAGCATTGTCAAGACAGTGCAATTCTTCTCTTTGGGTTTGCCATGAATGCTGTGGTTATAGTTTTCCAAAAAAAAAATAAAAAAAAGATAATGAAACTGTTAGGGGAATTTGATCTTTTCAAAACTCTGCTGCATATTAGAAACATACTCATTCCAAAAACTATGGAATGCATGAGTTTTCCAATTTTTATTCTCTTCGGATTTGAAAAATAATCTTCTTAAGCCAAAACATTTTCTGAGACAGAGAAAAAATATTTATTTTCTGAAAACCTAATGTACATTTGGGGGCCATAATAGGAGAGTTGTTTTATTCATCATTAATGGACATATTTTAGAAGCAAACAGCATAATTTAAGGAAAATATTAAAATGATACTATTATATGCCTAAATTTTTAGGAGAAATAGCTTAATAGAATTAAAATTGAGGAAGAAAAAAATTAAATCAAAGAATGAGAGATGAGGATAAGCATCAAGTTCAGGTGGATTTAGGTTAGACATTACAGAAAAGATTCTAAAAAGCCACCCTGCCACATTGCTACAATTCCACCTTAAAAACCCATTACTTTATGATTTCTTCTAGGAATCATTTTGTCACTCTCAGATTTTTCCTCTTCCTAAATCAAATATCTAAAAGTCCTAGGCAAATTAAATCATGATTAATGTCAAATGTACAGTTTGAACCCAGGTCTTCTTTCTGCTACCCTGGTGCTATTTATCTGCTAGGAATCTTTCTGAAAGTGGGATTTTTAATTCAATGCTAACCTTAAAAAGTAAGTATACTCTTGATCATTTCAAAGCCCATATTTGTGTTTATAAATGGTGCTAAGTAGCTCAATTTTAATTATTTTTGACTGAAACAGATAGGAACTTAATGAATACCAAGTGATGGCCAGATGAGGTGAGGAAGCACTATGCCAAGGAAAGTTTCCCAGAACTTTGAAAATCAAAAAAGTGGTGGGCTCATTGCCTGACTACTTGGTACATAGTAGTATAGAAATGTCAGTAATCACTAGCATCAAATGCGTAAGGTAGAAGTAACTGAATTTAGGAAAAATATTATCTCATTAAAATAATTGGTAAATTTAGGTCTCATTGGTTACATAGATTTGGCTAATTTGTAAGTGTATGTTATTTCATAGTTGTATAAAACTTTTGAGCATTTAGGGGTCTGAGAGAATTCATCTCTTGAAGACAAAATATTGCTCAAGTTTAGCAAACTTGGTCCTTCACCATGCTGAGCCACCCATGCTATCTTGCCCACCCCTACTCCCATTTGTAATTTGGAAAACTGGTGTGTGTGTGTGTGTGTGTGTGTGTGTGTGTGTGTGTGTGTGACTGCACACATGTAGCTATTTGTGTTTATATCAGCAGCAAACACAGAGAACCAAATCAAAAGTCACAGGACCCAGGTCCTTGAGTGCCTAATTCACAGCTGAGGACCATTGTTTACAGGGAGATAACTGACTTAGAGATAGCAAGACAACCACTTTTATATATTGTGTTTGTATCTGAGCCCAAAATTTGCAAGTGTTACTCATTATTTCTTCTCATTTCTACTCTCACTTGAACAATTTCTTTGGAGAAACATGTATTTAAAATATATATATATATATATATATATATATATATACACCTAATTTCTAGAAGTTCCAAGAATTGGGAAGGATTCAAGTTCATTCACTTTGCTTTGTCACTTGGGGGCAGAGCTGGGATTGGAATGTAGGATAGCTGAACTCCAGAGCCTGTCTTTTGACATCTTTATTTCACAGTCTAAAAGGTAATTGGTAATTCTGAAGTGATGATATAAAGACAGTCTATCGGCTGTTTGACAGTGGCTATCACATCACTGGAGTAACTATGTCATTGAGTTCTAGGAGACAAATGAAGTTCTAGTTCTATGAAGCTCTATCAGGCAATTTTCAGTTTCCTTCCATCTTCCCCCAACATCCTTTTGATAAATTCGTATTTCCAGCACGAACCTAACCACATCTCCAGTCCTCAAAACTGGTGAGAACTGTATCAGTTATCCACTGCTGCATAACAGACCACTCCAAAACTTAGTGGCTTGAAACAACAATGATTTAGTAACATGATTCCATGAACTGACTGAACAGTTATTCTGCTCCACATAGTGTTGGCTGGGATTACTCATGTGGCTGAATTCATCTGGTAGCTGGGCTAAGGTGCCCCAGTTCTCTGCATGGTCTCTCTTGCAGAATAGTCTAGACTTCCTTAAAGGCAGGTGGCTGGATTCCAAAACAAAACAGCCCCAAAACTCCAACATGCAAGGGCTTATTGAGCTTCTGCTTGATATCACACTTTCTAGTGGCTAAAGTACTTCACATGGCTAAACTCATGGTCCATGAGTAGACTACAAAAGAGCATGAATAAAGGGAGTGTGACTAATTGGGGGCCATCAATGTAACAGCCTACCATAAGAACCTAAAAATAAATTCTAGCTATGTATCAGTTTAAATTTTTTTCAACATATTTTCAAAAAGTCTGGTATACAATTAACATATGATTAGGTATGAAGACAAAGAGTGCTATTAACTAATAAAGAAGGGAACATGACACATATACAAATCTATAATGAGATTTTCTCCGGTGTGAAATAATAAGAAATATATACATTGGCCTTTGCCCCCATTTTCTGACACAGAGCTCCTGAAAACATTGTAAATTCCTAAGTGATAAACACTAGGATTCATCTCTTGTTTTAATATTTGGTCTTTGACTCATCCTAGACTGTGTAAATTTCTAAGTGATTAAAATACCAGGAGTAACTTTTTTTCTGCTGAGGCTGCTCTGGGCAGGCTCTTGGATGGCTCCTTAATGGGGGCTGGTCACCAGAAAGACCAAGCAATGATTAGAGGCTTGGAATTTTCATTCCCATTCCCAATTCTCTTGAGAAGGAAGAAGGGCTGAAAATAGAATTAATTTAATTGTGCCTACATGATAAAGCCTCTGTTAAAACCCCAAAAGTACAAGGTTCGGAGAACTTCCAGGTTAGCAAGCATATATACAATGGGAGGATGACATACCCCAACTCCACAAGAACAGAAGTTCCTATAATCTGGACTTCACAGACCTCACCCTATATATCTCTTTATCTGGCACATTGGTATTTTTTATTATATTCTTTATTACATAATAAACTGGTACACATAAGTAGGTGTTTCTCTGAGTTCTGTAAGCTGTCTTAACAAATCAACTGAATGCAAAAGGGAGGTCATGGAAACCTCTGATTTGTAGCCAGGACACAGAGGAGTTTTGGTAACTTAGGAACCTGCCACTTGTGATTGGCATCTAAAGTGAGTGGGGGGAGTCTCATGGGACTGAGCCCTTAACCTGTGGGCTCTGACACTATTTCCAGGTAGATAGTGTCATAACTGAGTTAAATTGTAGGATCCCCAGCTGGTGTCACAAGAATTGCTTGGTGTGGGAAAAAAACCCCACACATATTTGGTGACCAGGAATGTCGGAAGTAAAGTGTTGTGACTGTGGTAGTAGTGTGCAGGCAAAGGAGACACACAGGTATGGAAATTTGGAACAGACTCAAGAGCAGTTCTACTTGTACCTCTCCCTTTACTTTCAAAATAAATCCCAGTTCATGGCAAATGATGCATAAAATGAATCTGATGTGGTTAGGAAAATGGTGCAAACATGCAAAATTCAACTGCATTAGCAAAAATTAATGTCAATAAGGATCAGCGAAGTTCCAGTCAGGATGGCAGAGGAGGTAAATGCTGTGCTCGCCTCCTCTCACCACCACATCAAAATTAAAACTAAACTATAGAATAACCATCGTTGGGAGTTGTCTGGAGTCTAGCTAAACATGAGTCCTACAACTGGAGACATACAGAAGAGGCCACCTTGAGACAGGTAGCAGGGATGGGGATTAAAAATGAGCTGGGCCCACATCTGAGTATGGTAGTTGAGAATTGGGAGGGATATCTCAGCCACGAAGGTCCCCCAATGAGTGAGAGGTCCCAGCCCCACACTGAGCTCCCCAGCCCAGGGTTCCAGTGTGGGAAGAGAAATCCCACACCTTCTGGCTATGAAAACCAGCAGAGACTATGACTGAGTGAAATGGAAGGCAGCTGGAATTGCAGACATTTCTCTCAAGGGGCCAACACACGGACTTACTCACTGAGGGACTCACTCACTCTGAGTTGTAGTGCTGGGGCAGCAGCTTGAAAGGCACTGGGGACATACAGGGAGGAACTGAATTGTCCAGCTGGCCAAGGGCTGGAGGGGCAGCTTTCTCCTGGACAGATGTGCTAGCAGCCATTGTTCCTTTGTTGAGCCCTCAACCCTCCTGGCAAGTGGATGCAGGTGGCTGCCATATCTGAGTCTCTAACACTGATTACCCCACCCTGGAGGGCCCCAAAGACCCTGCCCCTTTCAATTTACAGTCTCACTCAAGCCACTTCCTGTGGCTTTTCCATACAAATGTCCTATCTTAGCACTCATACTGCAGACTTTTCTAAAAGCTCCTAAAGATGAGAAAAACCCAAATAAACAGCATCTGGCTTCAGTGTGTTCCGTACCTTTTGCTGAGCAGTTGCAACTCCAGCACTGGTGGCAGCTGGCCTCAGTTTGTAGTTTGGCCTCTTGAACTACCTCCAAGATCAGAGTGGGAGAAAGACATCTGTGGATTGCTCAGTGGCTCATACCAGGTGGGCAAGGTACAGACTGTGGCTAAACTTGGCCTATGGCGGGGCTCCTCCCAGGAGGTCCTGGTGTGGCACACCAAGTAGCCAGCTTCTAATGGAGCAGGAGAACCACCCGAGGTTACATGTGAGGACAACACACTCAAAGGGCAGACTGGGCAGAGAGAGGAGCCCTGCTAAAGTGAATCCTGCTCTGTAGGGTCAGTTCTCACAACCAGTGAGCCTGAGGGTCAATCACACCTATTGATGTGCAAATAGCAACCAAGGATCAACTACAACAGAAGGGCACACACAACTCATATGAGGGACACACCAGGCGCACGCGGCTCAGGTGACCAGAAGAGAACACACATAAGGCCACTCTACTAAGACTGAGAGACTTAGCAGCCTTAGCTAATACATAGAAACAAACAGGGAGGCGGCTAAGGTGGAAAGGCAAAGAAACATCCCAATTGAAAGAACAGAACAAAGCTCCAGAAAAATAATTAAACAAAATGGAGACTATCAGATACAGAGTTCAAAACAGTAGTTATAAGGATGCTCAGTGATCTTGGAGGAAGGAGAGTTGATCTCAGGGAGAACTTTAACAAAGAGAAAATTAAAATAGAGATAGACAAAATAAAAAAGAACCAGTCAGAAATGAAGAATACAATAACTGCAATAAAAATACATTAGAGGGAATCAATAGTAGATTGGATGAAGCAGAGGATCAAATCAGCGATTTAGAAGCTAAGGTAGCAGAAAACACCCAATCAGAACAGCAACAAGAAAAAGGAATCCATAAAAATGAGAATAGTTTAAGGGGCCTCTGGGACAATATTAAGTGTACCAACATTTGCATCATAGGGGTACCAGAAGGAGAAGAGAGAGAGCAAGGACTGAAAACCTATTTGAAGAAATAGTGATGGAAAACTTCCCTATCCTGGCGAAGGAAATAGACATACCAGCCCAGGAAGTGCAGAGAGTCTCAAACAAGATGAACCGAAAGGGACCCACACCAAGACATCATAATTAACATGCCAAAGGTTAAAAACAAAGAATCTTAAAAGCAGTGAGAGAAAAGCAGTTAGTTAGTTACTTACAAAGGAGATCTCATAAGACTGTCAGCTGATTTCTCAACAGAAATTTTGTAGGCCAGAAAGGTTTGGCATGAAACATTTAAAATGATGAAAAGTAAGGACCTATGACCAAAATTACTCTACCAAGCAAAGCTATCATTTAGAATTGAAGGAAAATAAAGAGCTTCTCAGAGGAGAAAAAGCGAAAGGAGTTCATCATTACCAAACCAGTGTTAAAAAAATGTTAGAGGGACTTTTTAAAGAAGACGATGAAAGATTAAAGATATGAATAATGAAATTTCAATAACTATATATCTACCAACAATTACTTTAAATGTAAATGGATTAAATGTTTCAATCAAAAGACAGGGGGCTGAATGGATAAGAAAACAAGAACTCTACATATGCCACCTATAAGAGAATCACTTGAGATCGAAAGACACATACAGACTGAAAGTTAAGGGATGGAAAAAGATATTTTATGAAAATGGAAAAGAAAAGAAAAGCTAGGGAAGCAATGTATATATACTAGACAAAATAGACTTTAATACAAAGTCTATGACAAGGGACAAAAGACCCAGTAATATAACTTCTGGGTATTTACCCAAACAAACCCAAAACACTACTTCAAAGAGATCTACGAATTCAGGAGAATATATGCATAAAAGCACGCACACACCCACAATGGGATATTTCTGTCAGGATGCTTGAATGACTTTATTAATGGACTTCGTGGTTAAAACAACCACATTGACTGCCCTACGGTATAGATACTTTTTATTCAGTTCTCTTCATTGGATCAGATGGTTCTTTTACCCATATGATCAATATGTTATATGACCTGTAAATGGTTGGTCCAAACTTCTATGGCTGGCATTATTTTATTCAATGATGCTCTCTATGCAGAAGTAAACACAAGTAAGGCAATAATTTAATGAGATTAAGTCTGACAATAACTTAGGGACTGTTTTACTGCAGGATGTGGATGACTTCTAATCCTCCTTATGAATTAAAAGAGTGAATCATTTTTGGTGTCATCAGCGCGGTAGTTATAAATAGAAGTCAGACTGAGGGAGCAGTTTTTTAAACGAGGCCCATAACCCTAGAATTTTTCCTGCCACAGATTACCCTGAATCTCATCCTAACATCTGCCTAGAACAGGCCCTCAATGACGCTTGCTTTAACGAGTGAAAATGCTTTCCACCTAAAGAAACACATATAAAAGGGGTGCTGAGCCTTCCTGCCCACCCCCCCCTAAATATTTCCTGGAAGTTTTAAACTCAATATAGATGCTGAGTCTCTACCTCCTCCCCAAATATTTGTGCAAGGATAGTACCAACGATGAATACAAATGTGAAGCTGAAATGCCCCACACTTCTGGGCGCTTTCCACCGTGTTGGTGCTAAGTTTGGGGTGTGTGTGTGTGTGTAAAAGTGTAAAATCCGGTGTTTTCTTAATGAAGGGACAGAATTGACGCCAATAGGTCATCTCCCGCAGTGAGCGGTCTGCATCATGATTTTTCCTCCCTGGAGTGGTGGAGACCATTCCGCACGCCCTTAGGCAGCCGGACAGCACTTGTACTTCAGGTTTACAAAGTAAGCGGAGACCCCGGCCTTCGAGCTGAGCCCCGAACGTGTCTGCGAACCTGGATGCCGGGGAGTCCCGCGGAGAGGGGAGGTGGCGTTAGCCTGGCCCGTCCCGCGGAGGACCGTCCCCCACAGGGGCGGTTGTGCTGGGAAGGAGCGAGGGAGCGGGGGCAGCACCCTCCTCCTCCTTTTTTCCTTTTTTTCCCCCAGAACTCGCGCCTCAGCCTGAGATTGGGGTATCAGCACCTGTTTATGAAAACCATCACCGCAGTCCCGCACCACCCCCCGAGCGCCTCGACTCCCATTCAAAGCCGCGACTTTAGGCCCCAGAGAGAGAGGGACAGACCGGGGAGCGCGCGGTGGGTGGGGTGGGGGGTGGGGGGGTTGAAATAAATAAATAAATAAATAGGCGGGAGCGCGGCGCGGGGCGGGCGGGGAGCGGCGCGAGCGAGGCGCGCCCGGGACGCGAGGCGGCGGCGGGCGCAATTAGCCAAACAAAGCGATCATGGCGGGTTGTTTGCCCTCGGCCGCGCCGCCGCCGGCCCCAGCAGCCGGCCGAGCTGCCCCCGCGCCCTGGCCGGTAAGTGACGCGGGCGCCGCCCCCGCCGCCGCGCGCGCCGCCCCGCCCCGCCGGCCCCGGCCCCGCCACTCCCCCTCGGCGGGCGCCCCAGCCCCCTCTGCCCCCGGCGCAGCTGGGCGCCGTGCGGGGGCGGTGACGCGGGGCGCTGAGCCTTTGCTGCCGCCGCTGCCGCCGCTGCTGCAGCCATGGGGGGAGGAGGGAGGGGACGGGGCAGCGGAGCAGCCCGGAGGGCGGAACCCCCTCCCCGGGCAGGCGCTCTCCCTCGGGGCCAGCCCCGTTGGCGGCCGCCGTCCTGCTGGCCTGCACCTCTGCCTCCTGGGCCTGGGCCAGAGCAGCACGGCCCAGGAGCGCGCGCCGGGGTGAAGGGCGCGCGCGGATGGCGAGGGACAGGCCCGGCCCCGGGAGGAGTCACCTCCCGTCGGGGCCAGTGCCCTCCCTGGAGGTCTCCGCCGTGGCGGCGCTCTCTCCTGACGACCTTCCTCTCCCTCCTTTCCTCGCGCCCTCATTTCTTGTCTGCGGCCGGCCTCGAGGCTGAGAACCTGACTGCGAGGTCACCTCCAAAGGCTGACCTTGCCAGCGCCACCAGGCCCGACGGCTTTTCCAAAGGCTGGCCCTTTCTTCATCTCTTTGGCCTCGGGGTTCACTTTTTTTCCCCATAGGATGGAACGCTCTCTGGTTCCTACAGAAGCTTTTAGGCGACTGTCTTTGTGCTGAGGTTGGCACAGGGTTAGTAAGAGGTGGACTATTGACAGGGAAGCAACACAAAGGCAACAAATGGGGGGGGGCAGAGGGCAATGTCACCAACCACAGAGGGGGCTCTCTGTTTTCCCAGGAAAATGGTTTCCTTTGTGGGAATCCTTCAAGCATCGTCGTCATTAAAGTGACATGTTTTCTTTGTGGAGAGAAAAACGAATCCTTTAGGTCTTCAAGTTAATCTCAGTTTTCCTTGTAATAAAACTTCTTTTAATGTTTAGTAGATTTAATAGTTTGCTTTTTACATTTTTCTTGCTTCCCCTTTCCACAACTTCAGTTAGTATATCTTTTCTGTGTCTGTTTGGGGGGAAATCACAGTCAAGGACTTGTGTCAGAGCAGGACCAAGTTAGTGGCATTTAAGCAGCTTTGGCACAGGCGTGGCTGGGGACCAAGACAACAGAACCAAGCCCAGTTGCTTCTCTTGCACACATTCTTTTGAGTTTCTGACATCACACGGCTGACTGGTTGCTAATAGACATTGTAATTTGTAGTTCAGCAAATTGCTGTATCATCTGAGAAAGAAAATGCTGCTTAAAAAAAAAAAACCTTTGTATTATCATAGCAATTATATATTTTCTATACAATACGATTCAAGTGCATGAAGTTTTGATTCATAATTTTTATTATATCCTCTCAAAGGCCCATCTTTCCTTCTCCTTAAAAGTACCAAACATTAGATCATTGAATCTCATTTATTAGATTCAACCAAATTATATCTATTTATTGCTTGTTAATCACCAAAGCAACTTTCTGTCCAACCCACTACATCTTTAATAAAGCAAAACTTACTTTACAATTATAATTTGGCAAGCAGAGCCCTACACCTTACCATCTTGCCACTCAGTCCTTTTTGACACACTGGCATTTCAAAAACAAAAACGTACTCACACCTCAGGATAAGATTGGGAGTGGGTGGCAAGCCTCAGCTACCTTAAGAACCCAGAACTTACTGGAGGCAGAAGCTTCCACTGAAGGGTTTATGTGTCTATTTTCACTGTTTTGTGGACATTAGAAAAACAAAGTTGATGCTTCCATAAAGAGCTTTTACCCAGACACTTAGTTCACCAGTTAGCTCGAGATACCATTACTCAGTAACCCCAAGTACATTCTCATAAATGGATTTTATGTTGACTTCCTGCCCATACCAGGTCAGAGATCATAATCATGGAAGGAAGTGAATTGACCTCCAAAGTGACTTTAACAGAAGCAGAAAGATCAGTCTTTGGGTTATAGATCTTGCTGACCCATTAAGGGCCAGTAAATTAGTAGACTACACTTGAGTTGACACTTCTGATCCCACCTTAATGGGTTGATTAACTGATGGCTGCTATCTTCATTATGGGCTATTAGCACATTGTTAAATCTGAACTTAGAGTAAGAAATTGTTTTTATGTTTACTCTTTAGTTCCCAAGGTTAATCAATATTCATCATGGCCTTCAATTTTTTTTTTTAATGTAACTAAAGAGGTTCGTTAAATAAACCCTTTGGTAGAGAAAATAAGATTTAATACTGTATATATGACTTTGGGATGAAAAATAATCTAGTTAAAGAATTTGCAACATACATAAAAGTATCCATTTCAAAACACCATCTCCACATGGAAAAAAATACATGTAATATAAACATTAAGGATTGAAATCGACATTCTTCTCTGTAGTAGCTAGCACCTCGACCCTCTTATTTTCTGTGTGTATTTAAATGACCATGAAATTTAATGTATGGTATTTAGTCTACCAATAATTGTATGGCATGCTGGCTAAGAACAGCACTTTGTAGTCAATACTTAAGCCTAGACTTTGCCTACATGTGTAAATCATAGGCCCCCAATAAAGCACACATTTGTGAGCAATAAATGTTAGAAATAAATCTTTAGTCATTGGTGTTTCTCTTTTCTTGGCCTTCCTGAAATTTCTGGAACATTCCAATGTCTTAGGAATCTTGGTGGAATGGATATCACCAGTGATACTCTTTAATGTCACCATTGGTAATCAGTATGTCAATAATTCTGGGAAATCTACTTAAGAAACTTGTAAAATTTAAACTCCTAATCATATGATAGATTAGGAATTGTATAGATCATTTGCTTCATATGGAACTTCATTCGAAACTCAGTCTGTTCTGTCAGCTAGGTTGCAAAAAGAGCAGTGATTTCTGGTAGAGATTTTTGAAATGTTTAATTGGTAAATATTTATTAAAATGAAAGCAAAAACAAAAGAAACCCAGGAATTATTGTACCGAAAAATATAAGGATTAGGATATTTTTATATCTCTAAAATCAAAGCCAATAAGGAAGCCTGATAGTTTCAAAAACAAAGGATTGGTTGCCAGAGTTAGGAGAGGCCACTAAATTTGGCAAAGAGGAGATCACTGATGATCTTAGGGAGGGTAGTGTTGATTGAGGGTTTAGGATCAAAGGCAAGAATGTGAGACGGCAAGGAGAAAGAAAGTAGTGAAAAAGCTATAGTAGATATATTTAATGAAGAATGTCTCAGGATGACATTCTTGAAAGGTACTACGGTTGACAAATCCTCAGTTCACAAGTCGAAGTTTCCGAGAAAATTGGATCTTGGTAAAAACAGAATTAAAACAGCATTAAGTACATTAAAAACTCCATAGCGAATAAAAGCTGTAGAAGGCACCTGCCTTTAAAATTAGCTACATTTGTCAGCAGGAAAAGCCTGTACCAATGGGTAATCCTCTTCTTTAGTGGTTTGGGGACACACAGCTACAGGACTGTGATCAGCTGAAACAGAAGGTCCCCAAGCTGTAGGATACACAGATTATTTTTTGACTTTAATGTTTAAGCCCATTCTTAACTTGAAATTCAATGTCTTTTACACTTGCTTTCTCCCTTATTTCATTTACTTAAGCCATGGCTAAATGCTTTTCTAACCATATATTTCTATGGATTACCTTGGTATTTAGGAAAAGTTTGCTTTCTTCTTTTTCTTTTCTTTCTTCTTCTTCTTCTTCTTTTTTTTTTTTTTTTTTTGAGGGAGGAGTGCATCTGGTGTCAGATCTGCAGTTAGAGAATGTACTGTAAGCAGAGCCCTTTCTGAAACACGGGACTACACAGCCCACCAGAAAGAGCAGTAACATTTATTGTTTTGTTCTGCCACTTATGTGATTGAACTGAATCTATAATATATAAAAAAATTGTAGGCTTTGCACTTGTAATGCATACATATAAAGTTCATTGTTCAAATTTTTTTTGGCAAGAGCTTATTTTATTACGAATGGTGTATGGTGAGAAAGGGAGAAGTAAAAGCAAAACATTTGGCTTTGACAATATGCAGATAAAAGATTTATTTTAAGTAAGAATTTGATTTAATTAAGGTGGCTTTGAGGTATGCTATGTCCTTGGAGGAGTGGGGGGCTGCTGTGAGTCAGAGGCTGTGGAAAACAAAGTGGGGTAGCAGAAATGGTCATCCTCTCTGTCTTCACTTCTGCTCACCTCAGAAGCAGCAGCATTATAAATAAGCAAGACCACAGAGCAAGGCTAACCCAAATCTGTGGATGAGCTTCAAGGGAAGGCAGGGTTTTAAAGAAACACCAGCTCATCGTCAGTGGGCTTCCAGATTCATATATTATACAGTTCTATACCAGTTTGTAGAACAGCTAGTGGAAACGAATCCTGTTGGGGTAAGAGGATGTTCTAACTTTGCTGAGAGGCCAGGGATCCCAGCCTTGGTCACATCTAGGCTCCTTTACTACCAGCATACAAGCCGGAACCAAGCAGGCAGATGATGAATTAGAAATATAGGTAGGTTTCATGTAATGGAGGTGAAGTGGAGGTGTGGGTATTTTCTAGGAGTTAGCAGACCTAACCCTCTTGCCAAATCCCGTTCATCAGTGGTTTAGAGTTTTTAATATTCTATTGCATCCTTATTGTGTGTGTTTAGTGGGGAGGGGAAAGGATTGGGTGTAGCTACAAAGGCTGGGTGAACAGAGTAGGAAAAGGCAGGGGCTGATAAAAATAAAACCCAATGAAGCTGCAGGATTAAAATATAGTAAAACATTTAGAATATCATATTCCTAAGGTATAGAGTCTGAAAGCAAAAACCGTATGCTCAAATGAAACTATGTGTCTAGAGTTATATATTTCCAACAATGCACTGGAAGTTACTTTAACTTGCTCTGAATTAATTTGTTCAGATTCATGTATCAAGCCTTTGTGTGTTGCCACAATTCAATGAAAATTTTAAATCCAAAGAACATACTTACATAACACATTTGTCACAGAGCCTTCTTTTCCAAATGAAAGCTTCTAAATATAGCCCAGGTGACACTGAACACTGGAAAAAGACAGTGAGTTCGATAATGGCATTTTATTATCAATTGCTGTAGCTTCTTCTATACTAACACATTTTGAAAATTATATCTTCTTGAGGGCATCACATGCAATTTAACAGAACTGATTAAACGGCAGTAACTTCCTGGCCAAAACAAAACACAGCACAACACAACAAATACCAAACATCTTTCATGCCTCATAATTAGTTGAAGAATGATACTACATATATACAAGAGGCTCTGTGAAACTTTAAGAGTATCACACAATCAAGAACATATGCAGAACTCACCATATTGAATATTCACATTAACTTCTCCTGCGACATCAATGTATTCTGTTTTATTTCACTTTTTATGACTACCTTAAATTTTCAATAGTCCATAATTTAAGAACAATATATAAGTTTTCTTTTGCTATTTAAAACAATATTATAAACTTTGTGGCTTAAGAAACACAAATTTATTATCTTACTATTCTGTAGGTCAGAACTCTGACCAATATCACTGGGCTAAAAGCAAGATATCAGCAGGGTTGAATTCCTTTCTAAGGGGTCTGGGAGAAAATTCATTTTTTTTGCCTTTTCTAACTTCTAGAGGCCACCCATATTCCTTGGCTTATGGCCCCCTTCCTCCGTCTTGGTGTTGCATCTTGGTGACCATTTTTTCATAGTCATGTCTCCCTCTGACCACATCTGGGAACAGTCTTTGCTTTTAAAGATCTATGTCATTTGACCAAGCACACCTGGGTAGTCTCTCCATCTTATGGTCTTTAATTAACCTAAAGGATATTTGCAAAGTTCTTTTGCTGTAGAAGGTATCACATTCACAGAATCCTAGGGTTACGATGTGAACATCTTTGGTGGAGAGACATTATTGTGCCTAATTTTTAATTCTTTCTTCCTAATTATTAATTTAGGTTCCCCTAGAAGCCAATGCCAAAGCAAGGATCCCAGTGCCAAAAGTTTATTTGAGAGTAATACCAAGAAATGCCGATAAGGGAGTGGGGAAAGAAGATAAATAATGAAAGAAAGACAAGAAGCTGTGTATTATTAAGCAAGCGGCCCCTGGGATATTGAAGTTTAATATTGGGGTACTCTGAGGGATAGTGTAGAACCAAGAGTTATTCTCATACAGGGGTGAGGAACATGCAGCATTTATCCTCCAAATCCTTGTTCTTACTGGTTTAGGCTGCTTCTAATGGTATTATTTCTATAGCATTTCTGGCTTGGCCAAACTTGTTCCCGCAGCCAGGCTGAAGACCTCAAGCAGAGATCATAGGTGTTCACCTCAAGCAGGTTTCAGTGTGCAGAACTAGATGCCAGGAGTTTGTGTAGGGCACCAATGGCACCTCCTAGATTTAATTCATCATCAATTCCTACCTTCTATTCCTCCATAATTTCTCTGACACTTTTCTTTTTCTATTGCTGCCATTCAGATCAGCTTCTCTGCATCATTATATTAATCTTTTTTTTTCTCATTAAGTTCTGTTCCACTCCAGTTTGTGCACTATTTGACTTGAAAGTGTCTTCCTGAAAACATAACTTATATTGTGTTACTTAAATAAACAAGCAAGCAAACAACAACAAAAAATATCTTTACCAATTTCCCATTACCTATGAGAAAATTTAAAAATAAAAATCCTCAATCTGGCCTTTTGGTATGTCCATTCTGGCCCCATACTGCCTTAACTCTGCCAATTCTTATACCAATATATGTTTAACCACTTTAACCTGGCTCTGGAGAGCAGGACAACTAATCCAATTTACCTGTTTTTCTTAGTTCATAGTCCTTAACCCTTTGCATCTAAGCCTGGATGATATGGAACTTTTCACCTGACACAGGTCAAATATTCTAGTCTCATTAATTTTGCTTTACTTGCCTCATTGCTATTTTTGAGCCCATCTTATACTTCTTTTATTCCTGCTCTTGGTCATAGAGTTCCTTTTTCTGGGCTAACGATCTAATCCTTGCTCATCCTTCAAGGTTCAGATCTTTTCCTTCTCTATTTAGCCTTCCATTAGCCCATCCCAACTAGAAGTGAGCAATCCCTTTTTTTCTGAACTCCTTAAAGCTGTTACTATTTTAGCTTTTATTATTTTTCATAATTTTAGCTATCTTTTTATAGACTGTAAATTTAATCTCCTCAGACAGGTTCCAAGGCCTTTTAAGATCACAGGACAACATATATTTTTGCCTTTTGAATCCTAGAATATTGTGGTTAGAATATGGACTCTTTAGCTATTTGTTGATACATTTGTTAAACACAAATAATCTTTTTTTTTTTTTTTTTGGAAAAGTATAGAGTAGCATATTTTGACCAAAATAAAACTAATAAAGGGGAAAACATCAGTATTTTAGTGACATGTGCCACTGCTCTGTTACAAAGCAATTTATTACTTGAGTTGATGTTTTAAAAAATGTAATTCTTTTTTCTTACTTCAACCAAACAAATTAAAAGAAAAATAAAGACATAAACAGGTTTGAAACTAAGATACCTTAAAAGTATACACTAGAAGTTTGGGTATCTCCCTCTATTCTTAACCTAGCCCAAAGAGATATGGTGAGAATTACAAAGGATATTTTCCTTTTGGAAACTGATGAAGTACAGTTAAAAGGTATTTGGCCTTTTTTATTTAAAATTTTTAAATGTAAAAACTAGTTTAAAATTAACCTAGGATATGACTGCACTTGCAAAATAAAAATATCCGGTGACTTCTTGGAGGCTGATTCTTTTACTTTCCATTGGGGAAAAAATTCCTGTTTTCATTTTGATCTTGCGAGTTAAGGAGATAACTACAAAAAGTTAGAAAGCCTGACTAATCATCTTTATGTCATCAGCATGGCTTTTCTTCTGTGCACAAGGGCACACATCTAGGCTGATGTTTTGTGTTGCCTTTTTAGTGTTGGAAACAGTATTTCACAATGACTCTAATTTGGCTCTTTGGTCTAACTATGGCATCACAGTACTGCCAACAGAATAGAATAAAGTTATCTGGTAGGGGAGCATCATGTCCTTATCTCTGACTTTATTAATACTTATCAATTGGGTTAATAATCAACACATTATTAATAATAATACAGATCAATAGCCCAGAAAAAGAAACTATGATCAAGAACATGAAAAAAAGAAAAATGTAAGAACGATAGTAACACTCCAGAGTAGTTCCCAACCCTGGGTGTTTAAAATACTGATGGAGAGATTCTGGGGTAGTAGGTTTGTACTGTGTTCTGGACATTGGCATTCTGAAATGAGCTCCAGGTCAGTGAGAATCACTGTTCTAGTCCCTGTCATCTTCTGTGGGCTAACAGAATATGGATTTTGTGGATTGTAGAGCTTATAGATGATATAGATAGAAATCCTCTACACTCTTATCCCAGGCAATTGAAGAGTTGAGCAAACAAATCTACCTGTATTAAGAAGAATGACTCGTATTTACCCAACAGAAGACAGAGCTAAATTTCAGGCCTCCTGATTCCCAGGCCATAGTGTTTCCTATTTAAACTGTTGTCCCTGGACCAGGAGCATCACTTGGGATCTTGTTAGGAACGTTGGCTCTCAGGCTGTACCCCCGGCATCCTGAACCAGAGTCTGTTTTTTAACAACTTCCCCAGGTTATGAGTACTCATGTTCTTTGAGAAACCCTCACCCTAACCATTGCTTAACTGTCATATCTGGGAATCTGGAGTTTCATTTACTTCCATAGCTTGAACCTTTAGCTCAATACCTGGAACTTGGAAGGAAACTACTTGTTGAATTTTAAATTCCTTTTTGCTGTAAGATATGTTAGACATATCCCTCTGAACAATTTATTCTTTGAATAAATCAACTTGATTATACTTTCTCTATATTGTTCCATATTTTATCTTTGTGAGTCTTTACTTAGCACCTGTTTTGTACTAAGCACTATAACTCCAGAGGTATATGAGATATATTCTAGGAGCTCACTGTCTAGATGGGGAAAAGAAAAGAACAATTAATAGATAATACTGTAGGCTAAGAGATACAGTGGAAATACTATGGCATAAGAGCCTACAACGTTTTCTGTGGGAACATGGAGAACGAGTGTTGGGTCTTTGCAGTAGTCTGGGTTGGTATTTGTGGTGGCCTTGGGTTTTTAGGGCAAGCGAAAGCAAGTTGACTACCAAAGAAAACAGGAGCCAGCCAGGTAATGGAGATGCAGGAATGCAGGCGCTACTGTTCAAAGGGCTTTATAAGGAGAGAGAGCAGCCCAAGCAAATAGAAGGGAAATCACACTTGGAAATGGCTGCTCTTGATAATCCAAAGGAATGGAGTAGAGTACTAAGGATGACTGGAGGTGGGGTGCAGGGAAGAGAAGAGAGTTCCTGTATGTTTTATATACCTGGCTTTAGATGTAAAGGAAAATGCTTAGAAAACCAGGGACAGTCGAAACATCTTATAGTTTGGAAATATTAATTGCATGTTATCCAGGGTATGCATTACAGCCCAGAGTTTGTTGATCTTGTAAATGTGTACTTGCGGTCTGTATCCTCATAGCAGTCCAACACTCAGGATTGAAAATAAACAAACTGCAGGCTAGTCCAATCCAGACAGAATCACCCAATTTCAGTACCTTGGAAGTACTTTCTCTTCTCAAATGAGACTGTGGGTCTAGACCTACACTGACCAATACTTAGCCACGTGTGGCTATTGAAGGCTTTGAAAGGTGGTTAGCCCAATTTGAGTTGTACTGTAAGTGAAAAATACACACCATATTTTGAAGGCTTATTGCAAAAAAATCTCATTAATAATATTTATAAGGATTATATGTTAGAATGTTAATATTTTTGGCTATATTGAGGGTTAAATAAAAGATTAAAATTAATTCTATCTTTTTTTTTACTTTTTTAAATGTAGTTACTAGAAAATTTTATCATCTATCTATCTATCTATCTATCTATTATCTATCTATCTATCATCTATCTATCTACCTATTTATCTATCTATCTATCTATCTATCTATCTATCTATCTATCTATCATCCATCATCTCTCTATCTATTTTTAGGCAAGGCAACCCTTGGTTGACTTCACAGATTGCAAGGACCTTATCCATTTGCAATCCCTTACTTTTTAGGCCTACAGCATCTGGTCTTCCTAGGTGGTCTCCCATGCAAATAGTAACCAGGCCTGACCTTGCTTAGCTTCCTAGAAAATTTTAAATTATATATGTGGCTCCTATTATATTTTGTGGGCAGAACTAACCTTGACAGTTTCAACCTGAAGATGTTACCAAATAATTACTTTTCTCTTTCACCTTGAAAACATGCCCCCAATTCCATCTGTGGCTCCAGATGACTTGGAAGTGGTTGTAGCTTTGAAATTGTAGAGGTACATTTTTTCAATAGTTGTGACAAATTGGAGTAAAGTCAAATGAGTAATAGGAAAAACTTTGTCTTTATTAAATTTAAAAAATTGTATTTTAGTGTATCTTTTAAACATCACTGCATTTATTTTATTTCATGGTGAGGCAGGTTTACTCTTTCCCTCTAAAGTCTGAATAAAATGCCACTGTCAAATATACCCTCTCTACTCTGCATTTTTTGACATACACTAGGTAGAATAGAGCTTTAGGTTCTATTTTCACTTCAGTGCAGATGTGAAAGTTCCAGTTAATGAGAGCGTTGTATAAGTGTTTGTATTCCAGGAATAAAAGGCTCTCTGAATCTGCTTTTAAAGCTTTAGATATTCTGTACATGGAATAAAGTGACATGCTCAAATTAACTGTGGCCAGACAGATCCACATGATATGAATATAAATGTTTGAGTCTTGTTCCAATTGAGGTTCTTGGTACCAGGGAAAGCTCTTTCTCACTAGGCAAGTCAAAATCACTGTATCTCACTCTTCTACTGGGACATATCGTAGTACAAGATTTGCATTCAATTCAACAGTGAGATTTTATTAAATATACTTATTTCAATACCTTTAAGGAAACCTCTTCAGTGGTCTAAAATCAGTCCACGTTTTTCTTTGCTTTGGAGTACTTCAAAAGTCTTTCCACTTTATATCCAGTGGTTACATGGTTAATTTGAAAGACCGCATAGAGGCTAGAAATTGAGTTTTGGAGTCAGAAGACAGATTTTCATGCCTTACTATCTGGTAATCAGAAGCAGGCCAGTTCACCAAAAACAACTTTCTGAAGGACTAATTCCTTGCATTGCTATTTCTCCAAAAATTACTTCTTTGAGAGGCAGCTCACCAAAATCCAGCTCCACCATTGAACTATCTATTCATGAAATGACCAATTTGCCAAATCACAGATTTATCAAAAATTTCCTTCTATTGAGCTTTTCTAAAGTTTATAGCAACTCCTATTGTATAAGGTGACTGCATTAGCTTTGAGAATATTTCAAAATTTTTAGTCAAGTTTGGTTTAATTTCCTAGTTTTTATTTTTGCTGCAGCCATTTTACATTAACTAGTTAATAGGCTCTGACCAAAATTCAGAGTATTGGTTTTCTCAGAGTATTGATCTCTGACTTTGAGAATTATAATTAATATTTTTAAAATCATAGTGTTGTGCTTGCCTTAAAATCGGGAACTTCTATAAATCTTAAGGATAGGGTGAGTTTCTGTCATCCAACTAATTTTTAATCTGCCCATTCCCTTTTGTACTTTTTTGATTCATAGATTTGCTAACTGGATAAATCAAATGGATTATTTACAGTATATTCTAAACTTTTTTAAAGTATCCAAAATGTGAAACATATAAGAAATGACATATAGCTGGTTTGGACTCGTGAATGTGCTGCAGTGCTGCTGGGCTTAAATAACTATGACAGAATTAAAAAATAAATAAACTAAAAATAACACTAAATGATATTGAACTAAATCTTTAAAATATCATTAAAGGCTGTGGAACCATCCCCCGCAACTCAATTTTCTAGAAATTTTATAAAATGCAGGAAATATGACTTCTCTTTGTGATGTTGACTTGGTACTAGTTTTCAAAAAAGATTTGAAGTGAAAGGTAATACCATTATTAGAAGCAGTGAAAATAAAAGTAGGAATACCCAGAAGGGGTTTTATAATGGACCATATAATTGGGACCTCAGATTTGACATATACTAATCACCAATACAGAGTGAATTTAAATTACTAAAAAATGTTGCCATGAAGACAAAATTAAAATAGTCAGCTAAAACTTTAAAAATAATCTTCAAAGCTTGAACAACTATGAATAATATTAATTGCTATAAAAGTGATAGTTTAAGGAAACAAGTTCTTGGTAAATTCATCAAATTCTTCAAATTTGTCATTTGGTCAATTGGCCATTTGGTGAATGAATTTTTAGCATAATGCCCTAAAAGTATACAATTTGGGGCAAGTTAGTCAGCTGTTCTAAACCTCACTTGCTTTACTCTATGAATGGGGATGATAAAATAAGTATGTCTTAGAGGGTTAGTGAGGATTAGATGTGGTAATGTATGTTACTTACACTTAGCATAATAAATGTTATTTCTTTTTCCTTGGAATGAAGGTTTGCCTTTGACTGGACCACTAACCAACTGTTGCCAAATATGTTAATTTTCTGGGCCTTAGTTTTCTTAACTTTAAAGTGAATGGATTTGACTAAATTACCTCTAAGATCTACTTCTGCCCAAAGACTACTATAGTATTAAAAAAAAAAAAAAAAGAAAAGAAAAAAGAAAAAGAAGAAGCAAGACTTGCTTAGATTCCAAAATTCCTGATTCCTGGGTTCCATGTAAAGACAGAGTTCAATGATAAAGTTATCTGGGTTACTGGTGCTAATTATGAAGAGCTTCTCTGTGTTGTTTGCTAGGATCCTAAATATTTTTCAACCCCAGAAATCCTAAGGTGATGTGCTATTAACCCAGAGAGAAAAACAGGTTTGGTCCTATCTAAGTCACAGATTGAGGAGGGGTGGGGGAAAGAAGGGACCTGGCTATGTGGATATCTCTATGGCCCTTGGCTTCAAACAAATGTCTGAGTATCAGTTCAACTCCAAAGGCCCTCTTTGACATAAATAGATTGTGGGGAGTGTGCTAGGGGTGTCTGAGGGCTGACTGGACACCTACTGGTGTGCATACTAAGTGAGTGACCTGTTGGTTTCTGTCCTTATCTATTCTACCCTGGGCTTTTTGTTACTTATCAGTATTGTGCATTTATTTGCTATCCTAAATAGTTCCTCTTTTATCAAAATGAGATAAGTGCACACTTGACTGCTTTACAGCATTTGAACATTTCTGTGCATAGAAAGTCTTTGTTCTGGCTGGAAAACACCACACTTGTGAATTCAAATTAGTTTGAATAATAAATAAAAACTTTTTTCGAGCAGACCAAGCTTCTGTTGAAAATAGCTACTGCTTAATATAAAATGCTATAGAAAAACTCAACTCTTTCTCCTTGATATTTTATAAAGTTAGAGGTTTTCCCTAAACACAGCAAAGTTTACAAATGGACTTATTGTGTATCCAGTCAGTACCACATCCTTAGACCAAGTGCATTTCCCTGTGTGATTTTAAGTCTGTCTTCAGGACTTCTGAACAAAGTAAAAAGCACAGACATTCTTCTTTACATTTCCATCCATAAAATGCACAAATCGCACTCCATTTACTCTGGGGAAAAGAAAGACTCATCTCCATGCTCTAGGAACCATTGACAGAACATACTGCAATCTTTTCATTACATTCACACAAAATGAGGATTTAATGCATGAGCACAACAGCCCGTCTCTAGAGGTTCCATTGCCCATAATCCCACTTTGAAAATAGCTCCATATTAATTGTTGCAGCCAAGTGGACATGGAGTTTTACTGCTCGGCACTCCCAGTTCACAGATAACTAACTGTAATTGTTGAAACCTTTGTTTTTCATTTCCTAATACATTCTTATTCAAGCAAATATTTTATGTGCTTATTTAAATCCAGAAAATCCATATGGATTAAGCTAATTGTAAATATATATGTGTGTGTCTGTGTATATATAATCTGTTTTAAAATTTTATGTCTGAAAATTCATATTATGTAAATTGATAATTTGCAGATCGGTCATCCACATTACCAAAGAGCCAGCTGAAGCTTCCTTTAAGTTACTATATCCCAAGTTAATTTAGAATATGGTTCGATTTATAAGTGTTTTATTTTCAGTTCACTTCTGGGATACATTTATTGTTTAAAGTGAGGTGCACCTGGTGAAATGAATGTTTGTTTATAAATTCTGGCTTACCTTTCCCATTTCTGTGCCTCAGATTGTTAACCGTTGAAGTCTTAACTTTGTCTAAAATTATGTAGTTCAGCCTTTTAATAAACTCAGAATCAGCGAGTTCCCCAAAGAACCTTTGGAACATATATTACACTTATTTCCTTAAAACAAAGACAACAGAATTTTCTATATAGTAAATCTCTCACTACCCACAATTCCACCTTACAAATAGGAAGAGTTCAGTTGTGTCAGGGGACTGTACACAGTTTGCAACTCTGATATGGTAAAAAGTCCTGGCACATAAACTGCCAGTGGGAGTAACATGCCAGGTTTGAATTGTTCACTGTTTTTATTATAGGTTCTAGGTTTCAGATGAACAGGAGCCTCCTGTTGCTTTTATAGCAGGATATTAAATTGCAGCCTCTGGCAGGCGGCACCTGCCCTCTTCCTGGCATGCTAGAGACAGTCATTGGCCATGTGACACTCTAACATAATGTATATTTTGTGTTATGCTCTACATGAGAATTTAAACATTGGGAAATATAATCTCTCCCTGAAGGTATGCAACCTATGGTGTTGGGTCTTGATAAAGGCTCCACACAGTGAAAATTTAGTGTGTGGAAGGTTCTGTCTTCCAGGGTGTTTTGAGTGATAAATGAAAGAAAATCTTATATGCATCTTAGGCAAATGTATGTAATATCTTGTTCCCTTTGGATGGAACTATCCTGAAAGCTCTTTTTCCCTTAGCCATCTATTATATTGGCCACACAATATGATGGGTTTAATACTACCTACTGTATACAGAGTTCATCATGTCTATATGCATTGATCCCTTGTCTGTGCTCTCTAAGGAAATCAGTATATTCTCCCCTAAATTGGAAATTAAGAGTATTTGAAATAATTAAAAACCACTAGGTATACTATCCATATTTATGATTTATCTATGAATATTAAATTATAACTTTAAAAAACTGGAATAAACAAGTAAGGTAAAGTTTTGTTTAATTTCAGTTTCTGAATTTTGGTTCAGAACAATATTTAAATCTGTTATTAAAATAAAAGGCACAATTTTAATGTCTTTCCTTTTGGTATTAGCAGTATCTGTAGTTCATCATTACGGCATTTCTCTTAAGGGTCCATTTTCAGAGTTGCCTAACTGAGCTTACAACTTGTTACTCAGTTAAAAATGGTAAATAAATCTGTTAATACACAACCGTGGATGAATGAATGATTAATGAATTCTTAAAATGCGATATATTTAACTTTTCTCTCATTTATTTATTAAATTATAAAAACAACATCATAGGCTTAGAATAGATCTTAAAGTTCTCCAGCCTAACTACCATCTTATACTTAAACCACCTCTAAAACATTCTTGCCAAATCATTTTCAAAGATGTCCTTCGATTGTAATGAGTCATTCCAGAATCGGTCTTCTATCCCATACCCCGAACAATGTCCTCCCCACTCCCTAACCAGAGTGCACACTCAATTAAAAGGAAGTTGAGGCATCTTCTGAATAGGCGAGAGGTCATCATTACAGAGTCTTTTATTCTTAATTGAGGTTGTGTCACTGAATTTTAAGTTTAAACTCCTGATATGCCCATAGTCATTGGGGTTTTGTTCCTAACTTTCTCAGAGTCTGAGGCAAATGAGATTCAGGTACCACAAATCAATCATTGAAATTTGAAATGGATTAGTAGGAAGTGATGTGTTGAAACTGGCTCCTCCTAGATGTCATGGTTCTGTGGGTTAGTGACCCTTTGAGTTTAGTGATATTTGGTAGCTGGAAATCGGTCTTGATGAAAGTGTTTACACCACGGAAATTGGCAAATGGTTTAAATCTTCATCCTAAGATACTCATAACTGAATATGAGAGAAAACAATGCTAAGAGATTCTGGCTTTTAAAAATAAATACAGAACTATAAATAACTGAAAATATAGAACCTTAAGCTAGATGCTATTAAAGAGGCATTCTTTCTTTTAAAATGACTTCTTTTTTTGGAATCAGTTCTTTATCTTCTTTGGGAAACTTGACGAATTACTTAGGTGGCTTGCAAAAAAAAAAGAAACCACTATTATTTGCAAATATACTATACGATGGAATCACTGAATAGTTTTGGATAACTGATTCATGAATGGAAAGTCTCTAAGTTGACTTACAAAAGCATTATACAAAGTAATAATAACCATTTTTTAAAAATCTGTGATTACATATGGATGTGATAATCTGTAGCAGCACTATCAGATAAATAATACATATTTAAAAAATTTCTGTAATTACATGTTTACCCGATAGGCCAGAACGACTCTGTCCCAAGGAGCTGTTACAGACTGAGTAAATAATACATGTTTTAAAGTCCATAATTACATATGTAAACGATAGACTATCGAGTAAATAATGCACATTTTAAAAAGTCCATAATTACATATTTACATGATAGTCTGTAAATTCTGTAATTACTTATTTACACAATAGACCATAACAGCTGTTACAGTCTATTATGTTAACTCTCATAGAATTATATTATGGATTTTTAAAAACACCATAAAGAACCTAAGGAATGGAGTGATGGAAATGAAATAAAATATAAATTCATACTTACTATAGCTCTCTCAAAAGAGGACTATTTCAAAGTTTAAATTGTTTCAAGGTAAAACTCATGGCTGATACTTTATTGATAACTACCAACTTAAATTTTATTTATAAAAATATATAAGTTATAGAATCACAGTATAAGGAATAATTGGTAGGGTCATAAGAGGCCAAGTTTTTCACCATTTCCATAGATAAAGCTTATATTTGGCAGCATAAATAGAGTATTGTATGTAACTTTTGATGTTTCTTAGCCCTCTCATAAAAATACAATGAAGTGTAATTATTAGAATTGTATTTGTGTTCTTCATTTTCTGTAAGTACAGTAGAATATTCTATAATTTGTACGTACTACTAAGATGTTTAGGTGTGTGTGCATAGGTTATACATAATAAGTTGCATTTGTATATTTTCATGAGGATTACATTTACTTTTCTATCTTTTAAGGGTCACTATGGGTTAAGTATGCACATGGTATATTTTATGTCTCAACTTCTGAATTTATTTTAAAGTTAAAATAAGATCAGTACAACTAAGTGAGACTTCTGTCTGTAATTACTACTAAATAGCAAGGCTAAATCATGCAATTGAGAATCTGTCATTTAGTGATATTGGACCATATATTCTTAGTAACAAAATGTAGGATAGGAGAAACCTTTGATCCTGTTTGTTAGGTATTACTCTCTAAGATATTTGACAGCTTGGAATAAGTGAGTGCTTGATTTTCAGAGAGCTATTATACAAAAATAAATCTTTATATTTCATACTATTTATTTTCACTTCATATTTGAGCTATAAACCTCTGACAGTCTTCAACAACATCCATGGATGAGGTTATTTAAACCGGTGGCTTTCCAGTTTCTTTGACTGCAACTCTTGGTAAGAAATAATTTACATTAGGACCTAGTACATACAAATATACAAAATTTTCACAAAGCCATACATATCCTTATAAAATATAATGTACTCTGATATTACCTACTTTACTGTTTTCTATTTCAATTTGTAAAAATGCTGCTTGTGACTCACCAAACTGATTTCATGATCCCCAAATGGGTTAACATCTACAATTTGAAAAAACATTGATTTAGACAATGCTTTTTATTGCTGGGGTACACAGGGCTTCCTTACTCTATAATAAGTAGATAAAACCTGATTAGATTTGGAATGGAAGCATTTTATTGGTGAACCTAGTTGCGTAGTCAAATAAAAGACTCATTTATTTATAAATGTAGAAATACTTAAGATATAGTTTTCTCATCTATGTATCTAATGTTAAAGATCTTGAAATAGGATATCCTAGAATACATTATTCAAGTTTTGGTTATTTTTGAAACTGTAGAAATTATTTAACAGGAGCTGAGCAGAGTGATACATCAGATTTCTGACTCAGAATGTCCTGCTTGAGTAGGAATTCTTTTCATGGTCATTGTTGATGTTCCCAATGCAGATTTGGAAGCAGAAAAAAAAAAAAAAAGAAAATACTACTGCAAAAATGATAAATGATCATAGAGAGATTTTCATCTCCCTTTTATGGTAAGAAAGTCCTTGAATTATGAAATTTCACAGGGTATTGAAATGTATCTGAATTTTAATGAGTGAATTAATCTGAAATTAGGATCTCAAATGAAAAAGTCACCATCATTAATTTGTAAAGTCAATTATTTAGAAAATGTTATTGTTTTAGCCTTTTGATTTTATAAGTCAATGTTCATTAAAATACAGTATGCTAAGATTTTGTTGTGGGATGTAGAGTAGAAATAAAGTGTTCAAGAAGAAGCCACACTTCTGATTGTGTAATGGAAAATCTAAAATTGGTAAATATTCACCAGACACAAATATCTAAAATCTCTAGTATTTACTAGTCCCTATCTTGTCAACACTTTAAGGAGAAATGAGAATGAAGGAAATTTATATTTCTCAATGAATACTAACAAGCCACAAATTTATATTTGTAAATTCAGTCATAATCTCAAATATGTATCATGCCAGATCTTTTTTAAAAAATAAAAATAAAATTCTCTCTGCTCTTATTTGCTTTTTTTCCTGCATTTTTTACCTTAGGGTACAGTCCTCTATCCTCCTAGCCTCTATTCTAGAGAACTAGCAGTTGCCCTAAGCCCCTTCATTCTTCCTGATCAGTCAAGACCACATCTTTTATGGTCTATTTCCTAAATATATCTTGAACTTGCTTCCTTTTTTCATGGACATTGTTATTTTCTATATGCAGACCCTCAGCCTTTCCTAACTTTGTTCCTTAAGCTTCTGGAATGATCCTGCTGCCTCCAGTCCACCTCTGTCACTTCATCTTTGACACTGCAATTAGGGCAGTTGATCTAAAAATCCACTCATGGTGGTGCCTGCTCTCTAGTGAAGAATCTTTTCTCCTTTGTCTTCTCTGGCCAGCTTTGCTCACCCTTTAAAACATGAAAGTAAGGCTTCCCTGGCTCCCCTGATTTTGTCAGGATGTCCCTGCACTGGGTGTCCACAACACTGAAAATTTTTCATTGATTGTTTATCTCTCTTCCTTATAAAATTTTAACTTCTCAAAGGTAGTGACTGTACCCTTTTGCTAAAAAATATTAAATGCTTAATAAATATATGTGGAATAATTAAATGAAAGAACTATTCTCCAAACATTAACCTGAAATTCAGGCTGATATTTTTCAACTACATTTATCATAAATTAAACTTGATCTTCTCAGTGGCTACTGAAGAAAATGGAAATAGGGGACATATCTTAAAGAGAGATGAAAATTTGCCTACAGATTACAGACTCAAAATTACATCGGCCTAGAACCTAGATTCTGATGTTGTATTTTTAAGAGAAAGTTTGAAATCTGGCCCATTCCTAGCTTTTTTATGTGGACAAGTAGATTATTTCCACATTACGTGTAGCAACTTTCCTTGAACTCTGTACCCAAATTGGATGTTGCATTTTTAAAACCTAGACCAGTTTATTTAAAAAGAAAAAATTCTTTAGCTATGTACTATAACTATGAATGGACATCATTGTAGGTACTTTTTTTCCTGAAGGAATTTCCCTCTCGGTACATTGAAGTTTCAGAAACTTGTGATTTAATAGCAAATGATTGCATCACTTGGCTATTGTAATGCCAAATATGTATGTTTGGAGAAGTAATTTATTTTATATGCATCCGTTGTTTTCTTTTTTATTATTATAATGGAATTTGAAGACAGAGATAGATTTCTTCCCTGCAGTGTTCACTACAGTAAGGGTTAGCTTTATGGAATGTCATTCAACTGACTTTTATAATGATAAATATTTCCATGACAAAACCTACTGTGAACCTGTACTCTCTAGAAATTTCTTTCTCCCTTGGCTACTATTTTACCTTAAGGAGAAAGCACAGAAATAAAGTAGCCATAGATTACTTCTAGAAACTTGTAAGCAATTAAATAAAACTCATGTATATGAAGGACAGCTTTCCCTTTATATTATTCTGACATCAGTTATGAAGTTTGTAAATCTTTTTTATTACTTTTTTCTTTCTTTCTTTCTTTTTCTTCTTATTTAAAGTTGCTGCTCTTGGTGGTGCTGTTGTCCATTTATAAATGTGCTTTGAAATACAGGGTGTGTGCCAGAGATGTTGATAAGTTAGATTCTTTGTTTAGTGACCATTCATTCACTTAGTCATTAAAAATATTACTGAGTCTCCCCCCACCCCCCGCCATGTTAAAAAATGTAAACAAGAACACAAATCTTGGCTTCCAGGAGTTGTATAGTCTAGAAATGGTGATGAGATATGTACATAGATATGACACAAAAGTTAAAAAGTGCTATGTTAAAAGAATCCAACCACATTTTATGAGCTCTACTGTTCACACTGAATGAGAGTCAACATCATCTCTTGCTCAAACATCCGCCCCCTCTCCCCCCACACCCGCACCCAATCTATTCTCAACACAGCTGCCCGAGGTTCCTTTTAAACTGAAAAGTCAGATCTTGTCACTCCCCAGCTCAAAACTCTCTAATGGCCCCCACTGCATTGCCATAAGCACTTCAAACCCCCACACCATGGGCCTCTTACCTCATTTTCTGTTCTTTTCCTCCCTCACTTCTCTCAAGTCCCTTTCCTGGTCTTTAAAAACACTAGGCGTTTTTCTTCTAGGTTTTTTTTTTTTTTTTTTTTTTTTCCTATTGGCTCCTCCTGCTGTCTGAAATGCTCATCCCCACATAACAGTATCCTAACTCTCCCCCTCTTCAACTCCTCAGGTCTTGGCTCAAATTTCACTTTCTTTGTAAGCCCTACCTTAACCACTATATTAACAATTGGAAGCCCCACACCCCCGCTTCTGTACTACATTTCCTTTTACCACAGATTCTTTTACCTTCCAAATATTAAGTGATTTTTTTAAATGTGATTTCTGTTGTTTGTTGTTTCTCATTAGAAGATCTGCTTCTCAAGGCAGGGATCTTTGTTTGGTTTGCTGATACCCCCGAGTCACCCAGAGGAATACCAGCCCATAATAAGCACTCGGAGATTGTTAGCTGAATAAGTGAAAAAATATGAATGAGATTTACAGATGAAATATTAACAAAATTTACAGGTGAAAGATTTATTTCAAGAGGAAGGGGTCAGGAAAGTTTCAATGGACGTTTATTCGAGTTGGATCTTGATGTATGTGTAAAACTCAAATATATGCAGTTAGGTGAAACTATTTTGTTCATTGTTTTAAATTTTTTTTCCTTGAATATCATCTTGTAATTCTTATTCATAAAAAAATAATAAGGTACATAAAGAAATAGGAAAATGGCTGTGTGATTCTTTTTGGTATGAGAATATACTTTTCACCTATTTGTGTAATGGTTCATTTTCTTTTGTGGTGATAAGAGGAAAGGAAAAAAGAAAAGAAAAATCATTGCAGCAATCACATTAGGTCTATCACTTTCTTCCTACCCTTTCAAAATGATCTCAGAGACCTGATGTCCTCAAAGCTCACTTCTATTTAACTAAACACTCATTAAATCCAACATATGCTTTAAAAAATGCTGTCATTTGAATGTTTTGCAGCTCTTTAACTTCTCCTCTTTGACAGATATAGAGAAAAAATGCATAAATATTAAGATCAGATAATTAACTAGTATAATAGAATGCTAACAACATAGTTTAGTTTATAGAAGAATCCTAAATTGAAATGCCTGCATGGTTTCTGCATCTTTTATTTCTTACTTAAGCTGCTCAAAATGAAGCTTTGACTGCAACACCAAACATTGAACTTAGAAGTTCAATACTAAAATGACTGGAGGCCATGCTGAAAAGTAAGCAACAAAGAACTAAAGAACAACATAGAATCCAATTCCAAGTGATGCCTTGCTAATTTGGCAAGAGATTGTTGCCATGGTACTGGTATTCTCTGCTTGCTTGCCTCTTTTTCTTTCTTGACCATACTCCAGTCAAGGTTTTATACTTATTACTCTACTGAAATTTCCAGCATTAATTTTTAACATCATAATGGCACTCAATATACTTGAAATATTTTTTTTGGCTAGTATTCCTGAACATCACCTCTCTGCTTTCCCTCCTGCCTTAATGCTGTCTCCTGAGTGTTCTTTGCTGGATCCTCCTCCTCCTCCTTGCAACCTCAAAATATTGTTGTGTTTTAGGCCCCAGTCCTCATGTGTCTTGTTCTCTGGATCTGCACTCACTCTGGAGGGGCAAATACATTTACTCTTGTGGCTTAGCTACCTTTATTTGCTATGACCTCAAGTGTCATCTGTCTAGCACCTGTCTCTTCTAAGTGCTTATCATTTAATAGGCATTTCAAAATTAACACATTTTACACAGAACATTTGGTTTCCTTTTAGCCTCAACTCTGCAAATGTCTCCTCTCCCAGTGTTCTTCATCTCAGTAAATGAAGAACCAGCACCACCAACCCCATTCATTCAGTTGCTCATACCAAAAATCCCTGATTCATCCTTGACTCCTCTCTGTCTTTTATTCACACTGTTCAACCCTATGGGCAGTGTTTGCTGGCTCTAACTCCTAAGTATATTTCAAAGTTGACCCTTCTGCTCAACTTCTGCCTTCCCATTCTAGTAACCATCAGCTCTTGGCTATCCTTCTACATTATCCCCCTAAGTGATTTTTCTTCTTCTACTCTTGTCCCCTTACAATGCATTCTCAACCCAGCAAACCAGTGAAATGGTGCAAGAGTAAATCAGATAATGGCAAATTTTCCAGTGAGTTGTTATCTACTTAAAATAACTCCAAAGACTTATGACAGCCCACAAGGCCCCTTATGATTTGGCCCATGATTTTTTCTCCAGCCTCATTGCTGTCTCTCTCATCACCTCCAGTACTCCATCCCATTGATTTCTTTGTATCTCTTTCAGACTCCTTGCTGCCTTTTTACTTGCTGTTCCCTCTTCCTAGAATGACTTTATTTCCCACAGCTATGTAATTCTTTCTTTTTTTTTCCCTTCACTGCCCCCAGGTCACCAACTGAGATAGAACATCCTTGCTCACCCCATCATATCCAGCACCCCCATTATACTCTTTCCCAGTTTTGTTTTTCTCCATAACAGTTATCACCACTAATTGATTTTTTTTTGTATATAATATGAAGGCAGGAATTTATTTGTTTACTTCTCTGTTCCCTGGCACATGAGAGGAACTCTAACTTGTTTTGAACAAATAGTTGTTGAATAAAAATAAATGATTTGTTAAGTCTGGTTTTATTTATTTTTCACCTCCCTTATTTTCTCTGTTTCTTTTTCCTTATCAGAAATATGTCATATTTTAACTACTCTACATGTTCTATTGAAAGTGATTTTTAAAAATTATATTAACAAGAAAACAGTATAGATGATTCAGAGAAACTGAAAGTATTGACAAGAAATTATAAATCTTAAGATAATTCAGATACTGGCTATAGTTTTAAAAAAAAAAACATTTTTTTTAAAGATGCAGATTTCCATCAAAATGAAATACAAAAGACCATGAAGGAGAGAGATACAGACGGAGAGACAGAACATGAATATTTATTTCCTTTAGTGCTTTCTGAATGATTTCAATTCAGTCTATGAAGACCTTGTGGAAACTACATCAGTTATTTTATATTTTCCATCACCCGATTCAACCTATTGCCCTTAAGCTGGTCAGAACTAGAACTAGGTTTTCTGATGGATGTCAGTAGAAAATACACAGAAAATCATGGAGATAGAAAATAAAGTGGGAAATGTAAGCAAGTTGGTAGGAGAGGGGTGAGCTGCCCTAGTATCTAGGCACCAAAAATCATAGGAGAGAAGGGGAGGTCATATTCTCTTCACCTTAATGGTCTGCTCACCTTCCTGTGCTGGGTTTTGAGCTGACAGACAAGTATTTATAGCACACTTTTTTGGTTTCAGGGTACAAGTAAATTGAATAACCAGGACAGTCATACCTCAAGGATCAATCTTTCCCTCATGTCTTGGTTGTTCTTTGAGTTTATTTAATCTTTAAAAATTCTCAAAAGAAAGTTATAAGTAAGTGGGTCTATGCAAGAAGTTCTAAAAAACTGTCCCTCTCTGGGGGAATCCTTTACCCATAGCAAAGGCAGGTGATTCTATAGTCATTGGATTCGATTGAGAGTATATTAGCGAACATAATTTTGAGCAGCTTGCTCATGTATTTGTTATTTGATTAAGTAGCTATCTCAATTTTCTAAACCAATACTTTATTTAGTTTAAACTAATTTGAGAAGATGATGTACGGGCTAGTCTGTGAATGAAAAGAATTGTGAAAATTTTTTAAAATAAAATTTTCACATAAAAATTGTAAGCTAATACCATTTTTTCAAGTAGAGATCCTGCCAGATCAAAAAGATAAGATTCAATGTTACCAGTATATTGTTTATATCCAAATGATGATGCCAAAGGACTAATAAAAAGTTATGTAGAAGTAAAAAAGTTAAAACATATATTCTTCTTAAAATCTTATTTTTTTGGATTGATAGGTGTGTATTAATCCAAATTATTTCTTAATTTTTATAAATTTAGAATTATAATAGGCAAAGAGAATTTTTAAACTACATGTTAGAACAGAGCATTGGTTCATACAAACTGTTAAGTGGAGAGAGAATATTTAAAATTGAAACTATTTTTAAAAATTTGGGACACAGCTGTACCCCAGCTATATGCTTGGTGTTGGTTGTAGCTTGGGCCCAACTCCTTCATGTCTGCAGGCATGGAAACTGTGACCAAGGATGCGATGTAGTTTAATTATGGTAAAGTTTCTGATGAATATAGATCTGATGGAAAGTAAGCTTAAATAAAATACATACACAACAATCAATTATATAAATTTTTTAAAAGCTATTCCACCTAGTTATTAATTTAGCTAATACTAGCTATCGTGATATATTCACAGTACTCATAGTCTTTTTCTTTTGTGTTGGGCATTTTTATGTTTCCATTTAAATTAAGTTTTTAGCCTCCTTATATTACTGTTCATTCCTTTTTTTGTTGTTTAAATGGGCATATGGCATTTAAAACTATAAGCACTCGTTAGATTTTTTTTTATCACCTCATTTATCTTTTTTGTGAGAATATTTAAGTTCTACTCTCTTAGAAACATTTTAAAAATATTTTTTTATTTTTTAATTATGGTTGTATACAAATTATAGTAATTTCACATGCACAAGATAGTGATTAGACATTTATATATCTAGTACCCAGAAACCATATATAATTATTACAATATCATTGACTATAGTCTTTATTCTGTAACTTTTATCCCCATGATTATTTGTAACTACCAATTTGTACTTCAGATACATAGAAATCCCCAACACAAAAGAATAAATTTAAGAATATTATGAATGTATCGTGATAGTATTAACTAAATTAATAACTAAATGAAATGACTTTTAAAAAAAGCATTTAACTGACTGTTATGTAAATATTATATAAGCCCACAGATATCATTAAGGAAAATTTCAAGAAAGTTTGCAAATGTATCAAAGTGAAATATACAGATGTTTTCTTGCATTGTAGTAACTATAAGATTAAATTGAAGAGTATAAAATAAGATTCAGTTTGAAATGACTGCAATTTATGTCTACAAGTTTTTAATTCATGATTGAATCAGTATATTTCATCAATTTTTTATAAGCTCCATGCATTATTTTTTTATCTAACGTATTTGAAATGAATTAGGCATACTAAGCATATGTTAGAAACCCACTTGAAGTTGATGCAGAGATGTTTGGGGACCTCACCTCCATTTTCTAATATTTCATTTTCACGCACTTCCCAAACCTAGAAGAATTTTGCATTGTACAAACCATGAAGAAATTTAAATGTTAAAACAATTACCTTCTTTCTTGTATTATTTTTTTAATTCTGTGGAAGTTAACCAACCAAAAAATTTTTAATTCAATACTGTATTATGTCTGAGATTTTAAATATACAAAAGTTAGTAAAGTAAAAGTGATGGTTCCTAGAGCAAATGTAATTCAGACAGATTGCACATATATATTAAAGAATAAAAGTTAACACCATATGTACAAAATACTACACGGGCCCATTTGTGTCACCACTGATAAATGCATAACTCCTATAGGAGCTGTGAGCTCTTATAAGAGCCAGGATTTCAGTCCCAGATATGTGAGATGTTTAGGTACAGTTGTGGGAATACTGCTGCATTTCTTCTGTAAATTTTAAATTTCAACCAGAAAATTCCATTAGGGAAACAATTCTAAAGCGTCTCATTTTTATAACCACAGATATAAATCTATGGTTTTATATCTAACCACAGATATATTCTGTTATAAATTCAGTAAGGTCTTTTCCATTCATCATTTTTGTTGGTCATTTATTAATTTTTAAACAAATATTTATTGAGAATTTACTGAGAGCCAGACTACCTTAAATACTTGGGTCATCAGCAAAGCAGACAATCATTTTTGCCCTCATGAAGTTACATTCTGTGAGGAAAGGCAGACAATAAAAATAATAAATAAAGTATAAAGTAGATTAAGAGATGGTTAAGTGCAATAAAAAATGAAAAAGAAGAACAGGGTAAGAAAGTAGGAGGTTGGTGGATAACTTGCGATATATTAAGTAAGGGAAAATGTGAGGAGACTGGCAGGCCAAGTTCGTAGATTGACGATAGTTTCAGGCAAAGCAGACAATTGGAGCATAAGCCAAAGGCAGAAGCATGTCCAGCATATTGAAGGTTCAGCTTCTGTGTGGCTGGAAAAGGATGAACTTGAGGGACAGTGCTAGGAAATGGCATCAGAAAGTTAATAGCAGGCTAGACCATGAAATGTCTATAGGTCATTATCTGAATTTTAACTTTTACCCTGAGAAAACTAGAGTGCAATTCTAGGGTTTTGAGCAGAGAAGTGACGTGATCTGACTTCACTTTTAGAAGGGCCATTCTGGCTTTTGGGTCGAGAGTAAGAAATATGGGGACTACACTAACAGTACAGTACCAGGCCTTACTGGAGACTCTTAGAATAATCCAGGCCAGCAGCAGTGCAGGAGGGTGACAAATGTCATGTTTTGAATCTAGTCTGAAGGTAGAACCAACAGGATTTTCTAGTAGGTTGGATGTGAAGATGTGAGAGTAAGAAGTCAAACATGACTCCAAAGGTGATAGCTCAAGCATCTGGAAGGATGGTGCTGCCATCATCTTTGATGTATGATTGTTGGTGAAATAGGTTTGGTAAGAAAGATTAGAAGTTTAGTTTTAGACTTGTGAACTTCAGATGTATGTTAGATATCCAAGAGGAGATGTCAGCTGGATCTAAGAGTGTGAAATTCAAGAGAAAAGTCTGAGCTGGAAGTATAGGTTGGGGAGCCATGAGCCTTTAAATTATATTTGAAGCCATGAGTCTGATTGTAGTTATCAAAGGAGTAAGTAAAGATAGAGAAGAGAATAAGGCTAATAACAGCCCTGGAACATTTTAACGTTAAGATCAGAGGAAAGGGGATAAACCAGGAAAGGAAACAAAATAAATGGCCAGTGAGGGAGAGAAAGAAAATGATCAACTAAGTAAAATGTTGCTGATAGATAAAGTGATATGAGGACTGAGCTTCATCCACTAGATTTAGCAATACCAATGTCACTGGCGACCTTGATGAGAGCAGTTTTAGTGGATTTGGGACAAAAGCTTGAATATAGTGGGTTCAACTGAAAAAGTGGAGAAAATGTATGTACCAGTCTTTTTATACATTTTGATGACAGGGTAGCAGAGAAATAGGATGATACTTGGTGAAGATAGTCAGGTCAAGCAGGTGGTACACTGGTAAGTATTACAACAGGTTCTCTGGTTAGAAACGAATTGAGTTTGTAGCTTCTGCCAGTTTCAATAGTGTAAATACCCCCATGGTGGCTGATTTCACTAAATGAAAAATTGAGAAGAGATATGTACAGTTGACCCTAAAAGCTGGCATGGGCCAGCTCTAGCATACCACTGGATCAACGGAAGTTTAGCCTTGTTTTAAGATGAGAGAAACAACAGCTACTTTTTATATCCTTAAGGGACTAATACTGTAGATAGCTAAACACTGATGATGCAGTCAAGAACTGTTGGATTAAATTCCCAGAGTAAGTGAGAAGGAATGGGATCCAGTGCACAAGTAGAGGGATTAGCTTTAGATATAAATATGTATAGTTCATCTATATCCACAGTGGGAGAAGCCAGAGCATATAGTAAAGATTCTGTAGGTAGTTGTGGTGAAGTCTCAATGCTCATTTGCGTGGAATAGAAACCCACTTAAATAAGTTTAAAAAAAAATAGTGAAAATTTTGGAAGAATATAGCAGTACTCTGAAAACCCAATGGGACTAATTGTAGTTGGGGTTCATGAGAGGATGAAGGGACTCATCTCCTTTCTCTTGAGTTTTAGACATGCTCTACCTCTGGAGACTGACAAATGTTAGCCTTGACCTAAAGGCATCATGTATCTACAAGGAATTCTTTAAAAATCATTTATTGCCATTTTAATTTTCTATTAGAAATGAATTACTTTTGGTAACTTTTTTATACTTTAAGCTTCAAGATAGTTTAGTCTTTTTGAAAAAGGGCACATGAATTAATTACTTTCATGTACTGAAAAAGGTATATCATACTGATGTTTGAGATAATTCGTTTTTCTTCTAAATTATTTTTTGAAACATATAATAATAAATGTACATTGTAAAAGCTTAAACATAATAGGAGGAAATAAAATGAAAGTTAAAATCTCTCTCCTTGAGCTCTTTCCTCCTTAAAACTCCCAGTCTCACTTCTCACAGAGAAATACTATACTACATTTCTTAATTTTCTTTGGGAAAATTTTTATGTATACTTAACATATTCATACACACGTAGACATGGTTTTATGTACTTGACGTTTGTTCTTTAAAATCCCCTGCATATATTACTACTTTAAGCATATTTATGGCATTGGGCTAAGAAATCACTTAAATACCAAGGACTTTCTCCCTTGAACAGATCTGAGATAGAAGGCTCTAAGTAATTTTTTTTTCTTATAATAATAATTCTATTATACTGAATTTAAAGAAAAGTTACATGACTTTTCTATGGTCATAAAATTAGCTAATGGCGCCAGTGAGATTCAAACCCACACCTTTATTGTACTGATCTCTACTGTCTCCTAAATGATCTTGCCTCTTCATTATATGTAACTGTTTCTTTGTCATGAATCCCCTCCCCCCAATTTTTCCCCATACTTTTACAAAGCTTATCATGGTATCTGTTACTAATGGAGACGTCACTTCTGAAATATTATGCTCTCCTTGGTAATGAAAGAAACTACAAGTTTAGTTCTTTAAATCTTTAAATTTAACATTTTTATGTTTTTATGAACTCAGAACATTTTGCAATAGTGACTCTTAAAGCTGACTAATTTTTTTAAAAACCGTATTGGGGCTGTTTACTTGAAGGATAATTTCTCTTCTGGTCTTTGGTTGCCAAACTAGGTTAACAGATTAGGTTAACCTAGAGTTAACAAATTAGGTTCTCTTCTACCTTCATATAAGAATGACAGGTAATGGCCTTGGAAAGAAGGGATGCATATATTTAAAAATCATTAAGGCCAACTATTCCAATGAATTTCTCTGTTGGTTGAATACTTGGGCCTCAGCTTTGATATGTGTGTTTTCTTTAAGAAAACAGTATCCCCTATTTCCAAGGCTGAAAAATATGCCCTTAATTCCTTCAAGGAGAATTCTGCAATTCTGATTGCAGGTAGAGAAAAGAAGGATGGGCAGATAGCTTTTTTCAGTATTTTGAGAATTGGACCTTTTTTATTTCAGCCTGTAGACTATATAAATCTCTAAAGCCCATTGTTAGTAAATGAACATTTGATTATAAGACCATTATCACCAAACATAACATTTTTGTACAATCTGTTTATATTATAGTTTTGTTTTGTTTTGTTTTGTTTTGTTCTATTTTGTTTGTTTCTGGATAGGATCCTGAGAAAGTTATCTTTTGTAAACTTAATCACCTGCATGTTAAAGAAAATGCACCTGTCTTAATACTTAATAATTGAGATATTAATATGGAGGTTTAAAACACTAAAACCAGTAAAATTTCATCAGTGATATGGGAAGTGAAAATATCTATTAGGTAATATGGAGAATGAGCATGTCAACTTTGCATATTGCCCATACATTCATTTTCTCTTTCCTTAGCTAATATGCTTACTGCTCTATCTTCCCAGTAAGTCGGCTACATTTATTGAGAGCCCACCATATGTCAAACAGTAATGTGAGTGTTGAGGGTGGATATAAAAGAACTAGAAAATAAGGATAATTCAGATGTTAAAATACATCCATAAAGTCAGAATTTTATATACACACACACATTTTTATATGAATAACAATGTTTTTGCTCCTATATTTTAATATACATATATGTATATATTTATTTATATATTGATGTATAAATATGTAAATATAACTATTTCAACCTCATTTTTTAAAAAATAGTTGCATGTGTTCTATTGTCTAAATGCATCATAATTAAATTAGACAACTAAATGTAATTTTAACTAAGTAAGTTTACATTGACTCCATTTAAAATGTGTTTCTATTAGCTTTGTCTTAATCAGGATTTTAGTGATCTATGACCTGAGTCTCCCCATTACCTTGATTAACTGGAAACTGACTGCATATTATTAGGAAACTTCACAGAAAGGAGCACTTAAAATTAATTTTTAATTTTTAAAAATTAATTTTTAAAGTAAACTAAATATAAAAAAACCTGGATTCTATTTCTAGCTTCAGTATTTAGATATCATATGAATTAAGAAAAACAATTTTACACTAACAGTAGTAAACATGTGGCAGATGATATATGGTGATAGATTTGTTCAATAGATTTTATAAATTTGTAAAGGAAAAAAGAGACATGTTGGTTGATAGTAACCCTAACAAAACATTTCTAGAAAATAGAATCAAGACTCCAGCCAGATTAACTATCATTTTAAACCAGGGAAATATTTTTAGTGGATATATATCATTATATTAATGGAAAAGTGAGAAATTATCTTTAGGGATGAGTAACAATTTCATTTTTATTTTCTTCTTTTACATTTTTTTTCTTGCATTAAACTGTCATTCAGCATTTTCATGAGTTCCTTGGCATATCCTATAGCTTTAAATCATTTTTCAAAACTTCTCTTTTAAAGCTCATTCACTATCCTTGATTCCTTTAGATCATCACTTCTATTCTGATTGTGTCTTTGTTAGTGTTGAGTTTTCTTATATTAATTTTGTTTCCAGGGTTCAATGAATTCTAAACACTAATTGATTATTTCTAGATACCCTGGCCACTGTTTACAGTTTTGTATGCAATTTTTTAAAATTTTAAAATTTTTATTTATTTTTGTCTTGTTGACATTGAAAGATAGGTGGCCCAATAAGCTTCCCCTATTCTGGCATAAAAGTAACTCTAAAGATTAGTTAGTTAAATTTAATTAAATTAAACAATTTTAGTAGTTTTTATCACCTGATACCTTCTTTTCTACCTTTCATTTTATAGACATTAAAGGCATTAAATATATGTATATCTGATTCATCTGTTTTTATGTATTATATGTGTGTGTTTGGTGTGTGCATATATATGAATACATATATGCACATGTATATATTCTCTGCATACATGTATGCATAAATAGATGTGATTCAGTTTTTCTTCATTTTGGATGACAGCTCCAATGGCAGTATTCAAATTCCAGCATCATTTAGCAGATTAGGGTTAATTATTTCTTTCTGGTGTATGTTTAGGTCCTTTCTCCTTTATCAAAAAGTACATAAACTCAACTTTTAAAATTAAATTAATTGTGATTAACATTATATAAGTTTCAAGTGTACATCTATAATACATCATTTGTATGTTGCATTTGTGTACTCACCACTCAAAGTTTAGGCTCCTTCTATTACCATGTATTTGACTACCTTTACCCTTTTCAACCTCCCCCACTTTCCCTCTGATAACCAACATATTGTTGTCTTTGTCTATGAATTTGTCTTGTTTGTTCATGTAAACTCAGCTTCTGTGAACAAATTAAGTTTCAAACAACAGGGGATTAAAAAATTTTTTTAAATTACATGTTTAGAATTTTAAATGTGAGGCATAATATTTTCCTAAATATCACTTTTCAGTGTGCTTTGATAAGTACCATAATATTGAATTTTTATATATGTTTTAAATAATGTAGATTGTAATTTAATAGGAAATTTAATAGTGTTAGAATATATGCTAAATATTTGATAGATGTCCCGAAGACAATTGTTGTGTGATAAAAAGAGAGTTTAGTTTAGCAAAGATTAAGACAGAGCTGAATTTCCAGCCTATTAGTTGTGAGCTGAGCGGATTGCAGGGGTGTATCCATCCCTTCAGGGAAGTCTAACTGGTACGATGTAATTTACTTTGGATTTTCAATATATTTTGGTTACTTCATCTCCTAAAAGGATAACTTTGAAAGTAAATTGCAAAGGCAACGATATTGGACCTTTTTGATGAAGAATTAGAAAAACAGATCAATATAAACTGAAGTATGTATTTTTCTAAATCAGTATTAGCATGGCAACCAAGAAGTGATTTATATGCTTAAAATATAAATTAATCATCAATAGAACTCTTACATTGTACTTTGCAGTTAAAGTATTCAGGAATCTTAATTCAGAAAAAGGTGTTCGTAGCTCCCTGTGATCCAGTGAGCATAGTATTTGACCACTGGCATTTCTCCTATAAGCTGGTGTTTTGTGTGTAGAAGATGCACAGTGCAAATGTTCAGATATTACAAAATGTAATAAATCCAGTAATTATGTCATATACGTAATTAGCATCCTAGATGTCTTTCCCACACACAGGATGCACTGTATGTTGGGTGAGAGGATGCCTCTTCACCATAATCTTTCAGTTCTTGTCCTTTCTCCTGGATGACAGTCCTATAATGTAAGCATCTATCTACTAAGAACTGAACTGAAACCTCCTATCCATTTTGCATAGAACACTGGACATCCATTAAAAGGGAAACAATATTTTCTCTTTCCTGATGTAGAGGAGATTTAAACTGCTATCCTGGAGGTAAAAGATCATAGCTCATCACCTGGTGCCCAGGCTGTAGGGGATTTTTTTTTTTTAAACAGATACAAGAACATAATTTTTCTTCCCAATTTTTGGCAAGACATTAATTTAAAAAATATTTTTAAGTCCTTATATAAATGGTGATTTTTAAAATATTCTAATTTTCATAGATCCACTTTAAATGTTGAATATTTAAGTTCTGAACAAAAGGGTATGTAGGTAGGTGTTTGTGTGTGTGTGTGTATTTCTGAATTTACTGTAATGTAATAGTGACTATTCATATAAATAAAGAGAAATATAGAATTGGAGCACTCAAACTAAAGTCTTTATTATTTAGGTGAAAAGTATTTATTAGATAGGCACTCAAACCAAAGTCCATATTATTTAGGTGAAAATGTATTTATTGTCCATGTTTTTCAGGTTGATATATTGTGCTTATGGTTATAAGTGTCTATTTCACTTTTCTGTAGCCTCAGTTGTTAGCTGCATTTTTTATCTCGTGAATAAAAACATTTAGTATTCCTCCAGTGTATGCACACTTGGCAGATTATTTTAGAAACTCAGTCTGTAGCTATAGTTTCTGTATCTATAGATGGGCAGATTGAACCAGACAGTCATTGAATTCCCTATCTTTAAAGTTCCATGATTCTATGAAATATGAGACAAAATTTCTTCTTTTTTAATGATCTGAGATGAAGCTGAATTAAAATAATTTCTTTAAAATTAGCTTTGCATTTTCAAAAATAATTCCAAATATTATAACATGAAATCTTCCCCTTTATAATCTTCTGACATGTAACAGCACTACTGCCTGCTGTAGGTGGGGTCTTTCCGAACTTGGCTACACAGGCCTAAGACCAGCACTTAAATACTTTACAAATTGAATTGCGCTTGTGTTAGAAACTGACTGATAAAATAAATTACTATATCTTGTAGGTTAAGATTTGAGTTCTGCAATTGTAGCTGTTACAAATTACCTGAAAACCTTTTTATATTACTTTTCTTATGGCTGTATTTTACAATTGCTCTAATAAAAAATTCTATACAAAAATTGTTTGATATTAATAGCAATCATTAACAACTTGATAGATTCTTGTTAAGTATATTTGCAATACATTTAATCTTATTAAACTCAGCTTTGAGTTGTTTCTTCCAAATATTATCGGTCTTTATGAAGCTAGCAATATAAAGAAGAGATTTCAACCATTTTCGGCCAAAAATTAGGTTTAGCTTAATGGATCAATTTTTTTCTTATTAAACTGCGTCTGACCAGTGCCAAGTAATACATTCAGCATTGATCTTTGTCTCACCCTGCTGTAGCTTGTGTTCTCTTTATGTACATGAAAAATAAGGTGCCAGGAATGAAAACAATGCCTGTATAATACAAATATAGAATTTTTCTCAGACTTCCATTCGGTTTATCATTTCACTTTGTTATTAATGCCTGGCCTGCTGCTTTTCAGAAATGTGTTTTTAAAAAGCACATTTATTTCCATAAAGAATGCTTTCTTCTGGTGTAATTATAAAAAACATACACCATATACTGGAGTACATCAATTGTTTCAGGGGCATGGACAAAATGTATGAGCCCTGTTCAAATGTGCAAATAGTTCTGTTCTAAATGCGGAGCCCTCTGGGACTTGACCCATTAACACCAGGGATCTGAGGCGTACTGGTTGGAACTGGAGCTCAATTTTAAAGGTTTTTTTTTTTTCCCCCAGTAAAAATAGAAAAATAAATTAAAATGAAAACAAATTCTAATAGATGCATGCATGTGACAAATTTAAAGTGATGACAGCACTTCTTTGAAGTTCGCAGTCTTTGAGACATGTAAAGTATTAACAGAAGCCCCCAGACCTCTTCATGTCACTCCTCTTACTGTCTTTTTCCACCCCCGATACATTCTGCATACTTCTCAGGAGAATCTTGTATCATTGACACTGCTCGGAACTTTCCCTCCGCTTAAAAGTTTTCCTTTGCTCTTCACTGCCCTAAAGTATAGAATTGAAATTCCTCCTGAGCATTTAAAACTGGAACTTGGTCTTCATTCTGGTTTTTGCCCTTGTCTCTACTTTTAGTGAACAAATCTTCGACTTCAAGTGTTTCCAAAATATTTGTGTGCTTTTTGCTCACACTCTTCCCCTGATTAAAATGCCCTTTCTATTCCTTCTATCTCCTTCCCACCTGTCCAATTTCTACCAATCCTTCAAGCCCCAACTTCACTCATCACTGTTGCTTCCAAAGATTATCTGCATAAATTTTAGAGCAGATAACTTTTTTTGGAATACACCACATGACCTTGGGAAATTTACTAATCTCAACCTCAATTTAGTGTTCTCATGCTAACTTTAAAGTGGAGATTATAATATTAATTCTGTATAGTTGTTATAAGAATTAAATGCATTTATGTATGTAAGTAAGCTTGGCATACAGTTGGCAGCAATAAATAATATTAATCTTTCTCCTCCCTGCCCCTGCCCCAAGTTTCCGTAGTCTGGATCATTTATTTGGCATACATTGTGTATTACCAAGTTGCAGTAATTTCTTCTCTATATTTGTTGTCTCATCAACTGATTTTTAAGGTCCTTTTCCATAGTGATGGCTCCATATACTACTAATTATCTATCATGATGTAGAAGAAAATGATTTGATTAATTTTTTAATATATTTTTCAAAAATGAAGATAAGAGAAAAATATCTTTCTCCTCTATTATCTTTTCACACATTGTTCTTTGACAACATCAGAACCTGGTCTTAAAATTCCTGTAATTGGTTTTAGATTTTTCTCTTAATTAATCTTTTTTTTTTTTTTTTTAAGAAAATTATACTTGATCGAGGCCCAAGCCTCTTAGTAACCTAGAATAGTGACAATCAATGAGATGTGTGCGTGTTGCAAATGACAGAAAAAACACACTGGAACTCAAGAGACTTCAGTGTTGTCTTTCAGCTTGAGCCAGGAGGTATGCTCTACTCCATTTTACCAGCAATTAAATAGTGATTTGATTTCAAATCCTAGGTCAGTCATCTTGTATTTCAAAGTGGAATACTTACCTACCATACTACTCAGAGCATAGTTGTAACATGGAGTACATTGTTGTCTCTCTGGCTGGAGATGGGAGTGATAATCTTCAGAAAACTCTTATATTTTTCCTGCCATTGGAAAATGTATAGTTTTCAAAGCCATGAACCTTTCCAATAATCTGATAGCAGCACTTCCTGTTGGGAGCTCAAACACTCCCAAGAATGTAGGACATCCTCCTGTGCAGTTCTTTGTAACCACTTCATGGATGACAACAGTTTTTTAGGGATTATATTTCTTAAAGATGGATTCCTTAGTGGTTATAATTTATATAACTATTAGAAGCATAAACCTTCCATAATTTTATCCAAGGCAGCCAAGGTGTAAACATATGTTTTTTTTATAGACATGTGAATGCAAACACACACATATATACATACAAATGCACACCAATAAGGTAGCATCAAAAATGAAATATACAGCTCTGTGTATGTAAGCACCAAACGGCACAACTGGCTGAAGGATCCATTTTAAGTCTTCTGGGTGATCAGTATAGGCTTAAAGGTGTACTAAATTGGGTATATACATGAATCCAAAACAAAACAAACACAAAAAGGGCCTGGTTTCTGGAGTAATACCTGTTTTAAAAGCAATGTTTATATTGACTATATGTGATTTATGTCACATTAACTTCCTTAATCTTTTCTAATATCTAAGGAATTATTGCATATAAGACCTGACTTTTAAAAATTTAAGAATAAAACTAAAGGTTAAAATACGACTATGGAATTTATGTTTTATACCATTTAGGCCAGCCATAAAAATGTTGTAAAGGCTAGTGGGAGAAAACATCTTACATCTTTGTGACATTTTGCCAGAGAAAATACGTACATACTGAAATTTGAACTAACTGGCACTCAATTAATTATTTCTTATAAAGTATGTTAAAAATAAAAGCAATACCTATATATATATTTTTTAATTTAAAGAAGAAATTTTGTTTCCAGAAGAAAAAAAACGAAAATGAAAGTTTCTCTTAACTGACAACTTCACTCCTCTTGGAAGCCACTTTTAGATATTTTTTCTTTCGCTCCTCTTTTCCTTCTGCCCATCTACTAGCTCTCTCTTTTTCCTTCTCCTCTTTTTTTTTGTTCTTCTATTCAATTATATTTGTCAGGTGGTAAAGTTATTCTTTTATTTTCTGAGTTATCTATCTTACACTATTTAGATGATTGTCTACTACAAAAGCAATGTTAATTATACACAACCACTGTCCTATATCCTCTTCCCTGCATTCTGATTTTTGTCAAGTTTTTTTTTTTTTTTTTGGGTGGGGGGGAAGGCAACCCTTGGTTGATCTAACAGATTGCGTGGACCTTGTCAATTTACAATTTCTTATTTTTTATTTTTTACAGCTACAGCACCTGATCTTACTACGTGGTCTCCCATCCATGTACTAACCAGGCCCAACCCTGCTTAGCTTCCGAGATCAGACAGGATCAGGCTTGTTAGGGTGACATGGCTGTAGACTGATTTTTGTCAAGTTTTATAACACATACATTCTATTCTGTAACCATAGTTAGCCCTTTTCTTCTTCTTTTTTTTTAACTATAAGATGAACTTATACATTTTACGCCATTAAATCTGTATTATGTTATATAAACATTGTTCAATATAGCACCAAGTATTCTGGTCGGACTTAGGCAACAAAAATAAGTAATATCTCACTCAACACTCACTGTTGGAAGGAGGGTACCTTAAACTTCAAATCTAATGAATATGTATTTAAATTTCAGCTATAACTACAATGTTTATTTTAGGGACTTTATTTTGCTTTTAAGATAGGGCTAACAAAATGGCAAGACTGTAAGGTGACTAAATTTATTTCATATTTTCAGTAGTGGTCTGTATTTCTGCTTGTACTGGAGTTAAAAAGAATCTAAACAAATGCTTAAAACAATTCTAGTTTCTTTGATGGTGTTAGCATATTTTTTCATATTTTAATATATTATATAAACTTTGAGCATTAGAAGAGCAGTAAGAAGAAATGAAACCAGATTATATTTAGTATGATTACCATTGTACTCATTCAGAAGGAAGAAAAATAGAATAATCTTACATATTATGGCTCTATTAAAAATGCAACTTTGTCAGGAAATTTTTGTTTCTATTATAGCTCAGTAGTAACTCCATCACAATGTAAAATGGGCATAGTTATTAAAGATACTCTCAGTGAAGTATATATCTATTTCTTTCGCAGATGTGCACTTTATAATTTCTCTGTTCTTAATTTGTGTATTACCACACAATTCCTTTTTCTCCTAATAACAAAATAAGTGCAAAATGATTTATGAACTTTTGAGTCTTTTTTCTTTCTTTTATTAGATAATTAAAATATTCTAATAGGCTCTTTTCTTCAGAAAAAAATCTATTTCCATAGATTTCTCTGTGTTGTAGGAGAATGCTTTCTTTCATTTACCCATCTCTTTCTGTTTTTCCTGTCTCTTTGTGTTTATTCAGTCAATAAATAGATGAAAACAAAATGCTTGGGTAACAAAATGCAAAGTGTATTTTTGTTTGCTAGTTGATAAATTATTTAGAAAAGATGGGAGAATGATAAAAATATAACCTGCAATTGCAAAGAGCTTTTTAAAACTTTCTGAAGCAACACAGGCATACTGTGTCCTATTCTGGTTTCTTAACAATCTAATGAGTTAGTGGGCCAGCTATTTCTTTCCTAGGTTGGGGATTGTAAAGCCCATTTGCAGAGGGTTTAAGTGACTCATCCAAAGCTGATTGTGGTACACAAACAAGTCTTGACTCATATCTCCTACTTCTCATTTTGTGAATTACTAATATAGATAAAACACAAAAGGAGAGTCAATAACTTGCAATAAATGAACAAAGAAAGAAAGACAGAAAGTATTTATTTTTTATAGCAATCTTCCTATTTGAAACTAAGACCCAGTATCATTATATTGATTGTGCAGATATGTTAATTAGCAGTCAGCACTAATTATTTAAAATGGCCAAAGTAAACAGGTTAATTTTGTGTAATCCTTCATGACACATACCAACACAAGGCCAGTATCATAGATTCTAGAGACTGGAGAGAGGACTCTGCAAGGACTTTGCCCAGCATCCCGATTTTAAACATGAAGAGACCTTACCAGGAAATCTCTAGGTTCTCCTAAGCCATTGATGAGATGGGAATATGATAGGATTTCTGATCTGTGTTTTTTTTTTTTTTTAAAGTAAATTAAAAGGGGTAAAAGAAAGAAAATGAAGATGTCTTCTAGGCCCTTCTACAAAGTATAGTTTAGGGACCAGCAATATCACCAGCACCAGGCAGCTCATGAGAAATGTAGACTCTTTAAGTCCAGACCACACCAGGTAGAATCCACAAGATCCCTCTAGGATTTGTATGCACATTACAGTTGGGAAGCACTGCTTTAAATTAGCAGAGTAAGGAGAGTGAATTATTTATTTCTTTGCTCTAATCCCATCATTTTTTTTCCAAATGCATAAATGTCTTTACGTAACGTGTTGTCAAGATTTGGCTTTCTGAACAAGTAGAAGTGGCTGCTTTAGCTTCTAAAAATTATTCTCCAACACATTAGAACCCTTTATAAGAAATTTCCCCCCAGAATTGTAAAATGTTGTATGTTAAAAAATTACCTTCTATATGCCAGATATCGGAAGTGTATAAAGTGCCATTTTATGAAAAAAATAAATGAACTAATATAATATAAACACATTATTCATGATTTTAAGGATCTTTCTTTGGAATACAGAGATTTTCAGTTTTGTCTTTATTTTGTATAAGGCTTAGTCTTACATGTTCAATCTACATTTTTGAGATTATAGTGTGAAATGTTCAAAAAACATCACTTTGTATCTAAAATTTTAGAGGCAAATGAAGGCAATATGAAATTAATGACATATTTGTATGTAAGCAAATGACCTCCATTGACAAAATATTTACCTCAGTAGAATGTAGACCAGTGATAGTGGACTTTAAAGTAAGTGTGCCCAGTATTTATGTAATATTTTCACAGAAAGCAAATTAAGAAATTTCTCATTATTTATATGTCTTATACTGTTCAAAGAAAACTAAGCTAATGAAAGGATAGTCTGATATTTTTGCAGTTTAGATTTTATTGTTTTCCTAATTTGTAACAAGACTTTTAGGGTACAGGTCAGTAAGGTGAGGGAAGCAGGACCTGACCAGTGATTTAGGGGAATAAGATTTGAATAAGTAGAGAAAGGATAAGACAGGCCTGGGAAGGACCCAGGTTGTTTGGGGCCTGACGTGTGTACACTGTTTGGTCCTTTTTTAATAGTAAATAGTACCAATTATAAACACAAATTAGGTACAAAGTCTTCTTAGGAGCCCATGCAAATGCTTCCCAGCATAACTGCCACTGGGAAGGCATTCAGTGTAGATGGAACAGTTTGAACCAAGGAGCAGGGGTTGAAATGCATTGGAAGATATAGAGCTATCCATACAGAAGACCAGAGAAGACTGTTCAATCCAATGTCACTATTCGAGGCAGAAGAATTTCCTAGAGGTGAAGACAGTATAAAATATGGAGAATCAGTCTCATTGCCATTGCTAAATGAAGAATTAAAACTTATCACCACATGCTTTGCCCTACCCCAATAGCTCTTCCCCTGCCATATGGATCATTCTTAGGGGTTAGGAACTGATGGGTTGTCTGGCTTTTTTCAAATATTACTAAGTTCCAGGTGGGGAAAACAGCTTAAAAATGAACCTTGGCTCTGGAAGTAAGGTGACAGATTTCCCTTCAGCATGAGAGACTACGTTTATTTTACATCATTTAAAAAATATAAAAGTATTAGAAGTGAGAGAAATATTTTCAGTGGAAATAGAGGACAATCTATGCATTTAAATTGGTCCATACTTCTTTCATAAACTGTTTCCGTGAATGGATTGGTTTTTCCCTGGTGCACATGCAGCAACATCATTTGTGGGTTACTAGATTCTAACTTAATGAAAGGAATTCCAAACCTTTTGCTCTACTCCCCCACCAAACACAAATACTTCAAAACAGTCTCCCAGGTTAATTTGAATTCTTGAAAATTATTTTTATTTATTTAAAAATTATATAGCACTTTGAAGAATTGCCAAGTAATTGAGCTTTAAAAAATAACAATTCTAGAACTCGCTATTTCTAAAATAAAGAAATAAATTAATGAATGTGTTTGGGATGTGCCAGAATAATAAGGTTCTCAACAACTCCTAGCTGAGAAAATTCTTTGCTTCTAAATCCCAGAGGGCAAATCATGTCTCTTTCATTCATCACAGTCTTGGGAGTGCCTAATTTTAAACTAGTGTGTAGGTGTCTCTCTGCTCACAATAGAACAAGTGAATCAATAAGAGATGAATAGTTTGGGAAGATTTCAACCGCTTCTGCACCTACTTTCATTACACAGAGGGCACAGATGCATCAAGGTCAAGAGTTACTTATAGACACCGTGATTTGGGTCTAAGAGAAGCTTTCTCTAGAGTGGCATTCTCTTGAAACGTATTTGCAAACACACAGCAATTTAGACTAACAAAGGCAGTCCATTTTACTAATATATTTGCAGTAGCAGAAGAGATGCTCAAATTCAGGATTCAAATGCAAAGCCAAACGAGAGGCTGGAATTTAAAAATGAAAACAAAATAAAACCTCACTCACCAACTTGTGTGGTTCCCCTAGTCTTTGCCCTTCTTGGATTTTCCTCATCCTAATACATTTACTGCTCTATCTGGTCAAATCCCAAATTACCTCTTCAATTTATCAGTCGGGCACCGGCTCCTAGAAGAGATCCTAATCCCAGTGTCAGCGCCACTCTACAAGGGCTCCTCCTGCTTTGACTTCTTACTGAGTTGCCCTGGATACAGCTCTCTGCCTAACTCAGTGGCCCTCACAGGGGGCGCTTCCAGCCCGCAGGCAATGCAAATGAGTACAGGAAATATTACATTAATTTCTAGGCACTTCAAATAGGAGTTAGAATGAATCCCTACTAAATTGGTAGGGAGCAGTTAGGTGACTGCGGTGGCACTCTTGGGTAAGGTGCCTCCCTGCTGATTGACAGGTTGTCCGCTTTTGAGCAGAGGAAAAGACTGAGTTGAAACTTTGCTCCTGCCAACATGGCTTTTTCACTTGAGCAAGAAAAAGCGTCACCATAGCCACATGAGTATATTGTCTCTTAAAATTCTGCTCTATTTTACACACATACACACATATATAAAAATAGAATTACTTATATGTATATTTTTGTGTGTGTGTGTGTGTGTGTGTGTGTGTTTCCGTAGGAATTTTAATATGCCTAAGTGCCTGGGTTGGGGAAGGGCTTGGTAGATAGCAGACTTGTTAGGAACACTCTGCCTATCCAAATCCTGTCATCCCACAACTCATCCCTCTGCCACTGTGAAACAGACATTTGTGTTTACTGGAACCACCATGATGATTATTGAGAGACAGGAGAGTATGGCCTATAGAAGCATGTCCTCCAGGCTAAAACCATCTAGATTAAAATCTAAACTCTACCTCTTATTATCTGTGTGTTCCTGAACAAATTTCTGAACCTTTCTGTGCCTCAGTTTTTTTTTAATCTGGAAAAGGATAAGGATAATAACATACAATTAGGATAGATGTAATGATTAAATGAGATAGAACAGTGCATGTCATATTGCATGTAACGAATGCACAATGAATGTTAGCTATTATTTCCTTATGATAGTATCAGGAAACAGTAGAATATTTTATATAATTAATTACAAAACTGAAGCTTAGAATAGTTCCCTAACTTGCCTAAACGCTAATAAGAGTGGAACAGGGAACTACATTCCTGGTCTGTCTGAAAATGAATCCCATACTTTTATCCACGTGTTTGCTGCCTCCTGCTTTTGCCTGTGTAGTAGTAATGCCTGTCTTCTTATTCAAGGCCATACCTTATACTTCAGGGCACTAACTACAGTGCTCCTGGCAATGTGGAGCCTAGAGGATGCACAATAAAGACGCCCTGACGAATTAGTCCACCCAAGCCTATGATGCTCCTGACCACTTCTTAATCTTCTACTTGACAATACACTTTAATATTTGTTATAAAATGTTTATCTTTCAGAAGTTGTCTACTTATGTATACCTTTTTCTTCATAGCACAGTTTCATGCAACTCTATTATATTTGACTTGTTTGTTGAGATTGTTTTCTAGTTGTGTACAGTATGGCCAAATGAATTGTAAGTTGCATATTTTTCATATTCCTCCTAAATTTCTCTTGCACTTCAAGGAACAGTGAATAATTATGTTGACAACAGAGATTCCAAATATAACCAAAGGATCCATTTTCATTTTTACTGATGATTTTAGCTCTCATATGGTTTTGAGGAAGCATGATATTGAGTGTAAAGTCAACAGTTACCTCCAGGTTGTGTTTGTCTTATTTGTCCTTTTTGTAGTAATTGACACTATACACTAGCTCTTTCTTCTTGAAGCTCCTTTTCCCTTGGACTTCAGTGACACCAAGATTCATGGATTTTTCCTTCCTCTAAGTAGCCTCTTGGGCATGGTCTTTCTACCAGCTCCTTAAATGGTCATCTTTCCGGGCTCCTTCTTTGGTCTGCTCCTCCTGTGCCTCTAAAACTGCTGTCCAGCTACTCTCATTCACATAGTTGACCCTCCCTACCACACACCAATGTTGCCTCCCAAACTTCAACCCAGTGTGTCTTTTGAGCAGCAAACCTACTTGCCCAAATGACTGCTAGATAATTATCCTGTCTCTCTCACCATACAACAAAATTATCATGTCCAAAGCTGAACTAATTTGCACGCAATATAAATCAGAACATGCCTCTTCCATGGTAAATATTCTCAAAAGGCAAGCATCTCAAATGGCAGAGCTAGGCACCAAGCACCGAGCATTGTAGACTGCTCCAGGGAATGCGGGTAAAGACCTGGTTCTTGCTCAATCTGCCGGCCTTTATGTATTACACTTCTTCACATATTTTCTGTTTCTGCAGTTTAGATCACTGGCCTGTCCTTGATCAAGCAGTGTTCTCACTCAATCACATGGTGTGAGTGGTGGAATGTAGAGTAGGTATTAACATGTGGACTCCTGAAGCCTGGCTAATTTGAAATCTAGGCTTTGTGTGACATTGGACACATTACCTCACCCCTCTGGTTCTTGCTTTTCTCAAATATGCAGGAGAATATTATTGTATCTACTATATAGGGTTGTTGAAATGGGTGAAACACAGAGAACAGCAAGTGCTTAATATAAAGAAGCTGTTATTATTGCTATTCCATGTTCTTTAGACCCTCAACTACCATTATCCTACTGCCTGGTCTAGTTAAAATTTTCTCTTTCTTTAAAACTTAGCTTGCATTTCATATTCCTAAGAGTTCTCTGATCTCCTCTGAGCTTTCTTTACACCCCATGCATATCTCTATCATTGTGCTTACTTTGATTTTGTGTAGTTGTTTACCTGGTGTGAGCTCTTTTATCTCTGTCTTTTCCTACACCAAGACAGTATTAAACTGTCTTAGTAATTGTTGAGTGGTTTGTTTAGAATGTAAGTCAGTGTTTAAAAATGATTGAGCTTGAGCCTGGGAGTTAACTACTTACTTGCTCTGTGACTTTGGGCAAGAGAAAGTGAGTTTTCTCACAGGGTTGTTGGAATTATTAAATGTATGTGATTATGCGTTAAGCACTCTGAAAATACTAATTATCTGAACAGCTGAGATAGAAGGGGCACTTCCATCAGATTTTACCTTTCTGTATAAAAGCCGTTTACCTGTGTTCAGCTGTGTGAACAGCTATTCTTAATTTTTCTCTGAGATATCACAGCGTAGCCACTTCTGCTGAGAGACATCATGAGGTAGAGGAAAGAAAGAATGCTGGGCCAGAGGCATGAAACCAGGTTCTATTCTGTATTTATCCCTGACTGCTTTGGGTAAGGAGGTGGTGTATCTTAAATTCAGTCTCCTTATCTGTTGCAGAGGGCTAGTATAATTTCTTAGGTTCTACCTAGCAGTTATAGTCTAAGACCTATATTATTTGAATGAATACTATAATGATGACTAAATTCTTAATAATGACAAAATTTAATTCTAATCTTTCCTCCTTTTCTCCATTTCTACCAAGAAACAAACAAACCTGGCTACAAAGTGACTTACTCAAAATATTTTGAAATGATTTCTAGATGGTTTAAAGAGCACTTGTTTGTGTGGCACGAGGCTGCCTAGTGAAAGAGAACTTTAGAAGGTAATATCTGATTATGCTGCCGGAGAAGGAGTAGGTGGGAATGGGATGGTAATGAATGAGAAACCTCTGGTTTTTCAAAGTCAGAAAATTAATGATATTTTAATGTGCCACCCACCCCAAAATGTTTGAGGTTTTATAGGTTTTATATCACGAAAAAGGATATATTATAAGGTCTGCTTTAGGTAGCAAATGATCAGAAAAAATGCAACAGAATAAATAATATTTATCCATGTCTATTTCTAAGCAGGCTGATGGATGGCTCAAAGGAGAAAATGAGAAACTTGCCTAAAGAAGGAATTCCTGGGCTTCAGGAGAGCGAGGCTAGCCCCCCAAAAATGATGTCATTTCTAGAGTGTGAGAGGTACTGTGACAGGCACTTTGCATGTATTAAATCATAACAACCCTATGCCTAAGGGCTATTACTAATACCCACTTATCAGATGAAGAAACTGTACAAAGTCACATAGATAATAGAAAAGGCACGTGAGATTTGAACTCAGGCAATCTAGCTTCAGATTCTGAATCTTATCTACCATGCTGTAAAATATTATAATTTTAATATTAGAATTGAAAGGATTTCCTGGGGAAGAGGTAACAGGAAGAGAATAGTGTGTTTTAAAAGAAAAAGGGAAAAACAGAATTTCCGAAACTATAGAGCATGGCCCAAATCTTCAAAATGTAGGGGACTTACTTAATGCATAGCCTTCATGTTACATTAGATGGAAATATCAGCTCTGAGGAATGGGTTAGTGCAAGATATTCTGTGCAAAAGAATAACCACTTATTGTACAACATGGTAATATTGATATAAAGGTCTCATGTTTCTTCTCATTCATACATCCTTCAGTATATGTGAGAATTTAGCGTGAATGGGCTTTTGCCATTAAAATAAATGAAAAAGTATAAAAGAATGTTGAACCCTTATTTTCCTTGGAGCACTGTAGATTTGGAAGGTTGTCAAAATTGTCAGTTACATTTTTCTTTTTCAATTTTTAAAACTTTTAAATATCAGATTATGTCACAATTAGTAAAAGCATGTAAAACATAAAGCACAGCTTTAGTGAATCTTTCCAAGTGAACATTACTGCAGCTCTCATTGGGCTCAAGAAAAAACCATTTCTAGGATCCTAGAAACTCCCTTCCCCTCATCTAGCACCCGAATCACTATGACCCACACCTTTCTTCTATAGTTAGCCACTATCTTTATGTCAGTTTTATTTTAAATTATTTTTAAAAAATCATCAAATAGCCATCAAACCACTGAAGCCTTGAAATTGTCTTACTCTATACTATTGATCTATTGACTTGCTAATTTAATTATCACAAAATCACACCGTGCAATGTTAAATTCTGAAGTGAAATTTATAAAGTTACCAAATATTTCAGAAATCGTAAGGTTATACTGTTTGTTCTTCAGGAACCATTGTTCTTAACTAAGAGTAATCTATATTTTATGTAACAAGAGCTAGGATTGTACCTATTAAACATAGTTTCCATGGCAGTTTGACAACTATTTACATTGCACAAAGAACTTTTGAAATCTTTTTTCAATCCTTGTATTAAAAGTAAATATTATTATTACCAGCTCTCATAGGTGATCGATGAGCTAATATCATTATTACTTCTGTTATAGATGAGAAAATGGGGGTGCAAAGTAGCTGGGTAACTTGCCCAGGAGCACCTAGCCAGGAGAAAGCACTGTTCAGACTAAAAGCCCGTCCTCTGCTTTTGCATCTTTTCCACTTGATCCTCTGCTTCTTTTAAAATGAAATGTTAATAATCACCTTTTAACTAAAAAGTAACAAATCATTCATCAAATACTTTTAGTTCAGCACACTTCTTAGCAGCCTTCTCAGGTAAGTAGAACAGGAGTTTATCTAATGAAAAAAAATGAGATGCAAAGATGCAAAGTCATCAAGTCACATATCTAGTAGGTGATGAAGTCTGGGTTTTAGAGTAAGGTGGAGGAAGAGAAGAGAGAGGGACCACCAAGGGGTCCCTTCATGTCCCCCTTCCTTCCTCTTTGACCTTTACTGCCATGGATTTTGTCTTTGACTGCCAGAGAAGACATAGGATGAGGTTGAGATGGAATTTCAGGGAAGTAGTCCCTCCCCGTTGTTACATGAACTGCAGTAGGAAGAAAGAAGAAGATGGAGGAGAAATTAAAAGAATGGAAAGGCATACAAAAGTGGTCTTGAAATTTTAAGTAAGATACATATTATGAAACAGGCTAATATAAAAGACAAGTACTACCTTAGTTTTTGACATTTCCTAAAAATCATTGACTGAAGAGACTGAAACATCAGAAAATTGAATATATTGGTTTTAAGGTCAGTTGGATAAAAATATAGTTTCATTTCTTCTAATAAATTTCTGAATTTTTTTTCTAATTTCATTATTTCTAATTTGGGGATATTTAGAGATGACATTTGACCCTATTTCATCTACCAATAACTGTGAAGGCTAGAAGCATCTATGTCTGATCTCTTATTCAAACATTCATTCTTGGTTCTCTCGCCTGGTGTGTCTCAAGGAAGCATGTAAAATTCTTTCCACAACCATTTAAGACATATCTTAATTTAATAAAATAAGCATGTATTTTGTAGCCCTTTTAAGAGTGAAAGGGAGGTAGAACCAAAACCAAACCATTTATAGGGTATGGCAACTCAATAAAGGTAAAGAGACTTAAACTAATAAAATAGATGCAGGGAGACCAAATCTTATTTATAGTAAATTACAGTAAAATGTAATTTACAACTAAAACTTGAAACTTATAGCTAATTTTAAAGTCATTTCGTAAGCACAAAGTGATAATGATAGCGCATTGCCATTCCTCTCTCAAAAATTTACTCACACACAAAGCCAACAATTAGAGAAGCAGTGTCAAGCAGGATTTTCAAAGTCCACTCTTTGAAAGGGTCTGTGTTTTTTTCCACAACCATTGGAACTATTTTGAGATTTTATATGCCTAGACTCAATCATAAAATTGAATTCAGTTATAACCTTTTGCAGCATGTGGAGCTAATGAAATCACCCCAAAGGTCATTTACTTAAGCAATAAGCACTTCAAATTGATCTTGATCAGTTAAACTATCTATTCCAGGTAATGATTTTTTTTCCCTTTTCTTTTCGTACATACTTAAGTACTAGATTAGAAGATCAGTTTGTCCCTGATATCCAATTTTCTACCAATCAGAATACAAGACATGCTCTGTTAGATTTATGATACTTTTAAAATGAGTTTTATTTCACAAGTCAAGGTACAATCACCAATTTTGTTGACTTATTATTACTGGCTACGTACAATCTTAGATAAAAACCAAAAAGGAGATTAAAATGTATATCTCGCTTCTAATAATCAGTATGGGAAAATTCAAAATATTGAAGGATATGGATATAGACATATACATAAAAATAAAGAACACTTTTAAATTCAATATTTTTAGCTCAGTTTTCAAGACCAATTTTTATTTCTTATCTCTCTAATAACATTTGGTAAATCAGACTGGGTTTAATAATTTTGCATATCTTCTTTACTGCAATCAAATAAAAATAATTATGTCAGTAAACTTTAAGGATCAAAGTTATATACTGTTATCATTAGTTACATATCAGAAGTTAAAAAAATTTTTTTTAAATCATATGACAAAACTTTAGTGTTATAGTTAAACTTCGATTCCAGATAATTCTAAGAATAATAATTATTTTATTATATGAATATGTGCCAATATTAATTCTTTATTTTTTATTTGGATGCTTAATTTTGGGCCAGTTCACAACATATAGCCCCTTGTCTAGAATTTGAGCTGAAAAAATAAGAGGAGTGAAAATTTAAATTATCAACTGTGTTATCTACTCAGCAACACTGGCAAAGCAACTGATGGTTGCTGGAGTTGAAAAGAATTCTTGAAATGAGGTTTGGGAACTATGGATTTTAATTTTTTTTTTCTACTATGAACTCCTTTCCGATGCATCAGGTAGCTTCTACTATTGGGGACAGAGATCAGAAGAAGAAACTAAAGTTAAATAAGTAATAGTATATCTTGCAGAACCATAAAGTAATTGTCTGTCTAACTCAAATTCTGAATATAGGATTTATAGAACTACCACTGTTCTTTCACCAGTGAAAGAACTGTATCTTCTTAGTTATCAAAAAGCCTTATTTTATATTCTATCCAAGATTTTCATTTTGGCTAAAATATTTATATGATCAATATAATGATGTTTTGGTTATTGTTTCTTACTTTATTAACATAATTTATTTTATATCCCATATTCAATATATAAGCAAATCCTGTAGCCTTTACTTTTAATGTGTGTTCTAAATCCAATCATTTATTATCACTTTATCTCTAGGTCACTACATCTCCCATCTGGGCTACAGCGGGAATTCCTAATGGGTCTCCTTGCTTTCACTCTGGTCTCTAATAGTCTACTTTTCACAGTACAATGATTCTTTCAAAATTTAAATTAAATTATGTCACTTTCCTGTTCTATCACACTTAGAACAAAATGCTGAGTTCTTGCCATGACCTGCGAGGCTCTGCAGTATCTGGTTCTAGGCTTCCTCATTTCCCACCCTTCTGTGTTCCAGCCACACTGGTTCACTCGCAGTTGTACACAGGCTCTCCCCTCAGGGCCTTTGCTCTTGCAGTCACCTCTACCTGGAAGGCTCTGCCCCCAAATATGTATGGTTTGTGCCTTTACTTTATCTATATTTGAGAGGAATCTCTAGTATCAGCATCTCAGAAAAGCCCTCTATGACCATCTATCTCAGGTAGGCCTAATCCTCCTCGTTACTCTGCACTCTGACTCTTAGTTTTCTTCAAAGTACTTGTTTCTATCTAAAATAATATTACTGGTTAATTGGTTGATTGATTAACTATCTGGTTGCTCCAATAAGTCTGACTGCTCCAGACTATGAACTCATATGAGTCAAATTCCTTTTACAAATTCCTTTTATTTTCCCCCTGTTTATTTGAAATTTCGGGCATAATGATTTTTTTCCTTTTTAACTTCATGTATGGCTGTTGCTTTTTATGTTCATGTGATACACTATTTTTAGTTTCAGTGCAAGACATATCAGATACTGTCTTGGAGAAGGTGAAGAACTCTGAAATATAGTAGATTCTCATTAATCACTGTAACTAGAGAGTTCTGATATGAAATTATTTAGAGTATAATCTATGTTATAATATGAAAAACCTGAAAGGTAGCACCTTCCTCTGCAAAAACTGTCTGTAACACCTTCTTGGTGAGCATTTTGTTCCTCAAAATAGAATGACCTGTGAACAAAATTATGTTATATTAGCTGGTGTGGAGTTTAAATAACTCTGTGTTCTTTCCTAAGAGAAGATGGTCAGTTGGATCTTCTGGAAGCTAGTATATTTTTTATGATTCACGTGGCAAAAAAGAAAATTCTTCTCTTGCTTTTTTCGTTTAGTAGATCTCCTTCTGCCTTTCTTGAAGATGCTCATGATTAATACAAACTGTCACTTTGATAAGTGGCTTCAAAAAACCCATCTAAAAAGATCCTAACTTCTGAAGTGGGATGCTGGTGGTGGAGAGGAGGGATGGGAGTAGTACGTATGGCTCCAGCCAATGAGAAAGGGTGGCAAGTGGAGCCAAAGATAGTTTCTTCTTTGAGAACTTCAGGGTAGGTGAATTTGAATTAAATATTAACATTAAAAAAAAAAAAAAAAGAGTTCCTGGCTGATTGTCACCACACAGAAGAGTCCTAAATTGGGCTGTGGCCCTGAGGTCCCAGCTCCACTACCAGAGACACTAGGTTGAGAGATGGGCAAAGAATCTGTCTGTAGAGGGATGTAAGGTTGCAACTTCATTTTCTTCTGACATATTTTGTTGGTTGATTAATAGGCTGACACTAATTTATGTCCCAGAAGACTAGAATGTTCTGTAATAGGATAGGGAAAGAAGGTGGAGGGGGGTGGAAGGAGGAGAAAAGTATATTTCAGAATTTGGGCCTAGGGAAACCCAGGGCATATTTTAAAGACCTTACCCACTGGCAAATTGAGAATGAAAAAGCCAGTGCCTTAAACAATTAATTTTGTTAATCATGCAATCTAAATTGTCACACTTAAGTATCTCAGTGTTGACCTGTTTAGACAATGTGCCTTAATCCACAGGGGGGTAGTTTCAGTAGATCATGTATAAGTTAGCTAATTAATATCAAAAGCAATGTGGAATTGACTAACAGGTAATTTAATCAAAAGATAATTAAAACTATTAAAATTTATAAATTATTATTTAATTAATATTAGTTAATATTATAATTTTCAAAGTCTGAATTATGCTGATTAAAGGGTTCTCTCATAAATACCACTGAAAATTAATTACAAATTAATATAATCTGCTGAACATCCTCTTAATGGACTTCCAGCTATTCTTGACTTTTGCAATAAATAAACATTAGACCCCATACAGCATCACATCTTCCTGAATGTATTAGGTATTCTGAAATATTGAGGCCTTTAACTCCTTGGATTTCTAAGGGAATTCACACATATAATAGCACCTTTAATAGCAGAGAGGTTGATTGTTTTGTTAGGCTATGCAGCCGAAGGGCACAGGGGTTGGTAAAGACTCTGAGGGGAGAGCTCAAGTAGCTTCTGTGCTGTTCAATTTAAACCCTTCCTAATCTGCTTTAGAGAAGCTTCGAGAAGATAGTCGGGCAGGAGAGTTCAGAAGGCAGTTGAATTATATTTACAGGGAATATACAGAAATAAAGAGGCTGGGGGGTGGAGGAGTGGGAGAATAGGACTAAGTATTTTTTTCCCCTCTCATCTACCAAAGGAAAACAAAGTAACATCAAATTCAGAGAAAATATTCTTCATATTCTATGAGGAAGTTGGCAATACTTCTATATCAATGTGAGTAAACATGCTCAAGAGCCTTGGAACACTGTAGAGAGCAGCTCTTTAGTGCTGCTTCTCCCAGTATTTAATTTTTGACTATTAAGGGACCTAGAAAGAGGAAATGGAAACCAGAAAGCTGAGCCAAAGGGAACTCTTTGGCCATTGAGGATTTGTGTTATTAACCTTTCCTAATAAACTGAGAATGTAGGGCCCTCCCCCTCCTCTCCCTGTCCCCCATGTGTATAGCATCTAGCACTTTGGGAGTGCCCTGTAAATATAAAATGACCTCTCTGCCTATATTTATGAGGTAGTTAGATGCTGAATGGGATGTCACATAACCTAATACTACATATAGAAGCCCCTGGCTGAAATGTATATGCACTAAAGACAGATTTACAGCTGCCTTGAGTTTCTCTGTGAATTTTCAAGATTTATCTGAGCTTAAGGTCTCAGTGTTAGTTTGTGCTGCCAGGACATTCTTCAGAATTCACACTAGAGAAGGATCTTGGGACTGGTGCTGAATTTCTTTTGATGAGCATATGCTTTTGGTCTCTTATTTTCTCTGGAGGATGTGACTGAAATGGAGGGTTATGGTCTCCATTTTGTTTTAGTCATTTACTGTGGACTGCTATAAAAAATGCTTTTTCTTAATTGGAGCATTTTGGGGAAACTAATGAAGAAAAAATCTGTACCTTAAAAATTGAAGCACAGCTGTAGTAGTAGATAAGACTGACATATTCAGTTCTTAGAAAGAGGCAATCAATGTTGAATGCGTCAGGTGAGTTCATTTCTCGAGCTCAGCTTTAATAGCTTATAAAGAAGATTGATTAAGTTCTTGTCTGATAGATCAATAGTGGAATGAAACTGAGCTTCCCTCTTTCCCTTCTTAAATGTGGATTCCCAATATACTTAGAGGCAAAGAAAAGGCAAACATTTGTGCATTGCTTTTCACCGCCAACTTATTAATGGCAGCTATTACAAACAAGCACAATATTTTTAAGTTACCTAGATTGCTTTATTGTGTATTAAACATTTGAGAAAGTTCATTAACTCATCCAACAGATAAGTCTATTTCTTTCTGGCACTGTAAATGATTCTTGTCTAAATAAAGGTAAAAGCGGTAACATTGAAAACTTAGGTAAACTTCATAGATTTAAGCCTTGAGATTCCAAATCTGCAATCTATTTTTATCTGTGTAGCAGGTATTACCTTATAAATGTATGAAATTTTTGGTTTTATACATTTCTATTGTATTTTTAATATGGAACTTTAAGTTTTTTGTTAAACTAAATAATTTTTTTGTCATACTATTATATCAAATGCATATGCATTATTTATTTATGTGTATACTTAATTTAGTAAATTAAATTCAATTTACATACTAATATTCAGATTTTTTTCACTTGTCTCTTTATCCCCTTGGAATCATGACTGCTAAACTATAAAGTGTGATGATTAGATAGATAATCATTAAAAATTTTCCAACAAAGATTAACTTGCATTTATCTATGGAATATTCTTAAATATTGTATTTCTAATTGTTTTTGTAAATTACCCCCCTTCTTAAACTGCTGTTTTATCATTTATATACAAATAAACTTTTTATTGACTTTCTGATGCTCTAAGAATAAAGACCAAAAGCCTTTCCCAGCCCCACAAAGCTTTGTGTAATCTGTCCTCAGGTGAATCAGTTACTCCACTTCCCACTCAATGTTGCCCTCCAATTGCACTGGACATCTTTCAGTTCTTCAGCCAGTTGTTTCTCTTTTCTACTATATGACCATTGAAAGTGTTTTTGTTTTTGTTTTCTGCAGAGAGCCTATCTCTCCATCATCCTCCCCCCATTTACTTGGTCACCACTTACCTAACCTTAGTTGGTAGTTCATTCTCTCTGATTCTTTGAAAAAATCGAGGCACATCTCGATTTTTTAATGATCTCATATGAGGCTTTGTATCATAGTTTGTATAATGCCTCTGTTTGTTTAATTAGTTGATCAGTGAATATGAGACGAGTAGCTAAGTCTGATTTTGCTCATCTCTACAATATAATCATAAATAGAGTTATACAAATAGAGTTTCTGACATCTAGTAGATGCTTAAGAAATATGTGTTTAATAACGATTGTTGATTGTGGTACCACCTTGAACTCTCTTTTTGCTTTAATTAGCCCCTTTCCTCAAAAATATTTGAAAAAAATTTTAGTTACAGTTGACATTAAATATTATCTTAGTTTCAGGTGTACAGCACAGTGGTTAGACTTTTATATAACTTATACCTCTTCCCCTTTTTAAAGAACAATAGGAACCACAGAAAGCAAGGAGAGCCCTTAATAAAATGTATAAACCAATTAACTTTGCCTCTGATTGCTGAGTAACTGAGTGAATCTATTCTTTCTTAAAGATAATAAGAATAACATTATTTAATGAAAACCATGTATATGTATTAAAATGTAAGTTTATAAAAGTTTATATAAAGATCGGGAAGGTTTGAGTGTGTATCAGTGTGTGTGTCTGTGTAGGGAGGGGTTTTAGAGATGGAGATAACACGAATGATTGTGTTTGAATACTCAAAATAGCAGTCCAGGAGAAGAGAATCCTAGTATTCTAAGAGTATATTCTAAGAGTAAATATAGTGTTTTCCTCTGTGATTTACTGAAGAAAAAGTCTATGATCAATGTCAAGGTGAGATTAAAATACTTTTATGCAGTATCAGAAATAATTATGCTTTTGAGGGAAAATCATAGGCCATCAAGAGTAAAAGGCTATCTCCAAGAGGCAGGTCTCTTCACTCATATGCCTTCTTGGGTATGAAGGGCAGAACAGAATGCAATATAGTTGACCCTTGAATAATGCAGAGTTAGAGATACTGACCCTGCACAGTCGAAATTCTGAGTACAACTTTGGCTCTATAGTCAGCCCTTCGCATCCAGCTTCAACTAACAGATAGAAAATGGTACTTTCTCTCCATGATTGGAAATCTGCAGTTGGGAAACTGTGGTTGGGAATGTAAAAATAGTTTTCAGTACTTGGTTGGTTGAAAACCCAGATGTGAAAGGAAAGGCTGACTGAGGGTGACTGTGTTTATCAGAAAGGATCTGAGAAGTGGACCTGCGCAGTTTAAACCCATGTTATTCAAGGGTCAATGATGTATCAGATGAACAGATGTACATTTTTGGACAGTATTGAAACCGTGGATTATTCTAAAGTTACAAGTAGTTTGTTAAGCATACAAGACATTTTCTAGATAAGTAGAATTATTCTTTTTCTACTCTCTTTACATATCTTTTTATATAGTTTTTCATTTCTCATTAACTTCTTTCTTTTTGAATTCAAACTAAAAGACTAATACTTTTCAAATATAGTGTATCTTAATTTTCAGAAGCTGTAGTGAGAACAAGTTTTCTGAATCAAGTGTACAGGCCCTATAAGGTCTCTAGTGCTGCCTTGGTTTATGTTTATTTTTGTTGTTGTTTGTTTGTTTGTTTTGTTTGTTTTTTTATTTTTAGAAGAGGCAACTCCTCGTTGACCTCATAGATTGCAAGGACCTTATCAGTTTACAGTCCCTAATTTTATTTATTTATTTTTTATACCTACAGCAGCCGGTCTTCCTAGGTGGTCTCTCATCCAAATACTAACCAGGCCCGACCCTGCTTAGCTTCCAAGATCAGACTGGATTGGGCTTGTTCAGGGTAGCATGATTGTAGACTGTTTTTGTTTTTGTTCTGCTTTCTTGTATATGACCAGGGCAGCCTTTTGGCTTTATTTATAAAACAGCAATAAATATTTGAACTTTCCTGGGCTTTTAGAAGAAATACTTTGAACTTTCAAAAATATTATTTTAAAGTATTATAACTATTGTTTAAAATTACATTTGTGATGATTATATATTAACTGAAATTTATAGTATAGAAAGAAAATAAGTCTTTGTATGGCACCAATAAAAAGTCTCTGTATGGCACCAAAAAGAAAAGCTTTCAACTTCTAATGAAATATTATTCTTCTTGATTTTTTATTAGTAGCATAAGTATGGTAACATGATAGTGAAATCTTTGAGATGCAGCTCTTTTCACAGTTTCAGTGGCTTGGTAACTACAGTTAGTGTTTGTGTTTGCTTTGGAACTTTGTCTTTATAACTTGAGATAAAAGTCATTAGTCTGATGACTGCATTATGTTCATTTTACTAATACCTTTTAAAACCATTTTATAGTTAAAATTTCTGATTAAAAAGAGTCAAGAAATAAAACATTGATTCTATAGGGAGATCCTTTTACCTTCTCTGTTAGAATATGTGGACAGAAGAGAAATATGACAAAAAGACTATTTTATAATTTGTAAATGCTTTTATTTCAGTTTCACTTGAGAAGTTTATTGTCAAGTTTTAATTACTATGAATTAAAATATGAAAAGTGATCATGGGTATATTTCAAGGCTAGTATTTTGTGATTAAAGCCTTATATTTTCTCTGCTTAAAAAGCTTTATTAAAATGATGCTAAAAAGGTAGATCTTTTGTTAAGTGTTCTTATTACTAAAAAAAATAACTAAAGAGAGTGGCAGGAAGTGATGGTATTTTTATCGCATAGACTGTGGTGATGGTTTCATGGATGAATACTTATGAAACTCATCAAATTGTACATATTAAGCATAGCATTTTGTATGTTAAAAAATGATATAAATTGACTTCTTTAACTGGTGAAATATTCTGCATGAATGTTTCTCAAACTTAGCTGAGCCCATAATCTTTTTGTTATAAATATTTTATAGCTCCACTTATTATCCACTTATTATCTCAGGATAATAAGTGGAGCTATATTCATATTTAATATAACTTAGACACATAAATTTTTTATAATCAACATAATTCCCTAATTGTAAAGGAGAAGGAAAAAGAGCATGATGTAAAAGAGCATAAGGTAATATGTATACCAGGATGTGAAGACTTGGCAGGGCTATACCAGAAGGTGGAATAAAGTTGGTTGAGGTATGTGTTATTGACTGTGTGTGTGGGAGCCATGACTAACCTTTGCTGATAGAGCTGTGATGTGCTGGCTACTCAGACACAGGCATGGCTTTGCTATCAGTGAAGTTATGAACAAAACAGTGTATAATCTTCCCTTGATTACATGGTAGTTGCATTCCTAGAATGTTCAGTGTTTGTTATATTTGATTTAGAGATACTTTGTTTATATGTAAGATGGAGTTATACCCTTAGCTTGATTACCATAATTATAAATGGATTTTTCAACTATGTAAATATATTGCAAAGTAATAGAAAGTTGTTCAGGATATAGGTTAGTATTTTGTTACATGTTTGATGGACTCACTTATTGCAAGATAATTAGCATCTCTGGCCTCTACTTGTTTAGTGCCAAAAGGACTCTCTCCATCATTATGACTACCAAACATGTTCCCACATTCTCCGAAATGACTACTAGGGCTTCCTATTGAGAACCACATGATTACAAGTGAGTGCTGCAATATCCTATACAAAGGAGAGAGATTAACCCCTCTTACAAGCTAAGTATTATTGAATCTTTCATATTTGGGTTTAATTACAGTAAGTAGACTAAAAATGTATAAATATAAAATATGATCTTTATCCAAAGCTTAATTTTAGACTTTAAGGTACTTGAAATTATAACAGATCTTTTAATGATGATCATGTGATTATTTCTAGATAAGCAATATTTAGGAGAAAAAATTATATTTATTAAGAATTGTACTAAAAAAAGTTCCTCAAAGTTTAGCTAAGAAATTGTCATAACCTCATCCAAAAGTCATGTCTTAACTGTGAACTGTGAAAAGGTCAAGTGAGACAAACACATACAGCACAAGGGCTTGTGCTAGGGGAGAAACCCAGCCATAGTGTGGTATAAATTGGGATCCTTAGGATACAGACTCTGAGACAGTGCTTCGTGTAATGGGGTGTTTATAAGAGAATGCCCTGGAGGTCAATCCCCGTGCAGTCAGGACAGAGCAGAAGGAGAAATCAAGCTATAATATAGGCTTAATACCTACTTAGGATGACCTAATAGAGAGCTCTAGAGGTAGGATGGCCTCTCAGATTAGGACTAGGATGGCCAGTGACCACTCATTTTGGCCATTCCAAAAAGGGGAGTGAACTTGAGTAAGGCCAATCTTTGGAAGTGGGGTGATCCCTGAAAGGACTAACAACTGAATACTGACAACATACCTAGCAGCTAGGACAACTTGTCCATTGAAGGGGCATATGGATGGCACATCACGGTATTCACCATATAAGTCAGGTCATCTGTCCAACTAGAATCTAAAAATTCAGGCTGGCAGATTCTCGGGGGATCCAATCTGTCAGAGGGGTGGCAGTAGCAACAAAAATCTCTGGTGTAAGTCATATTAAAAGCAATATATGGGTAGATAAGAATAAAGGGGATCAAATAGATGATGACAGAAAGAGATTTGCCTTTGGGTATCGAACACAATATTTGCAATATACAGATGATGTATTATTGAATTGTAAACTTGAAACCTATATAATTTTATTAACCAAAGTCTCCTCCAATAAATTTAATTTAAAACAATTATTCAAGATGTATGTTAGTATTTGGTTATATAATTATTATCATATAATAATTATTTTGTTATGTAATTATCATTATTATTCCAGAAAGATCTAGCTATACTGAAAGAGGAACTGTAGGTGCAGAAGAAGAGTCTGGGCACCAGATGCAGAATATTGGTCAGAGAACGAGGTCTAGGCCGCAAGCAGATAAGCTGAAGTTCAGGACTGGGCTCCAGCCCCAGAAGAGAAAAGAGGGACCAAGGAGTTAGAATACCTTCTAGAAACAAACAGAAGGATAATCGCAAAGCGTGGACAAAGATCACAGGTTTGGGGAAATAGGCAGCATATTAGAGGGAATACCCCGAGGAATCCAATTTCAGCGAGGGATTTAGTCCCTGACGCCCTCTGTCTGATGCAGGATTGGCTCAAAGATTCCAGGTTGGGCATCACTGAAGATTTTTACTACTACTGGTTGTGTGAGGTGAAATGGGCAGTGACTAAAAGAAAGGAGAAACCCTTTATAATATGCACAAGTATAAACAGTGGAATTCACTGTGCTTTAATTAAAGACACAAGTTTTGGTTGTAGAATAATCAACGAAATGTTCTGTCTGGGCTTTTTGAAGAGGATTTGGAAAAACCAAATAGCTCTCATCTGAAACTAAAGAAACTAGAGCTCTGTCTTACGAAAGAAGTGATTGTGGAATGGGAAAGCAATGCAACCTTCATATTTCTTCTTTCGGTCAGCATACAATCCACATTCCTCTGTCTGGGTTTTTAGGCCCTGCGGTTTCATTTCACCCACTCATTCAGCCTTTTTTCCCCAGCCCCTCTCACATGCCGTGCTCACTGCCTCCTCCAGGGCCACCTTTTTTGTGGCTCTCCCAGCCCTTTGCTTCTCCTATCCCACCCATCTTTTTAAGGTTGACTTCAGATTACACCTTGTCCATGGAGATGCCCATATCTGCTCTCCTATAATTGTATTGGCAAAGCTTAATTATTCTCAATTTATTTCCTGGATACTAGATTTATCTTACCAGATAAATAGATTGTAATCTTCTTAAAGGAATGGATCCTGTCAGAAGTTTCTTTGGTGTCCTTCCCAGGGCTCAGCCAAGGGCTGAGAACCAGGCAGCTGCTGGGTAAACAGAAATTAATCTATTGGTTTGACCTGAGAAGGCATATTCCAAATCACATTTCCTGAATTAATGACATGGCATTTTTTTTTAAATCTCATAAGATTTTATGTTTTCTTACATCTGATTTTAATAAAAATATCTCACTTCAAACCTATGAAAATATGAATTCCTATCAGTATATCTCCTTTCTATTTTAATGAATATGTTTTTGCTATAGTCAAGGTTTTTGGTTTCACTGGGAATTAACTTCTGTCTTATTCCAGTGTGGCAATGCCATCTATGAATCTTTCTGAGAGCAACCTGCTCTGCCATGTCTCCTATGGTTGTGACCCAAATGGCACTAAGTAGTAGCTATGGGGCATAATTAATTGTTTTCATGATTGTGTTTCAATGGTAGAATCTGAAGTTCAGGATTAAGAGGACATCTTTTGCTCATGACATCTTGTTTCATCTGTCTTATTTAATTGGAGATAGTTTTATATTATTAGGACCACTTCTCTTGGATCAAATACTGTTTCTTAAAGCACAATCCCATAAACACCTACTGATATTCTAGAAATATAAATTCCTTTTTGCAAGATCTCAACAATGTGATGATTATTTTCGGTTCTCTTGGTTGACTCGATCTTTTGTAAATCAGCAATTTGAAATCTTTGATATATTTACTTCAAGTCCGAAGATGTTGTTTTATTAAAAAATTAATTAATTAATTTTAATTAGTTTCAAGTATACAGTACATTCGTTAGACATCTACATAGTTTATAAAACAGTCCCCTCAATTGCTCCCTCTTTCCCCTGGCCCTCCACCTAGCCATCATATTAATGCTAACTGCATTCTCTCTGCTGTGCTCCCCATCCCCATGACCATCCATCAGCTACTGATTTGTACTTCTTTAACCCTTCACTACATTCTCCTGATCCCTCAAGCCACCCCCCTCTGTCCATCACCAAATTTTCTACTATATTTGTGTGTGTTTTTGATTAGTTTGTTCTTTTTGTTCTTTAGATTCTGCATATAAGTAAAATCATGTGGTATTTATCTTTCTCTGTCTGACTTATGTCACTCAGTGTAAGAACCTTTAGGTCTATCGATGTCTTTGCAAATGGTAGAATTTAATTTTTCTAATGGCTGCGTAATATTCCATTGTATATATGAACCATAATTTCCTTATCCAGTTGTCTGTTAATGGGCATTTAGGGTTGCTTTCATAACTTGGCTATTATAAATGGTGCTGCCGTGAATATTGGGAAAGAGAGTCAGCCTGTTTTCTGAATAACATGGAGGAGAGTGGGCCTGAAGCAGAGATTGGGAGGGACAAGTCATAGATGAAGATATCCAGGCAATAAGCTCAATCCTGCGTGAATATAATCCTGAAAGCTGTCATCAGGACTTTTAGCTTTGAGATATAAGCCTCCACAAGGTTTTAAGTGATATTATTAGATAATTACTATCATTAATCAATTTTACAGAGGGCAAGACTGTATAGAGGTCTTATTCAAAAAAAAAAAAAAAAACCTTGAAAAATGCTTTCATATTGGAATCATTGATAAAATAATCCTATTTTATTTTTCTAGGTAAAAATGTTTTATTTGTTCATGCATAACAGAAAGAGAGACCTCTTCTATTTGGTGGGTTTTTAATTAGCAAAGTTTATTGAAGTACAAGACCAGAATAGATAGTAGACAAAGTATTGGTTTTGGAGTTTTCCTATAGTTTGGGATCTGGGTCCACATGTGAGAATTCCCATTTTACCACAAAAGCTTATTCAGTACCAGACATAGTGATAAGACTTTTATTTGCATTGTCTCACTTATTTTTCACAATAGCCTTATTGATTAAGCACTATTATTCTAGTTGTATAGAGGTATAGATGAAGAAACTTAGGGTTAAATAATTTAAATAACTTGCCTAATGTCCTACTGCTAAGAGCAAGATCTCTTATTTAAACATACTAGATGTGGCTTCTGCTACTAATCTCAGTCTTCCTCCTAAAACAGATAAAACCCTGAATCCCTAATCACTGTGGCCAGGGAGGTGTTTTGATAGACTGTAGGAGTCTTTCCAAGTATCCCAGACTGGGCTTGTTCCACCCAAATGAGGCTTGGGTCTCTTTGCTTCAGAGCCTCTATTACTATATGTTTAGGTTTTTGTTTTGTAGAAGCTTAAAGTGGGGTTATAAATAATAAGACAGTTTTTTTTTCCTCTGTTTCCCTGTTCCTTTTCTCCTCCTCAGACCATCTGCATCTTCCTTTCCCCTCCGTGTCGATAATGATAATAATCTGTTTGTATGCTCCATGACAGTCTGCATGTTCATATAATCGTATTTAAACATGTATATTTCTTTTGCTTTACAAAAATGAGATCTCATTGTATAGATTTCTCTAATTGTCACTTGGCATTGAGAAAAAAAAATCTCCAATTCAGTTGATTTTCAACCATTTAATTATTGAAGGCATTTTCTTTGTTTCCAATTCTTTGTGTTTCAGTAAACCTTATTACTTATCGATTCTTTTATTTTTGAGATTGATTCTCAGGAATAGGATTAGTGGGAAGAAGGTATATACAATTTTAATTTTTATAGGTCTATCTGGATTATTTTCAGAAAGTTCTATAACAATTCACATTTCTGAGTTGTGTTACCATACAGAGTTCATCTACCCAGCTCTAGCAGAGCCAAACACTAAACACCGAGAATTGCAGTGGAGAAATTAGAATCACTTTATTTGTAGAGCACTAAGCAAGGAGAAGGGGAATGCTGTGGTTCAAAAGCCCAAACTCCTCCACCCAGTGTTTGGGGTGGATTTTGAAGGGTGTAGAGGGAACAGGTGTGTGGAAGCACTGATGGGGCAAGTTTTTAATTGGAGAACCATGTATCTTGACCATTTACGGCAAGAGTCCCCAACCCCTAGGCCACAGACTGGTTAGGGTCAGTGGCCTCTTAGAACCAGGCCACACAGCAGAAGGTGAACAATGGCCAAGTAAGCAAAGCCTCATCTGTGTTTGCAGCAGCTCCCCAGCACTAGCATCACCACCTCCACTCCACCTCACATCATCAGGCTTTAGATTCTCATAGGAGCAGATGTCCTGGGGTCAAAAAGGTTGGGGACTGCTAATTTATGGTAAGGGGCATCAGCACTGGATCTTACTGGAAAATGAACCCTTTGCCTCTGATTATAGTGTTCAAGTTCCGGTTTCATACTGGTCCTTTAACTGGGGTCCAGAAGGAGAGACTTTGGTTCTGGGTGCACCCAGAGGTCAAAGTTCTCTCCTCTGTGCATGCTTGGGCTGCATGACTTGCTGTTTTGGACTGTTGTCTCTGAAAAGCGACAATGTACCTTGTTAAACAGGATAGGACCATTTTGAGCTGGTTCTGTGATTATAAATGTTATACAATCATTTTCCTGAATCCTCGGCATAAATAGGTATTACTTTTCTGTTTAATTTTTTCTAATCTGATGGACATAAAATATCTCATGGAATTTACATTTTCTCTGTCTCCTAGGGAGGTTGAGCATCTTTGTATAAATTTATTGGGCATTATAATTTACTCTTTGTGAAATGTCTGTTCAAATGCATGTTTTTTTGTGTACTGTTGGGTGGTATATCTTTTTTTAACTTGAGGTGAAATTCACATAACATAAAACTAACCATTTTAAAGTGAAGAATTCAGTGACATTTAGTGCATTCATAATATTATTCAATCATACCTCTATCTCATTCCAAAATATTTTCATCGCCCCAAGAGAAGACTCTACTGGTTAACAGTTACTTCCCATTTCCCCCTCCTTTCAGCTTCTAGCAAATACCAATCTGCTTTCTGTCACTATGGATTACCTATTCTGGATATTTCATATAAATGGAATCCTACAATATGTGACCTTTTGTGTCTGCCTTCTTTCACTTAGCATAATGTTTTCTTGGTGCCATCAGCTTGGGTGGTATATCTTTTGTTTATCAATTTGAAAAGCTATTTGTGAATTCTAGATTTTAAAACTTTTATATCACCTAGATTGCAAAATCTTTCTTAATATATTATTTACCAATGAATTTTGTGTATAGAATTGTCATACAAAAGACTGTGATTTTTACGCATTCAGATATATCTAGCTTTTCTTTAATTTCTGGGTTGGAAATTCAGTCTCTTAAAGTTTGTTCTAATATTTTTATTGGTTTAGGTATACATTTAAAATTTTAAGCAAACTGAGATTCTACTATATGATTTATTTTCTCTCATGGAGATAGCCACTGGTATCATCGTTATTTTTAAACTAAATTATCTTTTCTTGATTGAAATTGCATTTTTCTGTATATAAATTCTTGCTTGTGATTTTTTCTTGAGTGTGTACCACTAATTTCTCTGACTGTTTCTATGTTATAGTGTTCATAGTCTTTTTTCCCTGTTACATATTTTCTTCTGAGTTTATATTAACATACCTACATGTGGTTCTCTTTCTCTCTTTCCTTCTTTCCTTCCTTCTTTCCTTCCTTCTTTCTTTCCTTCCTTCCTTCCTTCTTTCCTTCCTTCCTTCCTTCTCTCTCTCTCTCTCTCTCTCTCTCTCTCTCTCTCTCTCTCTCTCTTTCCTTCCTTCCTTCCTTCCTTCCTTCCTTCCTTCCTTCCTTCCTTCCTTCCTTCCTACTTTCTTTCTTTCTTTCTTTCTTTCTTTCTTTCTTTCTTTCTTTCTTTCTTTCTTTCTTTCTTTCTTTCTTTCTTTCTCTCTCTCTCTCTCTCTCTCTCTCTCTCTCTCTCTCTCTCTCTCTCTCATTGTAGGCATTTTTTTCATTTTGGATATTAAAGCAATAAATTTAATAATTCATTCTGAAATAGGGACTAGAAATTTCTTCTTATTTCTGTTGCTAAACCTATAAATTTGTATCCTGATAAGAAATGACTGCTTATTAATTTGTTCTCTCTTAGGGAAAATACAGAGATAAGCCCCTTCCCATCAAATCATATGAATCATGAGTGTTACATAGTTGAATCCAGCAGCAATGTATTAATCTGTGAGTGTACTAAATGTGAGTATAGAGTGATAGTCAAGCTTTCCTAGGAGAAGCTATGTGTAATTGGTTTACTACTGATTCCTAGCAGAGCCTATCACTATTCATGGCTTTTTGTTCATTGATTACAAAAGACTGTTAAACTATTAATTTTTGAAGCATTTGTAGGTAACCATTGTGTACCCATTTACTGAGTAAGACCTAGAAAAAAAGACATAACTTGTTTCAGCTTTGAAAAACAAAGATAATTTTTACTTTGCTAAAAGAAGACAGTCTCTATCCTTGAGAAAAATCACAGCACATTTGGGGAAATATAAATATTTATAATTATATCTAAATACATCTTCAAGTCAACATCTTTATATACATATACACACATACCCCTGTAATAAGTTACATTTGAGTAGCATAGCTCTTTATAGTTTAAAAAGTATTTTCACCAACATTGTTTTGTTAGAATGTACCTGCAACATTGTGAACAGTGTTGGCAGCCATTTGTACCTCTGACTTACTGATGCTCAAAATAAAATGTTTAAGGTCAAGTTCCTTTCAAAAAAGTTGATTTAGTTCCTGCTGCCTTTCACCCAGTTTTCTTCTTTAATAGAGCCATTCTTTGTTCCCAGCACCGAAGCTGTGGAACATCTTTCTCTCCCAGGATTGGGGCTATTCAACAATTTGGTGGGCATTTATAAAACATGGTATGGATTGTTCTTAGGGTTAGAGATCCAGTAGAAAACAAGACTCCCATGGTCCCTGACCTCATAAAGTTTGTGTGATATGAGTGTGTTTTTGAGGGGAGGTATGTGTAGGACAGGGAAGGCAGGATAATAGACATATAAACAATAATTAGAACTGTGCTAATTATACAGCACATTAGGATATGGTGTACTTAATATTTGACATGACATAGGTGGATAGCAAAGTGAACTTTTCTAAGGAAGTGATTGCTAAAGTGAGTATGCCATAGTTAGATAGAAGGCATTGAGGAGCAGGGGAAGCCTTAAGGCAGGAAGGAGGCTAGAATATTAATATTAAGGGATATGAATAAAAGATGGCAAAGGTTGGAATATGAATAGCAAAGATGGGTTGAATTAAGCCAGAGAGTGAATTAGGGCACTATTCTGCAGGGCCTGTAAGTCAAAGTGAAGATTTTGGAAGTTAGTGCTGGAGGAGTGAGAAGCTTTGGAGAGACATGGTCACAGTGAGTGCTCTGACTAGTTTAGAGTACGGCATGAGGAGAGAGACCAAGTAAAAGCCCACTGGTAGAATCGAGGTGAGAAATTAGGGTTACTTGGGCTAGGCTATTAGGAGAAGAGGTGGAGAAAGAGAACAGATTTGAGAAGCATTTAGGAAATAGAATTCACAGGTTTTGGCAATTGAATTGATTGTACGGAGAAGATGTCCAAAATATCTCCCAAGGTTTGACTTGTGCATAAGAAAAGCTTATGTGACCTTAAAGGGTCTTGAAAATTTTGTTTTTTTTTTCCTTTGGTTCTTTCTCCAGGTCCTAAAGGAAAGAAAAAACGAATGTGCACTTACAGGAATTAAAGCCATAATGACACACCAAACATTTGCTTTAACTAAAGACTGCCACAGTAGTACGGAGCTGACATGAATATGATACACTATTGATAATAAAACCGAGGTCCTGCCCTCTAAACGAGTTAAACTAATTATTATACAGTTGCATCTTCACTTGTGTTATTTATTATTTTCTATTTAAAACCATATTTTTATTGCAAAAGAGGCGTAATTTTACTTTCAGCCTATAAAACTTACTATAACTTATCTGTATCTTCTAAGCACAGAGCCATTTTTGTCCTTTTAATAAGTGTAGTAATTTACATCGGCTAATGGTATAACTAAGATAATTAGCATAATGTAGTTGTATTCTTAACCACTGCCTTATTACAACAATTTTAAATCTTGTTATTTTTTTTCTGGTAGAACAGAGCTTATGATTATCCATGACTTTTTTTTTTTTTTTTTTTTTACTATGTGTAAAAAACTTTCGCTTGCTTTATTTCACTTTAGCAACTTTATTTCACTTTTAGCAACTTTAGCAACTTTAATGTAGTTTGGAAACTTTAATCACTACTGGGTGAAATTGGATACCTTGCACTTTTTTCTTGGTTCCAGATTTATTTGGGTTTTCTTCCTAGCTCTTTTACTTCCAAGTAGTGCATACAGTTTTTCATGGTAAAGGGAAATTTAGCCATTTTTTTCAACCCCACTGTGGTAGATAGCTTTAGAAAGGAGGGTTTATTGTTCGTGATTAAAATGCTTAATAAAAATTACAGTGATCTCTGCTATCGGGAATAAAATGCTTTGTTTAACCAATTTGCATATTTATTTACATACATATGTGTATACATATATTCATATATAATTCACAGAAGGCTAATTTTTTAATAATCATAGTCAAATTAGCTTCCCCTAAAACTAAAACCAGGTTTAACTGTACTTTGGTCCTGGAGGAGTAGACCATGTCTCAGGATTTTCCAAGCCATGACTCAGGCATGCTGTCATTTCAGGCTTTATTATGCTTCCTCTATACGGTTGCAAAAGTTCTCCCTAATCGAACATTTTTAGTATTCAGAAAAGATAGCTCTGCTCAATATGTGAGATCTTCATTATCTATTTCCAAGACACAACAAACTTCTCAACTTTTTAAATAAAAGTATATTCTAAAGTCATTAAATAAAGTGTTAAAGCTAGCGAGGCCTGGTCTAGGAGGTGAAATGAATAGTTAAAATAATTAAAATGCAAGGTTTAAATTTTGTATTTTATTTAAAAGCCTAGTACTCTAGATCCTAACCCACTAGAACCATTAAGTATGTGGATTTGTTTTTTAGCACTGGCCTTTCCCACCTTAGTGCTAAGGTTGTTCAAGTTTAAATCAGCCTTGTTGTCTTCCTATCATCCCAGATCACCAATGATCAGAGACCTTTCAAGGATGCAAATTATGAAAAAGTATTATATTATGTTCAATTTACTTTACTCAACCAGAAAACTTACTAATAAAATACCTTTAATATTTCCATTTTCACAGCATTATTCAATTTAAGGAATTTCTTAAAAGAAACAAACACAAGACCAGAACACACTTATTTCAATAACTTATGAAATTTGGAAAAATATGATACTTTTTTCCTTTAATTATCCAGAGGCAAATTATGATTCCTCTTCTCTGTGACTTATGAAACTCAATCTTCATGTATATCACAAGACACAATAGGAAAGGTATTTCTTATATTACTCTTTTGGTGCAAATTGTGTCAATTTGTTTGACTTCTTAATGACTTTTTTTTTAATAGGTTGAGATTTTCCATAGGTGGAATAATTGCATCCATTTTCTTCATTGTTTCTCTGAAGTTGCTTAATGAAAGGTCAATACAAATGCTATTAATGGTGAGAAACAAGGACATGTCTGTGAAACAGCTTTGTAAACTGTAAAGTGCTCACAGATATATAATAATGAGGACATGATGCCAGTAGGTGTTTTGAACAAGGTGGATGGTTGAATATCCTTTAAGTACTGATTGGGAACCAGAGAGGCAACTTTCCTGGAGGAGACTTTCTATTACTTTAGCTTCTGCATTAATTTGAATCTGCTCATCTGCTCTGCTGAGATCTTGGACATGATTTGGCCTATTTCACTCTCTAATGACAGGCCTAGAGCATTTTGATAGGGAACCCGCCAAACATGTCATATTCCACACCAACAGGTAGCCAGCTGTCCCTGTCTCTGGGACATTCTTTCTACATGTTGATTTCATTAGTGTTGCTTCCTTCTACAAGGCCCAACTCCAGGCTGATTTTTTTCAGAAGGCCTGTTCTTCACTATTCTGACATGAAAGGCTGTTGCCTCAGTGGCTCTTAATATCTGAGCTCTTATTTTGACAATAGAATTATAACCAACTTTGTGACATCTCTCCTTTTGCCTCCTGGAACCCTTACTTAGACCTATGTATTTTCAGATAAGTTTCATGTGTGTACTTTATATTCCCTTTGATAGTAGAAAACTCTTGAGGTCCAAAACCATAATCTTTGGATGCTTCACAGTGCTCAGGATCCATAAAGATATATGATCAGTTTGTTTTTTTTTATTGATTTGATTTTAATCACCAAAGAGATAGCCATAAAACTTTTGCATTTAGAAAATATATCTTATTTATTTACATTTTTTTTTTTTACAAAAGAAGTTTATTTTTCATGAAAAGGGAATGATATAGAAAGAGGAAAGATACAAAACCTTTTTCTTTTTTCTTTTTTTTTTTTTCCTGCAGTTCTATCTGGGATTCATTTTCAGTTAGATTGAGGATACTTAAAATGGATGAACATCATAGGGTCCTTAAACACTCTGTAGTTATGTGAAAAATACTGTGTGTTTAGCTACTTTTCCCCCCTATACTCTTTAAAAAAGAGTGTAATTTTAATGAGATCCTAAAAGGTTCTAAGTAATTCAAAGATAGTTGAGGATCATTGAAATAGAAGGTACCAGCATAGCTGGGTTTACTACTAAGGATGTATAGACTAAAATGCTCAGTAACAAAGCTGGCATCAAACGCTTTTTTTGTCTGGATTTTCATAGTACTACCAAAGAGAGTTACTGTATTCTCATTCTTACTTTACTATATAACATTAATACATATAAAAAGATACTCAATCTATATTTATAAATTGGGTGATGTGCACTTTATGAAATGCTTAGGTTAGATATTGTTTAATTTCTTCTTGACATTTAAAATTACTTCATTTGTCGCATTTTAGAAACACATGTTTTTGCTCTGGACAAAGTATACCAGAATTTCTGTGCTTTACGATGGGGTAAACAAGCCCATAAATGGCTGCATCTTTCCATGGGAGAGATATGATTTTTAAATGTTAATCTCACAGAAATGAAGATGTTTCTCAATTGTTTTATTTGTTTGTTTGTTTGTTTGTTTGTTTGTTTTTCTGTGTGAGATCACACAGCACTGGATTCACCATTGGTGTCTGACTAAACTCTATTTGCGGATTGAATAGCTCTATTAATGTATTAGTCACATGAGTGATTCTTCCACTGCTCCAGCCTTATCCCAGCCTCCAAGTTCCTTGACCTTCTCTCCCACAGCAACTTGTTTTCCACCCCGCTTCAACAATGATCACATTCCAGTCAAGTGGTTCTCAAAATGTAGTCTTCAGACCAGCAGACTCAGCATTGCCTCAGACTTATTAGAAATTCAAATTTTGGGGCTCAGCCCCAAACCTATTGAATTAGAAACTCTGAGTATGAAATCCAGCAACTCTTTTATCAAAATTTCCAGGTGATTCTGAGTGCCACTACCCTAGATCTTGCTGATATCAATAGCTCTACCTGTTCTATCATCTCGATTTCAAGCTTACCATGCTCCAACTACTATTTTTTAAATCTTTCCGGGTACTCCCCTCTAGTATCTTTACTTCTTTCTAAGATTCATCAATCATTTTCACTTTTTCTCATCACCCTCATGCCCTCATTACTCCTATTTTAATTAAATTTAGAAGTTAACGATTATAATCATTAAGTCTCATACTGCCCCTCTCATCATCTCACCTGGAAAAATTCCCACCCTGGGTAGAGAACCCTTCTGCACTCTCACAACTGAGTAGCTAGAGAAAAAGTCACAACCATGAAGGTAATCTCACTTGAGCACTAACCTCAAAAGGGCTTTTAGTGCTTCCTGGAAATCCTAGTACATGCCTTTCATTCTGTCTTTTACATGAATGGTACAGTGGACAAATTATCTGTGCCCTTCTGAAGGCTAATCCCCAGCTTCTGCATTGGATTTCATCTCTTCTTCCACTTTCAAGGAGATTACTCCAGCAATTCTTTCTCTCACTTACACCATCATTTGTTCCTTCTCTATTGGATTATTCCCATCAGCAAATAGCTGTCATATCATAGCCTGCTACCTACAACTCCATTTCTCTGTTTTAATAGAAATACTGCTCAAAAAAAACTTGTCTCTGGTCATTTACTTCCAATAGTACCTCTTGAACGTTATCTCTTGAAAGTACTTCAGTCAGGCTTTTGTTTCCATTTTTCACCAAAGCAATTCTTGTCAAAGTTACTGATGAGCTCCATGTTTCTCCAAGGGCTAATTTTCAGCTTCTTCTCCTATATCCTGTATTTAATATCTGACATAGTTAATCAGCCCTCTGCTTCTTGAAATACAGAAAGTACTTTCTGTATTTCAAGACATGAAGTGTAGGATGTGACTTTCAGGATATGACTCTTGACTTAATCCTTCCTTTCTCACTAGCCATTTCTTATCAACCTCCTTTGCTGGTTCATCCTCATCTTCTTGAGCTCTACATGTTGCGCCATTCCCAGGCTCAGTCTTTAGCTCTCATCACTTGTCTATATTCACTCCATAGGTGACATCATCCAATGTCATTCATGGGTTTATATACCATTTATAAGCTGATAACTCTAAAACCTGTGTCTCCAGCCCAGACCACACCTCAGAACTCCAGATGTATATCTATTTGATGTCACCATTCTTATACCTAATAAGTCTCATTAATTTATCGTGTTCCAAACTGAAACCCAGATTTTTACACCATGCCTACCACACCTACAATCTTCCATACTTTAGTTCAAAAACTTCTCTATTCTTCCATTTGATCAGACAAAACCCTTTGCAGTCTGCAATTATCCTTAAACATCCCACCCTTTTCTCTCTCAACCTTTATCTAATCCACAAGCAAGACTTATCAGCTCTACCTCCAGTTAAATCCTAAATATGACTCCTCCCACCACTTTACTTCTACTCACCCATCTACCCTCACATTTTTCTGAATTGTCTTAAGAGTGTCCTAATACTCTGCCCTACTTCTGCCCTTCTCTCTGCCCTCTTAAAAGCTACTCTCAATACAATGACCAGGGTGGTCCTATTAAAAAGTAAATCATGTTGCTTCTCTGCCTGAAGCCCTCCCAAAACTTCCAATTTATCAGACTAGAAAAAAAATTTCTTTTTGTGGCCACTTTGCCCTTCATGACCTTGCTGCCTTCACAACCCTTCTCTACTTTCGTGATTTGCCTTCTCCCACTCCCCTCTCCCCCTGCTTCTATCCTCCCCACTCCAGCCACACTCAGTGAATGACCCAGTCCTGCTAAAGGATTTTGTTTCTGTTGTTTCTTGAGCTTTGAATGCTCTTTCCAGGGATATTCACATTATCTTGCTCCCTCGCCCATTTAAGGTTCCTTCCTGCCCCAACTACGCTATTTAAAAGACTAATATCCCACATAGACTGGCTTTCTCTTTTACCTCAGCTTTATTGTTCTCCATGTCACTTATCACCATCTGACATATTATTTAGGCTGAACCACATGAAATTGTAGATAATGACCATTTTTGTCCTACAAAAATTGCCAGTGCATGGAGTTCAGGCTAATTCATATTTCTTGTTTATTTGTAAGCTCTGTAATAGAAGAGACTTTTTCTGTTTTGTTCTCACTTATAGGCCCAGCTCATAGAATAGTGCTTGGTACATAATAAATACTCAATAGATAACTATAGAATAAAATAAATGAATGAATCAGCAATACTTCTAAGGTACCTGCAGTGTGCTATTTATGTTTCAATCCATGTATCCAATCTCTTTTCTATTTTATCTCTCTACATAAAAATGAGTCACCATCTTCTTCAATCAGTAAGTAAATTAATTTGCAGTTGCGATAATTCAAGGGGAACAGTGTAACTATTTGAAAGAGGTATATAATATAAATTAAAATCTGTTCTATTAATCTATTCTATTAATCTAATATAAATACTTGAAAAGATGTGTATATTTTATATAATGTCTATTTAACCGATTATGGTTTATTTTTACTAAGACTACTAATATAAATTCTTATTTTTATGCCCACATTTCATTTGAAAGTAGATGGAAGGCATGCTGGAAGGGCAAAACTAGGATGGCATTAAACTATAGGCTCAAATAAGTGACAAAGTGATATTTTTCTTCAAATACATATTGACTAAATTTGAAAGAAAAGACTTTGAAATCATGAAAAGTATCACTGTTGAGGGGTAAACACCTTTTTAAATTTTTAAAAAATTTTTAAAATTTTTCTTTGAAAAGACTGGTTGAAAAGAATCTGAAATGCTCTGACAATGAAGTTCAGCCACAAAATTTAAGTCTGGGACTATGCATGGGGGCACATTCTCACTGGCCATAATTTTAGGAAATTATATAAAGATGTGATTAAGAATGCCCAAATGTAATCTGGAAAAAATAACTGGAATTAGAGTTTTTTAAAAACCACAAAAATTGTGACACCTTGTAAGGTAGTTAATCTTGTTACATTCTTTCTTTGAAGAAGTTAACTGAGGAAAAGGAGAAGGCTGTACATTTCCAGGAGCATAGCACACACTGGGCGGAAGCTCCGGGATGAGAGCCCAAAAGTCCCATCTTCCTGCCTCATACTTTTGCGTTCAAAATATTGCAATCTGTTACCTAGTGGATGATTAGTGTGTAGAACTGAGTGCTTTCATTTTACTACAGGAAAAATAATACAGAAAAAGAGTGTGATGGGGACAAAATTTGTCTAAACAGAGATATCCTTGGTTAATTAGTAAAATGGCAAAGACATTTATGAAAAACAAGAGAGGCACATGAATCTCTCTCAAAAGTGTTAAGTATTTCAGTATTCACTCATGAAAATCTTTTAATGTAATTCTCGTATATTTGTAGAAATGATTAACACTACGTTTAAAACAATTTTTTTTTGCCACTGAGCTAACATTACTTTTTATCATTATGTCTTTGAATTCTGTATTACTTATGTGACCTAGCATATTTCATGTAAAAGAAAGACTAAGATAGCACAAGAACAGTTCAGATCATAAAAAGATATGATATTTGTGAAAACAGATATGATTAAAACAGTGTGTGCTGTTTAAATGAATTAGGAGTCATCATGGACATCTCAAAGAAGTCTCCTCATTACACAGAGGCAGTTAGAAAGGGAAATAGGACTCCAGGGTACATTAAAAAGGGGAGAAAATAATATGGAAATATTAAATTGATGTTATATTAAATAATGATACACTTTCATCTAGAATCTGAGTCTAATTTCAACCAATGTACCTTAAGACATGTCAAGTAGAGAATGAAAATATCTGGAAAATGAAAAAAACTGAGGAAATTGGGGATGAATTTGTGTAGAGATAATTTATTCCTAAAAAAAATAAGTTTTTTTAAGTGAGAAGTCACTTGTTTTCCCAAACAGTATAATAAAGAACACTTTGGTAGTTGGGGGATTGATGCTTACAATAAAATAAGTAACAACAATAAGTAAACCTAAACAAAAAGTAAAAATAGGTAGTATTATCTGAGAAGTGGAATGATTCTTAAAACCAGTAGTCTGAGGTTAGGAAAGGATTACTGATTAAAAAGAATAGGAGCATCAGTGATGGAAGCAGAATTTATATACTAGTGGCCTTATTCTTTACCACGCTGTGTACTTACCTCTAATCCTCAACCAACACATAACATTAATTGTAGATATATACCCTTCTATAGTGACACAAAAGTGTAAAATGAGGTCTCTTGTCTTTTTTTATTAACAAAACAATTATATGTGTGTTTTCTCAGCATAAAAGAACATGCTTGCTACAGAATATTAGTAATTTGAGAAAATTAGAAAGAAAAAAAATTCTTATTGTTCCTAACACAAATTGATCACAGTTAGCATTTTGATGTATTTCTTTCGACATTTTACCTGTATATAGTGCTTGGTTGCTTTATTTCATATAGTTGTAATAATACCATGGATACAGTTTTTTTTATATTAGCATAAGCATAATCCTGTTATTATAAACTCTCAGTGATAGTTTTGCTATAATAATATTGCATCAATAGTTGTACCATGATTTATGCAATTATTTCTGGAAAATTGATGATCCTGATACTGACAATTTTGTACTCTGAGATTATCAAGTGATTAACGAATAGGAAATGTTTAGTAAAATCATAAACTTAACGATCATCCAAGTTGTAAGAGGGAATGAATCGCACTTGTTTTTTTAAGTGGGAAATCACTTGTTTTCTACCTATGTTTGACTACACCTATGAATGATTCCACCTATGTTGATTTTCACTTACATGTATTCACATCATGCTACCATTTGCCCTCCAAATTATAAAGATCCATTGAGTTTGTATGATATCTCCATTAGCTCAATTCCATGTACAACTGGAAACTTATTCAATAGTTTGTGATAGCAGCTAACAGGGTTTATCTTTCAAATAGTAATCATGGCCAACTCTAGAGACAAAATACCTGCAGGACAGAGAAATTATTCCAAAAGAATTCTAGGTTTGGAGAATATAGATTATACATAAGACTTTTTCACTACAAAAGATACGTTGTGCCCATTACTTAGAACTGAAAATAGCTAGAGCTCCCTATTGTGAAGCCAGTGGCTTCCTCTAAGAAAACAAATGAAATTATTTTATTATTCCTTTAATATAGTTGTCATTTTATAACGTGTTGGATTTATGTAGTTTAACTTGGTAAATAAATTTTATCTCATTTATCATTGTGTGCCTGTTAAAATGAATAATATTATCTTCATTTTATAATGAAGAAAGAGTTTGTGGTTGGAAGAATAAAAGAGAACTAAGATTAAATCCTAAACCCTTCACTATGAGCCTAGTTTACAGTTTTTACAATGACATTCATTTTTATTTTGCAAGTGAAAATGATGAAGTAAACTTGACCCCCATTGGCCATTGGATTCTGCTTTATTTTCTAATAGATGACTTCCAAAATTCTATTGCTAATTTCAGTTTATTTCCAAAATATGAAATTTGGCTTGCATATGATCTAGATGTGCATATAACTAGCTGGACCCGTGTGAATTGTTTTCTTAAATTTCCAACTTCTTTCAGTTAAGTTATTCATTAAAACTCTCTCTTCAACAAACTGTGGATGTGGTCTTCCTAAACTTCATAAACTTCAAATGATTTTCTGCCTTTTCCATAGACTACTGTTAGGTTAAAAAATTCTTTTTTCCTTTTTTCCCATCTGCAAAGAGATTAGTAAAGACCAAATTTTTGGAAACTCGAAGGTACCAAGTTTATCTCAAAGGTACAGTGAAGAATTCAGAAGGTATATTTTTTCAATACTGAACAGAGATGTTTAGAGAAGAAAGAGAGGATAGATTTAGAGTGGAAATAGAAGAACTGAATAGTAGATTCTAAACATTTTAGAGCTTTGAGTGGAGCAGCATTCTTTCCTCTCTTATGAAATGCCTTTGAAAGGATTTGGGGTCTTGATTGCATGTTTAGGACGTCAGAGTACTAAGCAGGGGTGGGGAAATTCAGGGTCCTATTCTGCCTTTGCTAAATAGCTTTTTTCTACACATCCCTCCCCCTGTCCCCTGCTGGTAATTATAATGTTTGGAAAGATGAAAAAAAATTTTTTTTTTCTTGGAGAATGCTTTCTTTCAAAGATTCTGAGTTTGGAGAAGATCTTTAAACGAAGGGGTACTAGACATAAGAGTCTTTTAAAGTCCTTCTTATCCCAACATTTGAAAAAGCATTTTATTCATAAAGATTACACTTTTTTTCAAAGGAGCCATTTAATTCATTATGGAGTAGTATGAAGCTGTTGAGAGAGATATAGCAGCTTGATTCATTTGAAATCACAGGACAAATAGACTTTAAAAAGCAAATGCATCCATTTTGACACTAATTATGTGTCTTTTGCACATGCAGTATCTCATGTCACAAATTGCTCTCATTTGCTTCTCACTGCAGAATATCTCTGAAATGAGATGAGTGGAAAATGCCTTAAACAGGTGGATGTGGAACAGGTCGGAGGGAGATATAAGGATTTGGGTGGAGGAGGGGTGGTTTGAGGAAGGGAAAAATGAAGGTGTCTTAAAGTCACTGGAACTCGTAGGGAATTGGTTTAACAGAATATTGAATCATGTGATAAGGTAGAATATATGGCTTTTCAAATCATATGTGTCCTCTTTATAATATGACAACAATGTAACAGAAGCCATTATATACCTGGTGTTGTCCTAGGATTATTTTATTTGTACATATTGTCTTTGAAATTTAAATTAATCCTATAACTATATTATCATTTTATAGGTAAGAAAAATGGGGTGGTTGAGAAATTCACTTAAGCGGTCTCCAATATATGCCTTTTCTCCAGCACCACTAAGGAATTAATTTAGTTCTGACACTATCTACCTGGAGATAGCATCAGACTCAACAGGTTAAAGGCTCAGTCCTAGACTCCCCCACCACACTCCCAGCCCCGACTTTGGATGCCAGTCTCGAGTCTAGATTGTCACTTGTGCTTCTGATCAACCTGCCATAGATTGAAGGTTTCCACAAACCCTTTCTTGAGTTTAATTTACTAGAGTGTCTCACAGAACTCAAAAACATCACCAGTTTATTACAAAAGGATCTAACTCAAGAACAGCCAGATAGAAGAGACACATAGGCCAAGCTGTGGAGAAAGGACTTGGAGCTTCCAAGCTCTCTCCAGCGTGCCACTCTCTCAGCATCTCCATGTGTTTGCTATCCTGGAAGCTCAGCAAACCTTGTCATTCAGGAGTTTTTACAGAGCTTAATTGGAAGACCACTACCTGCTTCCTAAAGGTCACTGGTTGGGGCAGAACTTTCCAACCTTCTATACTCACTTAGTCTCTGGTGACCAGCCCCATGGAGAGACAATCTAGGGCTCCACTCTAAGTCACCTTATTAACATAAACTCAAAGGGGCTCCTTGAAATGACCAAAAAAACAAAACAAAACAAAACAAAACAAAACAAAACAAAACAAAACAAAACCACTCTCATCACTCAAAATTCTAAGCCTCTGAGGAACTTTGTGCTAGAACCAGCGACAAAGACCAAATATACTTCTTATTATACTACAGCATACTATATACTCTACACTAAGACTTGGGGGATTGAGCCCTGGAGAGCTCTCTGGCCACATTTGTATCAGGGTCTTTGATCTGCATTTCCCCCACTCCCACTCTTCTACCTTGCTATCCCTGTGGTCTGCACAATGCTTTATGACAAACAGAAAGTTTGCTGAAGTCTAAAGAATTAACCTTAGTCTGGCATCTTGCGATCCACTCTTGGATCTATTCAGCACAGGAGGAGAGCTTTATAAATGATGCAAGAGTTTCTTAGCATTCTTTATAGAACAATTCAAATTTGCTAAAAACAACCAAGAGGAGAGAGATATACACATTCATTTTCTCTGAAGTTGAGCAAAAACAAAAGCATTTGCTATAGTGTGAATTGGAGAAACCTTATATTATTAAGCTGGTGCTTGTTGCCTGATAATGGACAAGATTAGCGTCACTTTTCTGTAACTAAGCCTGTAATGGTGTCACAGCCTATTTGATGCCAATTGGTGTTCCTGGGGTCCTTGGTATAAAGCAACCTTTGCAAATGAGTAGTCAAAATGGTTGGAATAAGGAATAAAACCAGAGTGTAAAAAATGAATAGCTAGTTCAACACTTAATTTCTTTTAATTTTGAGAGTCTTACATATGTGCCACTGCTATTAATGGGTGGGATGCTGATGATAGGGGAAGAGTTTTAAACTGTAAATTTATTTTCACCTGAGCTGCAGAATTTAAACCTGGAATGCCTTACACGTAATGCAGTTTGACAGTTCATTTGAAATAAATGTGCCGATAACCCTTAAAAGTGGTAATAAAATACTCTTTGCTCTACTGTACAGATGATTAATACCACTAAAGTAATTAAATTCCATTAGGCTGAGGTTCGCATACCCAAGGAATTGGTGCCAGGATTTAGCCATTCTCTAGTGAGGACAAAAGACGAATGCCTTTTAAAGCCATATTTCACCAGGAAAATCCCAGGGAAGTCTATATTAACTTAGGACATCTGCTTGTTGTGATTGTTTGAGGTATTGATGCATTGGATCATTAGCAGGGTGGCGTGAACTAGTGTTTTCCTGTTGACAAGGATCTCTCACCAGGAGCTGCTAGCTTTCTGCAAGGGGAGAGAGAAAGCAAAGCCAGGCGGCCAAGTTGAGTCCTGTGAATGGCTTTGACTTACAGAATTATTGCTAACTGTATAGTCTCTGATGGTAGGAAACAGCATTTTGCCCCCAGCCATTTTTCCCAAGATCAAAGCCAAAGTAACTCTGTCTCCTGCTGTTTTGTAGCTGTAGATTCTTAAAGACTGGCATTATTGTCCTCGATGAACAGTTTGCCCCCTTTCAGATGGCTGCAGTAATGACCCACGGGGGAGGCAGTGGTTAGGCAGTGCTGACAATGTGACCAGGTGCTGCAGCATAAGCGTTTCATTAAATATTGAAGCAATGGTTTTCAGTTACACTGGCAAAAAGGGAATTTGGTCTATGTCCAAATATGTGGCTATTTTTTTTTCCTTCAACCTCTTCTAATCACATTATTTTTTTCATGACCTTTCTGTTGGAAATTAGCTGCTGTCCTGAAAAGCGTTGTGTGTAATATATTTAAGGTAATTCTGTGTTCCACTTTGCACGCTAGTAATCATTCTTAATGTATAAATGATTTATTCCCCACTCTTTTCTTTAAACTATGCAAACCATAAAAAATAAACCTTATGATTATTTCGGTTTTCAAAGGTACCAAATGAAAGAATCTTAAATTTTCAAGAGAGAGTTTATAGAAACTGAGAATAGGACTTGAGTGCATTGAAGAGTTAGTTTTTTATGTGAATCACGTGAAAACGTTTTTAGAGCTTCAGCACCCTGTTTCCATTTGTAGGCCATGTCAAACCCGTCTGTATAATTTGTGAAAAGAATTCACAAGAGAACAGTCATTTTGAAAGGAATGTAGTTACCACTTTATTAGAGTAGGATCCCACTGTGTGTGTGTAGGATAACTGACAAATCATAACAAGGGCATGGCTGGTGAAACTGCTGCCACCTGACTTCATGATCCTCTGATTCTAGAATCCTCTAAGAGAAAGTGAGCCCTAACATTGAACAACATTTTAAATTATAATAAAATAGCCCACACAGAAAACTCATTTAAAACTTCTAGAGGAAAACATGGCACCTATTGGAGGTTATGGAAGGTGAACTGCAACCAAAATATTTCATACAATGAAACAAAATAAACAGAAGCTCCATCTAGGAGAGAACAGAGAACTTAAATAATTTTCTACCTACTTATCCCTAACTTGAAAATCCTACCTATTGGTAAAAAGCTATTTTAAACTTTCAGATTTTCTGAAAAATCAAATAGTTTCTACATGGTAAGTTCAGTTTGCTGGATGTCCATCTTTAAACCAGCTAGCTTCCTCTCACCATTCAATACAACACTTTGGCACTTCTCTATCAAATACAGATATGGTTTTCTATAGGACAACCTTTCATCTAAGAAACAATCCAAATTGTTTTATGTGGGTATTCTGTACTGATGCACCAAATTTGCCCATGAAGCCACCAACTCTGTTTACTCATCATATTAAAATAAGATTCTACAGTTAATTTTTGCCCTATCTTTTGCTTGTAGTTAAGAACTGAATTAAAATGCCATTATACCCAAGTTCTTAATCTTTCTTTACTTTCTCTTTTGTTTTATTTATATTCTTTGCTCCTTACTCAAATTTATAGATGTTAAATATTATAACTATATAAAAAACTTATTGAAAAATATTTACTGAACAGGTTTTTATATCATAACCAGTATTAATAAATAAAACAACTTTTATTTAGACATATAAGAGGAATTTCAACTTTTTACATTTATTGTTATCATTTCCTCTTGGTTGTGCTATTTGAAACACTTTAGGAAATGACTAACTTCTTTTCTTTGATGAATTCTTAAAAATATAGAGATTTATACAGAATAGGAAAAGGTGAAGCTGCTGCAGATGAAAGCAAATAATAAAAAAAAAAAAAGGAGGAAGACTTGTCTGGAGAAGTAAATACTGCATCAAATTTGTTTAAACCTATCCACACTTAGCTGATGATATTATCACCTAGCTAGTACTTACATGTTGAAAATTGTCTATTGTCCTGAGACGGTTTCAAAAAATGACAACTGGGCAAAATTCTAGGGTTATATGCTGAACACAGAAATGAATACAAATGCATCTCTTGCGAATACCATTGCTTATAGCAGATATAGAGAAAATAGTTTCTGAAAAATGTTCATAATATTCCTCAAAAGAGTGTTATTTATCTATTTTCAAGTGCTGGATGGGATAGTTTTTCTGCTTTAAGAGTGTTCACAAGCGGTGGTGACATCTTCAAAGTTGTCTAGTGAGATTGAAATATTTTCTAGAAGTCAGTAGGCTTTGAAAACCATTCCTTTTTTATTATAATGTGAACATTCTGTTTTGACACAATTTCCTCTTCATTTCATCATGACAATTTGCATGCACCATTGAAATTATTCCCCATTATTCAAACTATATTCTTTGGGCGCCTTTGAAATACACAAATATTAAGGACAGATTAATGCCAAAGAACACATCTAAAATACTGCTCATTAGTCTAATACCTGGCCTAAAGAAAACTATTTTTAGTAGCCGGAGGAAAGATTGAGATACTTTTTTCTAGACTAGGAACCAAATAGTCTCTTTTACAATAAGATTTACTTTCCTTTTTATGATGAAATATGTTTAACTTTCAGGTTCTTTCCTGGGGTTCCCGATTTTGAGATACATGTCCTTAAAGATTATAAAATTATCTGTATTTGGAAAAATTCCTCAATTTCAGAATATTCTGTGTGTTGGAAACTAATTTAGTAATGTAAATCAACATTTTCTAAGTAACTTTAAACACATGTCCCAGGAAATACTTTGGTTAAGGCATCGAGGTCTGCTCTTATATATTTAATTTATAGAGATTGACTCTTTGGTGGTGTTTTCTCTGAGAACTTTGTGTGCTCTTTTAAAGGTGAAGTCATGGCTAACCCTGTATTTGGTAGAAGTCATGGCTAATTCTGTATTTGGCAGAATATTGGTAGAAACAGTGAAATGTGCCTTTGCTCAAAGGAAGAACTGATATTTCCTCCCCCTTCATATACCCTAAATTTCTAATAAAAACATTAATATTCTGACTTTTTTTCCTAGGACTACCTCCCACTGACTTATTTTCAGGCTTTTGAGCTATGTGACATTGCCAGAGAGAGCCAGAATTTGATTAGCAAGGGGACATTGCAAGGCATACTCAAGGAAAACTTAGGATACTTTATCATTAAAGATTGGGAATTTCAAAGGATCTAGTAGAGTAGACGTAGAAGATAGGTGTCATGGATTGCATATTCATGTTCTCTCAAAATTCAAAGGTTGAAACTGGAACCATTAATGTGTTGGTATTAGAAGATGAGGACCTTCCAGAGGTAATCAGATCATGAGGGTGGAGCTCTCTTGATGGGATTAGAGTCTTTATAAGAAGAGACTGAAGAGAGTTTCTTTCCAGTCCATCTTTCTTTCTTTATCCTGTGAGAACACAGCAAGTAGATGACCATCTGAGGGTTGTCACCAGAATATTGTAGTTCATTTACAACTTTGGCATTTGTAAATGAGTCATTCACAGTATTCTCCTCATGAGTCACCAGTAAATCTGCTGCACGTAGGATTTTTAGTTATACTAAAAAAGGAGTTTGAATTGTTCTGTGAGGCTAAATATATAAGGGTAGGTACCAGACAGTGAATGTACCTGGCCAGTCTCATAACATCCATACTTTCAAATGTCTTTGTTTTTTCATCACAGAGAATTTTTGTAATTTGAATAGTTTTGTTTACTTTGTTATATGTGGGGGGGGATAGAAAAAGTCAGGTGTTAGCGATAGAAGTGAAGAAGTCAAAGAAAATGATAGGTCTTAGAAAATTAGAAGTTGTTGATACACTTAAGAATGCAGTGCTAGGCTTGTCCATGGCTCACATTTGTAACTGAAGAATCCACTTTATGCATTAAAAAGCAAAAGTAAAAGTGACTTATGAAGCTGTTTCAAAGAGTCAAAAGTTCTTTAAATAAAGGAGGAAACTTGTGAAAATTACAAATGGTAGAATTTATTTTAATAGCATCATAAATGGCTTCAAACATGTATTTATAAGATCATTAAGGGTCTGAGGGAGTTGCCTAATTTTTTTTGTCACATTATTGCATTTCATGAGGGAAATGGTATAACATTTTGGTATTTGAAAATATAAGAATTTGAGAAGTACTCTGGTTATAGCTCTCACAATTGTGAATAGTGTCATCATATTAGCCTCATTTTTGAAAAGGGGTAACTAAAACAAAATGTTAAAACAAATAATCCTAAGGCACACAAGTCACAAAGGGTTGCTGAGATAAACCTGGGTTTGTTTAACTCACATGCCTTTTCCACATAGATAAAAACTTCTAGATGTGACCTTCATTCATTTGCTTTAGACAAGATGAGTCATGTAACAAGCAGGTTTGCATATGACTTTTCAGAATTTTCAGTTTTCTCGGATCTTTTTCTTCAGACAAATTTCACTGGTCTCAAGACAGCCTGGAAAAGTCTTAACTTATTTTCAAGTCTTTGTGATCCTTGACATGTTAACTGACGGCTACAAATTAAAGAGAAAAACACCTACGGGATATGCTGGAGCTGGCTGGCATTGGCTCACAGGAGTCAATTTTTAGATTGTAAAACCATTGTTAAATGGAGTCATTTTAAATATTAAAGTATTACGTGTACAGTTTAATTATATTTAAAATAAAGGCTATAAATACTAAAAACTTTTTATTTTTAAATTACTTTATGACACTTGTCTATGATCTTGAGGTTATTTACATCTATTGTATCTTTATGGTCTGAAAAATTTTCTCAAACTCTCCCTTTAGTATCATCATGAAGGTAACTTGAAATCAGCCCTGATAGGAACATTTACATAGGGAAAATGGCAAATGTTACGGTGAGAGCCTTTTTTCCATTCCAAGGGCTAGCCGTTAAACCTTTACTAGCATTCCTTTAGATACAGTTTTGCAAGTGTTTGTGATTCTTTTGATCATTCCTTTAACAAAAGGAACCTCAGCTATTCTTAGCCTAAAAACTTCAATTTCTGGTTGGTACTTTTCATAGATTTAGAGATTAGGATTGAGAAGAGGTTTGGAAGAACAAACATCTTGCTCAAAACTAGTTTCTAGTTAAAGAAAGTGAAATAAGGAAATCTTGGCAAACTCATGCCTACAACACAGATTTTTTTTGGAATTATACCCACATGTCAAAATGAAAAGAAATCAAGCTTGGATTTTTTTTTCACCTATTGGGGAAATCAACACATGTATTAAGACAGAAGAGGAAAAGCTCATTTTTAATGAATTGTTTGGCCAATTGTGGTTCTTAGGGTGAAAAATTATTCTTTTCTATTACCAATACTTCAGAAGTGAGAATGAAAGGGCACAGAACAGGTCTGTGATTACAGATGAGACTTAATAGCAAGTCAACAGTTGCTTACAGGAAAATGTGATGATAGAAACTTGTTTTTGATCTTCATGGTGCTTACTCTGGGTTCTTGGACCTTTCTAGCTCCACTGAAATAAATACGTTTCAACTTTGGTGAGTTATGGATGCAAGAAAGAAAAGGAGATATATATGTGTATACACACACACACACACACACACATATGTATACACACACACACATATATAGTCTCAGGGTGCACATTTGTGGCTTTGAAGTTCTTTTACATTTTCATTCTTCATGCTGATGAATCGGTGCAGATTTATATTACCATGTTATTATGGGTAGTAGAGACTGTCTCCTCGAAAGTAATGGCATGTCATTGCTTACTCCATTACTTTCTGTGGGACTCAGTTGTTGCCATCCTTAGGGACTCAGTCCCATTGAAAGTAATAGTCTGAGACTGCCCACATTGTTACCGTACTTTAAATTGGATTGAATTTATAGTTACCGGTATGGGCCAGCCACAGAAGTCTTCACTTTTAAAAGACGTAGAGTTGATAAAGTTTTCTGGCCAGCAGTTGAAAAGTTTAACTGTCTGTTTAGAGAGTATTTGAAACAGTTTTTAATGTTTTAACATTTAGCCTCTGAACTATTAAATTCATAACATTTTAGGAAAATTGTTTTTAAACTTTAATTCTTTTTAACTATGCTATATTTAGGCATTTCAGGAAAGAATACAATCTTTTGCTTGGATGTTAATTACTTTCTTGTTCTTAGAATATTTACATTTTTATAACTGGAAAGAGACTTCACAACATCATGAGATGAGGAAACTGAGGTTTAGAGTGTTTTGCCATGGTCAAGGTCACAAAGCAAGAGCTTTGTTATGAAGCAGAGACCAGAACAACAGCACTGTGAAGGATTACCCAATTCCCATAGAAATCTTTGGAATTAGTCTATTTTAGACTTAGAAATAGTAATGGGTTATTTCAGAATAAATTATGCATTGCTATTTATACTTAAACAACACATCTTAATTTTTCTTCATAAAAACAAAACAACAGCAGCAATAACAAAACATTTTTAGGTCCTGTTAGTGAAAAATACTTTGCTGGTGAAAACATACACCATTGGGGGGAGGGGGTGAGAAAGAAAGCATTGCATAGGAGGTTGTATAAAAAAGTGTTAGAAAACTGCTCTGGATCTTATCTGAATCTTAACTTTACTTCTATGTTCATAGCATAGTTTCAAAATGCAACACATAGTTTTAAAATTTCTGTTCTGTTATCAAATTATTAAAATGCCCAATCTTGGTGTATTTGTATTTTAAAAAGCTTTTGTTGTGACTTTAATAAAATTAGTAAATGTTATTTTATATTTAGTTGATATTACAGCCAAAACATGGATGTGCCTTAATATAAATAGCAAAGAAAAGCAGTTAATAAATCATTAAATGTTATTCAGTTTGCACCTTATCATGAAGGCTAATCATTTGTGGACTTTCCTCTTTGTTAGTCATGCCAATAGGTGAAAGTATTGTCCAGTCCCAGATATTCAGTGTAAAAACATTCCATGCTTTGTCAGTTATATAATGGTAACAAGGGAGGTATTAGCTTTGATGATAATAGAATAAACAGAAATTTAATTTATTATTTTACTCAGAGTCAATATTATTATTGATGTATAGATTTTGACCACATGCACATGTGCATAATGCTTATCTAACTAATATTTGAAAAGACAATTGAATTAGTTATGTTACTCTAGGAATCTGGTATAATATGAGAGTGTAAATATGGATGTTCTCTAAAATCTGTTCCATTTCTAGAGTCTATTATTATGTGGTTTCAAAATTATAAATTTAAGTTGCAGCAGCTAATTGTCTTTTATTGTGTAACTATTTTTTATTCTACATTTTTAAATTTGTTTAAAAAAAATTTTTTTTAAATCCCATGACATGCTAATCTGTGCATTTAGATGTCAGAATGATGGCTACACTTGTTCTGTGATTTGGTGGCTGACAGGTGAGGAGCATGAGGGAAGCTTCTGGATGCTGATAATGTTTATTTCTTGATCTGTGTGCTGGTTACACAATTGTGTTTGGTTTGTGAATATTCGTCAAGCTGTAAACTTTTCTATAGGTATATTATATGTGAATAAATAGTTTAAAAATGACATACCAATATAAGGAATATTATGAATTCATTTTTAAAAATCTAATATTCCAAGAGACTTATCTCCATTTAAAAGTCCCACATAGAGCTTTTTTGTTCGTTTTTCTGTAATAGGAGAAGGTAGAGGGTCAGCCAACTGTGACCTCTGTGTCAAATTTAGCCCAATGTTTTTATATAGCCTGTGAGTTAAGAATGGTTTTCACATTTTCAAATGCCTGAAATAATCAGAATAAGAAAACTATTGCATGATGCATGAAAATGATATGACATTCAGATTTGTGTCAAAAATTGTTTTTTAAAATTAATTGATTAATTTATTTTTTATGGTGGCATCGGTTAACGAAATCAATGTTTAAACTATGCACTTTAACAGTAAGGCATATACACTGGTGTTCCCCTGCCATAGTTAGATTTCTTTCTGTCACCACATATTTGACCCCCTTTGCACCACCTCCCTCCCCTCTCCCTCCTCTGCCCTCCCCTCTGGTAATCACTAAAAGATCAAGTTTTATAGGACAGCCATACTCATTTATTTCTGTATTATCTGCTCTTTTTTGTTGTCTGTTTTGCTGCATTACAGCTGTTTTGACCACAATGGCAGAGTTGAATAGTTATAACAGAGGTCACATGTCCCACAAAGCCCGAAACATTTACTATCTGATCTTTTAAGAAAAAGTTTGCTAACCTGGTAAAAGAGTCAATCTTGGGGTCAAAAGTCAATTGATACTATCAATTTTTAAAGATACTATTACAATTTAAATGGTGAATGAAATTTGCCACCCACTGGTATCATCTAACTCAAATATTGCCCATACTTACCCAGATAGTTATTTTGAAGTTTATATTCATTGTTCATTAGATTCTCTACATGAGTGATGAAAGCAAAACCAGTAGAGTTAGCAATTACATTGAAAAAATTTTTTCTTTGGGGTATTGCTAGTTTCCTTCCTCGTTTTATTGTACTAGTTTCCAGCATCATTATGAAGCCAGTTTATCTCTGCCTTCACAAAATCCCTGCTGACTCAATTCATGTCCTTAGGGAGGTAATCTGGTTAATATTTTGTAATCTTCACATGGGATCATACCTGCCTTTGTCTTCAAGAACTGAAGTGTTGATTTAGCAAAAGCACCTTTCGACCCTCAAATATCTGTGGAATGTTTCTTCAATTAATCCTCTGGTTTGTTATGCCATTTTCTCAACTAGTATAAGTCATGTTCTGAAAGTTCTCTCTCTCTCTCTCTTTCACACACACACACACACACACACACACACACACACACACACACATGCAGCTCTCTGGGAAATTATTTCCATATTGTCTCCTTGATCTAGCACACACAGCTTTCTTGGATGCGGACAGTAGTAGCAACCTCGCTGATATTAACTGTTGTTTTGCTGATAAGAATCTTTTTGAGAAATAAAGACAGAGGACTGTGAGTATACAAGTATAGTCAGGGCCAGAGGAAGTCAAGGAGTATGAGGCTCTAGAAGCTGGACTATTCAGTGCTACAGACAAAGCAGATGTTTTATATAGTGTGGTGAGAGGATGAGAAGAAACTGGTAATTCAAATCCATCTGAAGTTAGAGAATTGGTGAAACAACCACCCCAAAATGGAGCTGTGCCACGATTCTATGTCTTTCTCCTTTCACTTTTTTCCCTTCCACTTGCTCCATATATGCACATGGAATGGAGAGCCTGTGGCTTTTGGACAGTCTTTCAAAATGGCCACTGTGCACACAGGAATAGATGAGCAATAGCATGTTGTGGTGGTTATGACCGTGGTTTCTGCAGCTAAGATGTTTGAATTCAAACCCAGCTCTGCCACATCCTGGCTGTATGCCCCTGGGCAGGTAACATCCCCTCAGTGCTTTCGAGTCTTCATCAAGGGGGGGGGGGGTAAATAAATTAATAATACACATGCTTTGAAAGGTGCTCAGTTAATACTGCTTTTTAATATTGTTTCACAAGTATCTTCTCTCAGAAGATAAAAAAAGAGTCTTCCGTAAGATATTAGATGTCAGCATAGCAATCAGTTGGCATTGATAATGTATGAAGCAACTCTAAATCACATTTTTCTTTTAAAACTCAACTAATTCTTCAACATCTAAAAATAATTTTCTGTCGTTGTGGACTATGTCATACTTAAAACTTGCATCCTAAAACATTTTAGGCTTTACTCAACATCTTCCACTTACTCATTGATTGAACAAATAGTTATTGAGTACCTACTGAGCATAGGTACTGTGTTGGACCTTGGAGATGCATCGGTGAAGACAGCTCACATGGTTCTAGTTGGGAAGAAAACAAGCAAACAAAAGCGAATAAAGCAGTGGTGAAAGAAATGAACATTGTGTTCAAGTGCTGTGAACTAGAGACCTGCAAGGAGAAATACTTTTCAGACAGAGTCACTGGAGCAGGGAGAGGAAACTCTTTGAGGACAATGAAGCTTGGATTTGATTGATGAAAAGGAACCAGGTAGGCTGACTCTGGGAAGGAGAACATTCCAGGCACTCTGTACCACACTTCTAGAAGTCCTGGGGTGTAAACCACTTGTTTGTCTAGAAGAGCCCAAAGGTAGGTTAAAGCTGGGTGAGCAGGTTGGAAATCAGGAAAGATGACGAGAGTAGGGAAGAGGGCCAAGGACAGTTCTTACAAGGTAGCGATGCAATCTAATTTTTGGCTCACTTTATAAGAAGGTCCAGCTGGCTTCTGTGTGGAAAATATCAGACAAGTAGAATGCAAGATCATGGTTAGAAGGTTGATAAAGTAGTCTACATGGTTCATGTTATATAGCGAGAGCGTGACAACATGTCAAGGATGGGGGGTGTGTGTGACTAGGAGCATATATGCCATGATCCTTAGCAAATCATGCAGGGAGATGAAAGTACCACTGTAAATGAAGCAATAAGCTTATATAGAATATATGTTTAAAATAAATATTATGAGCACATATTTGTATGTCTTTGTAAAAGATAAAATACCTTAAATTAAGATTATGTAATGTAACTTAATATGCATGCAGTTTGGATAATTATTTAGCATGCTAATAATGTTACTTTCATGTTTCAAGCTTTTAAAAATCATTTCTAGGAAAAGAGAGTATTTATTTTATTCTTCTAAAAAATATCTCCACTAAAAAACCTTCCTTGTTTTTCTAATGTACATGAAAATCCACACGAGTAAGCACATTGGTGGGATTTTAAAATGTAAAAGGGATCATTGTTATTGAGATGATTACTGGGGAGATCTGTATGAAAATGGCCCAGGTGGTTGCACCTTAGCTGTATTCTGCTCAGGCAGAATGATTCTGTTGAAATTTCAAGTCTCTCTGGGTATTTTTTCCCAATCAGCTGCCTGGCTTAGAAACTCATGATGTGAATTTTTGATGGCAAAATTAGAAAATAAAGTGCCTGTCTCTTTTAAAAATAAGTTTTGAATTCAAGAAGTGATCTGGCTAGACACTTGTATAAACTAACTTTACATTCATGATGAATGTAACGTAGACAAGAAGTTTCACCTGTTTCCTCATTAATACGATTATATATCCTGAGTTGGTGATGAGGTAGGACAGGTCCTGAACTTGCCTGTTTTAACTAATTCATTCCAGAACGGGAACCAAGTCAAGTGTATCCACATGAGAACTCACCATGCCACCTAGGAAAGGTGCATAATTATTCTGAAATAGCTCCTTATTTTAGGAATGGGATACAGAATCCTTTGTGAGTCAAGTTATTCAATCTGGAGTTGGCTTTCCCCCGGCCCCTCCCTCCTTTGTCCAGGGCTAATGCAGACAAATGCTCTAATCCTCCCATCCTGAGGCTGGCAGTTTGCCAGTGGCAGGGACATTAGCTCCTCATTAGCACATTGTCATCTACTCAGGGATCCACATCCCACCCAGAACAAAAGTAAAGTGGCCTTGGCCCATTTGAAGCTTTGGCCATTGAAAGAAGAAATGCCATTTCATGAGATTCCTTAGGGTTTTATCAGTAAAAGAGAAATTTATGTTACTTAAATTCAAGGGATTAATGGGCATGTTGGTCAGCAGATTATTTAATATGTAAGACATCATGGAATACTTTGTATAAATTCAGATTTCAACAATGACCTCTTCTTTCCTGATCTATTAGAAATAGCCTTTTCTTTTTTCCCCCTAGAATATTGTCTTTATTGATGATGATTATTATTTTAACTCAGATAGTATTACAAAGTTGCAGAGTAACAAAAAGGGGTAGATGTTTTGAGAAGTAATTCTGGAATGTTTAGGTAAGCAGAAGAGTTTAGATTGTTTCAAAATTCTTTGCAATATTGAACAGGTAAAGATCATATGATAATGAAATAATTCTTATTAACAACCCCCTGTTTTTTATCTGTTGATCTGTCTCAGTCAATCTGTGGTTGCAAAATATATTTATCTGTGAACATGTGCATCATTAAAAGCTTTGCAGATAAATATCCCCAAATCTGTGTTGTGGTCATTTCAGCCATTTGTGCCATCAGTTTTGGGCACCACATAAGCTAATCCTTTGGAATCAATGCACAGCTCATTGAAAAAGAGTTTAAAATTCTTCATTGAGTGTCTTGCATTTGATTTTGTCCTTTGGTATAGAAATAGCTGAGAAACATTTCTTTTGACCTCAAGTTTTCACCTTTGCTTCTGCTCTTCAAGTTCTGATAAATAGGTGATTAAAAAAGTAATGGTTAATTGTTATATTTTGTAATTTCCACTTCAGTTCAAATTCTGGCCTGCCAGCAAGCTTAGTTTCTTTTAGGGCTTGATCTGATTTTGTACCGTGCATCCATGCCAATTTGTACTTTCATACCCAATAATACAAATTGATTCTATAGGAAATGAGGCAATGATGAGGTTCATCATTACTCCCAAGGAGGCAGCCTGCTTTGCTTGTACTGTCTTTATAAGATTGTCTTACATCTTCCAGATCACCAAACGATTTTAGGGTGCTTAATAGATTCTTTGAGATACAGAATGTTCAAGATGGGAAGATGCCACATTTGCCTTAGAAAAAGAGCTACCTCTTATATTGTTTCCATTCCTGAAAATATTCAGAAGGGAAAAATACAACTATCAGTTGGGATAGTTTCATTTCCCTCCTAGATACGAAAAGGCTGCCTCTAATCAGTTTTGAAAATCATTTCCAACTCTATAATCCATAAGACTCTGTGGCTCTTTTTAAAGTTTTAATATTTGTAGCATGTGTGTGTGTGTGTGTGTGTGTACACATATAGATGGTTCCTGTATCAGTACCTGTCCTATCCACTTCTGCTTATTTTGCTTAGGATATTTTTATGCTGACAGATCAAACCCAAGGCCCTGCTTGCTAAGTCTCTAACTGCAGCTGCCACCTGAATTCCTTTTGGTCATAGTCCATTAATTTATGGTCCAAATTATATTTTTATGAAATATATTTTTCCAAAATTAATTAAAGAAAATTAATTATATGACATATATGAGTTTTACTGAATAAGCGATGGTTATATGGTAACTAGCAGCATCCAAACAAAATCTAGACCTCAGACATTTAACTGTATTGTTTTTCTCAAGGCACAACCTCTCTGGTATCCTACTTTAAAAGAATATTATGGTCTGGTTATCTAGTTTCTGTTCAAATATATATATTGACAAGGAAACCAAGATATATAGCATTCACAATCCAGGCTTTCAAATTCAGAATTAGAGTTATCACAAACATACTTCATAACTCAGCAATGCATAAAAAGTGTTTAAATAATAGATCGAGATGACAGATGTCATAAACTTATATGAAATGGATATAGTCAAACCTGGCAAATTTTGAGATGTAGTTTCAATCACAGTATTTTTTGTTGTTGTTGATTTTTATATATGATCTCAGGCAATTTTAAATTAAGGCAGGTGTCACCTTTAATTTATTGTCAGGTGGAAAGCACACTTATTTTGTACTCCAAGGATTTATTAAACTTAACTCTGTAATTGCTAGCAATATACAAGCTCATTATATCACAATTTAGTACATTTGATGCCAGCTGTTATGGAGTTAATGGCAAAGTTGAAAGAAATGACATAAAACCCACTCATGTTTAGTGCAACCATCATAATATTAACATTAAAAATCTCCAGTCAACCTCAGAGTTCACTTCAGTATTGTTTCTTACTCTTGTCATGATTGAAAAACAAGATTTTTCACAGGAAATATTGCATTTGATATTTCGTTAAACATTAAACTTTTGGCCTTCTAACGTATAAAAACACCTCTTGTACCTATTTTATATTTCTGAAAATTATTTTTGGTAAAGCTGTAATTAAAAAAATATTTTCTCTTCATTGGAATGGGGTTTGAGGGCTGTCTGTATATAAAAAAGAAGCAAATGTGCTTTTAATTGTGTTGTTTGTCACAGTATTTTCTCCTGGATATAAGTTGATTATTTCCTACTTTTATTTTAGTAGAGTCTGAGATTCTTAGGGGAACAATACCAGATAAAGAGCATAACAACTCAATATAAATTCAGTAGCAAAATTCTGAAATGAGTGAGATTTTTCTGTATTGTAAACAATTATATATATTTTGTTTTTTACACTGTTAATAGCTACAATGTTTACTAATAATTATTTTCACAATTTTGATTCAACATATAAGTCTTTAGACCCTATGACAGCCCCATATAAAGTCATTGACTTATTTGTGTTACCCTTGGTACACTTGTAAAATTGATCATTGTTGCAAAATTTTCTTGATTTGAAGTCATGTAACTTCTTTTTTCTAAATATATTATTTCATATATGCACGAAAGGCAACACTTGATATATTTAAAATTGAACAGATGTTAAAATATGAAATAGGATAACAAACTATATTTTTAATTATAGGAATACTTAAAAATATTCCTCCACCCTCTTTTTAACTGGTATATTTAAACCAATAATTTTACACGTTCTGTGAATTTATATATTTAACTTGGGAAAAACTCACTCTTCTTCACTGTGTGACACGTAAAAAGAGAAAATGCGTTTCCAGGAAACAATTCACTAGTAATTTAGTCCGGCTATTTTCAGTACTTAACTTTTGTGTTTTTTCTTAAGTTCACCATGATATGACATTTTGTTATTAGACTTTAAAAAAAAAAGTCACCCACCAGATATTAAAGGATGCAATTGGTTTCAGTTCAGGCAGGTTTTAACTGCGTTTTAATTAGCTTAAAACATATGCTTCCATTTATCGTATTACGTGGAGTACATCCTATTCCATTTAGCTGAGTACTGAGGACTATTGTACAATATTGTGCTCAGGCTAAAACAATGAAATACTAATTGGATCCAGTAAAATAACTGTAACATTTCCGATTCCTATTAGGCAGGTTACGTAAATTAGACTAATATAAAACGGTGCTTAATAGAATTGCAAATATGGTGTGATGATACATTCAGACAGGAAAGATGGTGAAAGGGGATTTTGGAGGAAATCAAACACATTTGCATTACAATAAAACATTTCCTGCTGTGAGGGCTCTTGCAAAGCTGGAAAAAACAACACTCCAGCACCACTCCCTCTTATTTACATAGGAATGCCATCCCTACCTCTTCCAGTTCCTAGGAACAGTTGTCTATCAATAACCGAGGATAACGTGCAGCTTTAAGTCTGTTGATGAATATAGTCCTTTTATTATTTCGTTGGAAATCACATCTGAGTTCTTCATATTGCAATGAGGGAGCATTTCTCTTCATATACAGTATGTACTTTTATGATTAGAATGTGCTTTCCAAGCTTGCAAAACCTACTGCAATCATTGGATTGGATTGATATTTCCTATTTAAACTTAATGTTTTGTGTTTATTTCCTTTTAAATTATTAGGCACTGGATTGGATATTTGTGATATTTGTGACACTTCAATCATCCTAAAATGGATTAGAAAATGTCTGAATATTCCTTTCCTTAAATGTCTGTCCTTTCTTGGACTTTTTTGGTAAGCTTAAATAACAGCTTTGTATCATATTTTAAATGACGAAATTTGAAAAATTGACACCAGCATGGAGAAAGGTAGAATAATCCTTTTTCCAAAATCCTTCTAAACCAACACTAATTTTGTCTTTGTTCATTAGCATTCCCCATACTGGTTTGCTTCTGTGTTTTTGAGGAATCCAGAGCACTTTCTGGGCTGAAAGGTGTTTCTGAGGAGATTTTTGCAGCTGTCCCTCAAAGGAAAAGTTGCCCAGTGAAGTGGGGAAAGGACTACATTTTTCCCTTGCAAATACATTGATGAAAGAGCTTTATGTTGAACTCACAAGCACCCTTGAACCTTTCAGTTTGCTCCTAGAGCTCAGATCCCAGGGTTTCTGTGAAATGGCAGAGAGAGAGAAGACCATTCTAGGGCCTAGCATGCAAATGAGTTAAGGAAAAGAAAATTTAAATCCTGTCTATTGTATTCTAAGCAGGTTGCCAGCCAGCCTTTGTGGAGCTGGTATAAAAATGAATCTCATCTTCTTCCTGCCATGAAAACTAAAAACATACTTTATTTCCTCACTCACATCAGCAATTTTTATGCAGTTTTATCTCAAAAAGGTTTTGTTTTTCCTAGGAGTTTAGTGTGTAACATTTTCATTCATGATACAAATTATTTTATCTGCATCTGTGCCTCTGATTTAGGCCTTAATCTCCCTGAGATCTTTAGCTGTGGAATTTGTCACTTTATTTATATTCACAGATAGTTCTCCCCCTCTTTTAAAAAGTGTTGAAATTAATACTATGTGCTCAAAGGAGCAGCAGTTTAAAAAAGACACTACATTGTATGGGGGCATGCTTTACTAGTGAAGTAAAGCAAGTTAAAATCCTCTAGATTCAAATTCCCTGCTCTTTCAGCTTTCAGCTGTGAAGAAAAGGATTTTCGTCTAGATGTAAAAGATGGTAATTGTACAATAAGGGATAGGTTCTGGCCAATAGAAATGTGCCTCAGGGACATGCAAAAAGGAGCAAAGAAATTGTCATCAGGCCTTGCAGGGGAGATTTATTGAAGAGAAACGCTTGACAACCCTCGTAAAACAAACCAGTCAGCTAGTCAACTAGGTGTTTTGTCCACCTAACCAAATAATTTCTTTGGCTGGTTCCTTGCCCCCTTCACTACACTGAATAGAAAAAATTAAACTGATTCATTTGTTTCAGCTTCATTTCATATACGTAGACTGTGTAAAACTTTAGATCTATTTGGTTTTTATCTCTATCATTATTTTTTTTCTTCCCTGTCAACTTGTTAAAAATCTAGGTACAATATAATTTCATATCTGATAGAGGGGTCAACCCATAGTCTAGAAAAGTTATTCTCAAATAACTTTTAAAAAAATCTTTGAAATAATTACTGATTCATAGGAAATTGCAAAATAGTATAGGGAGGTCCCATGTACCTTCATCCAGTTTTCCCTACAGTAACTAACATCTGACTGATCGTATTCTATCAACACCAGGAAACTGAGACCAATACCATCCATAGGCCTTATTCAGATTTTAGCATTTTTACATGCGTTCATTTGTGTATTTGTGTATTTGTATGTGTAGTTATAAGCTATTCTATCAAATAACTGTTTTTAGCTTAATCATAGCTTAGTAAAAAAAAAAAAAAAGCCGTATGGCTTAAACCATGAATATTTTACAAAATCTCCAATACTAGATGATAGCCAAAAGTAAATCTTGTTCTTGTTTCAGTTGTTTAATAAATGGACTCTTTAAAGACATAAGAACATAAAATGTTTAGATTCAAAAGCAAAGGATTAGATTTTGCAAGCTATAATTATAACAAAAGAAAACTCAGTAGATAATTAGTATAATTTGTTTTATCGCAACTCAGACATTTATTTTTAATTACACTTTGAAGTACAATTTTTAACTTTTCACATACATACACATGTGTACATACATATAAGCTTGCACAAAGCCCTCCTTTTGTCTCATTAATTGTTGTTTACGCATGTACACACATCAAAATAAGTATACACTCCAGTTACACAGATTTATAGAGTACAAAGGCCTTTGATCAGGGGTCAGCAAACTCTTCCCGATAATAAATATTTTAGGTTTGATGGCCATATAGTGTTCATTGCAACTACTTAGCTCTGCCCTTATAGTGGGAAAGCCACCACAGATAACATAAATGAATGAGCTTGGCTGTGTTCCAATAAAACTTTACTTATAGGCACTGAAATTGACATTTGTATAATTTCATGTGTCACAAAATATTATTCTTTTAATCTTTATGCCAATATTTAAAAATGGAAAAATCATTCTCAATTTGTGAGTCTTACAAAAACAGCCTGCAGGCTAATTTTACCAGCAGGCTGTAGTTTTCTAACCCCTGCACTGTGCAATATATGGAATTTTGGTTCATCCTTTCCTTGGTGTGTGTGCATACAAAAGTTTTTTCCATCATAATTTTTAGTTTTATTCTCATCACCACTTGAGAAAGCATAGACTAGAAAGTTACTAGGAAGAAACAATTATACTAACATGAGAGAAGGCTCTTGATGCAATCATATGGTAACAGTAGAATATTTTCTTCCTTCCTTCCTTTCTTTCTTTTGTATTTTAACATTGCATTAAAGGAAACAACTCAAGTTTCTAATTTTTTCCTATTTTCTTGTCATGGATATATTAGCAGTACATGATGCATACTAATTATAAAGTTGGCTGTAACAAGAGTTCCTCTTGTGAATCCATTTAAGAACTGATTGTTTACTATCTTTTTCTGTAAGTATAAAATTTTAATTATGCCACTGACAGGAACTGTGCGTGATACAGTGCTCTACATTTATCACTGGGAGAGGGCCAGTTGCAGAGCTGTTTGACTTTGGAGAAATCCTGATGCGTTTGCAATGTTGAGCAGCAGGTGCCACATTATTATGTACAGAAAAGCAATTAGGAAGCATATTGGATGAATGGGGAGTGCATTAATATTAGCAAGTACATTTGTCAGTGGTTTTGATGCGAGTCTTTTTCTTTCCTTTATGCAACATTAAGATTGTGGCTCTCATAAATTCTCCCCTTAAATTGCCATCTGTTCCCTTGTCAGGCAGTAGTGAGGTAGAGAAAAGTTTTCTTGACAAAATGAAAGGGATTTCTTTTATTTTAAGTAGAAGCAAAAGAGCCTATAGAAAGTTGCGGAATTGTAGGTTGTGCAGTTCAGCTTTGCGTGTGTTAAGTAATTACCTTTGAATGTAACATTAACTGTGGAACCCTTTGATTTTTACGAGTTGCTATTTTTTCCGCAGTCATTTCATGTATTTTAAAATTCAATAGGAAAGAGTTATAATTAGATTAATGCAATGACAACCAGCAATTGGCTACTTGGATTAGGAAGGTTGTGGAAGGAATTGATTTTTTTATTACCAGTGCATCTTTTTCATTTTGCTGGCCTAAGGCCATGTTCTGATCCTGAACAAAATTTAAGATTAGTCACTAGAATTTCACCCCTCTTTAACTCTAGACTATTTCTGCAATAAATAGAACTCAATACAATAACAATTGAAAAACATTCTTGGCACAATATATATGTCACAACTGGATATTATCGTCATGACCAACTTTGTTATATAATTATTATAAATTTTCCAAAATCTTTGTTAACTGAAAAAAAAATAGTGAATACATTTAATTTGGTTCATTGAGTTCTCTGGTTAATTGAAAAGTAATAAAATTTCTATAATTCCAACTACCTCAATTGAAATGTTTTTCTTGAATATACTTATTCTTTTTTTTAACTTCAGTGAGAGTTTATGAAATGTCTTTTATGCACTTCCTCATCATTATTTTTGTCTTGGATATTTTCAAATCTGCCTCAGAAAGAAGGAAGAATTGGGCTAAACTTGTACCTCACAGAGCATAACCTAATTTTTAAAAATGATTAGTAGTGTCGACTATCTTTTTCTTCTTTTTTCAAAAGTACTTTTGAAAGGAATATTGAGTTAGTATATTTTCTGGCTGAGTTCTCATTGGCTACAAGCACAAAAAGGGGGATCCCTCTTGAGTAACATGGTTTTTCCACTCAGGCTAACTGTTATCACATGTAACCCAATCCTGTTAATAGGTGGCTGTGGTGAGGATGCTACAAATAGCAAGTTATAGACCTTTTCTTCTGGTTCTCTCAGGTCTGTAACTTACCTGTAGCATCCTCACCACAGCCACCTGTAAAAATGTGAGGTCTTCTGGTTTCCTTTTCTGTTTGTTCCCACAGTAACTGAGGTCAAGAGGACTATCCATGACCGAAGCTCACATGAAAATAATCTAATAATTAATGCTAGTTTATTCACTTAAAATATGATTGGTATTGTGTTAACTAGTCAGCATGTTCTCTCCCTGCAGCAAGGCTTGTTGAAAAGCTAAAGCTTAAACACCTTGTTGTTGTTGGTGGTGGTGAGCAAGGCCTCAGAGCCATTGGGTTGGTGTGTAGCTTAAGAAATAGTGTTCTCAAGTTCTGATAGCCTTATGGATTTTCCTCCCCTCTTAGAGCCCAGATGTTTAAGTATCTTCTACACTGCAGAGGATTGGAGGTACCTTGGTAAAGTCTTAACCTGGAAGTTCTTCATTTACTTTCCTTGTCTCTTCATTTCTAGCTCTATTAAGTAATGTCCTCATTCCTTTGAAATTTGGATATTCCTACATTTTCTTCATCAGACAGCTGAACGATCTCTTATGTGACTTTTATTCATAGATGACTAAGCTCATTTATTAGGCATTATTTTTCAACCTCTCCTAGGTAATCTCAGGTCCACATTTAGGGATACCCATACACACTCACTATTTTGTTTGAGGTACCTGAGTAGAAAAGGACAATTTTAAGGCCTGATCTGAGAGTGATTATGCCAATGCCTTTCATCCTCACACTAGACAGTTAGCCCAGGCCATGCAACAAAAACAAAAATCAAGTGAAAGGAAGGGATAATTAGCTAGGTAATTCAGGAAAGCAAACCACAGCAGTAAGGATGAAGTACCTTACCATCATTCGCAATGAACTTTCACACCCATTATCTCATTACCTTCCTTTAACAACCCAATGAGATGGGCATTGTTCACATGGGGTATTGCAAATGAAGAAACCAACCACCTGCCAGGCTTCCAGAATCATTCTGTATGGAAGGGCAGGGCTAGGATCCCGTGTTTTTTTCTGGATCCCGTGTTTTTTTCTTACTTCTCAGCTTTCCCCTCAGCTTTTTCTATTTATAAAGGAAGTCTTTTAACTCTGCTTAATCCATCTGGTATTTGTTCAAACCTCCAACTAACTTTGCCAGGGTAAATGGATCCTGACCTGTCTCACTGACTTTTTGAGTTTTCTGTTTTAACCAGGCTAAATGGAAGATGTTATCATGATGGGTAGAAAACACTGATTTAAAAGTTTTATATTAATTTTGGGCCAATCATTCAACCAAATTAAACCTTATCTATAAAGTGAGGGAGTTGGCCTTAGATATTTTCTAAGTCTCTTCTGGCTTGGTGATCTTATGTCTGTCTGATATCATCCAGAAAGTTTCTGAGCTCCTCACTGTTCAAGGTACTCAGTCCCGTCTGGAGACTTTGTATATCTGAATGCACTTGGGGTGCCTGGATTCCAGTCCCACTGGGACGGTGTACCAGCTCTGTGATCAAGAGCTAGGCAGGTAGTACACCTGAATTCTGTCTTGTTAATGCAATGAGGATGATTATCTTTATTCTGCTGCCTTCACAGGGTTGTGTGAAAGTCAAGTGACATAATAGTTTGGAAACATTTAAAAAATTAAAAAGAAAATAAGCTTATGAACTTAAGTTAGCAGTCTCTGTCTAAATCATCATCTCTCTATGGCACCTATTCTTCCTTCCACCTTCTTGTTCAAAGGCTGAACGCAATTGCTGAAAGGCCTGGGATCTCAGCTCCTCTAGTTCTCTAGGGTATTATCTCTGTAGAAGTCTAGGAAAGATCTGTGGGAAGTTCTGCGTTCATTTAAGACCATTAGAAGGATAAATAAACATTACCATTCCTTAAAGAAATGTTATAAAATATGAATGCCAGGCAGCCCAGGCATCCACTGGTGGCAAGAGAAAATGCCCCCCTGTGCTTTATAATTGGATGCCTGTCACTGCCTTCCAGCCATCCAGGCCGGCGAATCTAAATCTACTTTCTGTTTCTCACTACAGGCAGATTTTCAGCCAAGTTGGTAAACCTTTTTGGCATATCTTTTGGATCTTTCCTTGGTTCTTTAATTATTTATTTATTATTATGAAGCCATCACTTTGAATCTGGGCAAGAGTACAAAATAAAGGGGGAAAATCTAAAAAACAAACAAACAAACAAACAAACAAACAATGAAATCACAAAAGTTAGTTAACTAAAGTAATCTCCAAATACCTCTCCGGCTAAAGTGATCTCCAAATACTTCCAGTCTCATCATCCCCTCACCTTCCATTTTTTCTCCTTGCCACATTGTGCTAATCTCAGTGCCACCTACAGTCAGACCTCTTTGCAGGAGTTTAATCAGATGCATGTAATGGCCAAGTCTAAAATGCAGCTAAATTTTGGACACCTTAACCATTTTTCTCTCCCATCCTTAGTGGTCTGGTTTGTTGAATCTAATTTTGGTAGAACTTGGCAGAACTCCCTTTGTCAAAACTCAACCATTCCTTAAGCATTTATTATGCACAGTCATGTTTTGGATTATTAATTTTTATTAATTTTGTATTTATCTGAGTCCTGTGTATGAATTTTTTTTTTTCTGTATTTGAGTCCTATATATCAGGGACAGTTATATAGGTTGTTTCTCTGGTTCTTCTAATAGAAAATTGCATTTATCTATAGTTTTTCAAAGCACTTCTCAGAAAATATAGTTGAAATGAGTAAAGAAATAATGCCTTTGATACACAAATGCCCCCTTTAGGAATTTTTAACTTAATTCACTTCCATTGATATTTTTTGAGAACCCCAGTATTTATTGAGCTGCAGTTTCATTACCTCAATACTATGCACGCAATACTGTGCAAGTACTAGGAAAAGGGTAAAGAAATATAGGTGAGGGTCCCTCTTCTAAAAGGATTGTATAGTTTGGTGAGGAGTCTTAATGCATACAGGTGTTTAGAGAAACATATAGCCAAATTGTAAAATTAGAAGCAGAAGGTAATAACCATAGAAATTCAGAGATAATAAATAGATTAATACACTGGAGTTAATAGATGGAGCTTTATGGAAAGGAGGGATGCGAACAGGGCTTAAAAAAAACTGATTTGAAAAGAGGAGTGGGAAAGACACAGAGGCAATACAACAGAAGCAGATTTGTAGAGATAGGAAATGACACTTGGAAGGCTGTGGCACTGAGCTCCAAGTGGGGCACTGCAGGTGATGAGAGTAATTAGGAGGGCTGGGACCTTATTATTATCAAAAGTTTGAGGCTAAAGATAGAAGTGGGCTGCTAGAGGTTTGAAACAAGCCCAATATAACAAACACAGTAAGTTCTCACTTAACATGATTCATAGGTTCTAGGAAACTGCAACTTTAAGTGAAACAACTTAGAACCAAACTAATTTTACCATAGTCTAATTGATATAAACAAGAGTTGAGTTCCTATGGTATACGTCTGATCATAAAAACATTGTCAAACTTATAAATAAAGACCCAAAACACTTCTAATATTAAACATTGACATAAATGTGAGCTATACATACATTTAAGGAAGAGTAATATAAACAAGAAAGATAATTCCAGTTCAAGGTCGCTGGCCTGAGCCAATTCTAGCAGCTCAGGGTGCAAGGCAGGAAACTACCCAGGACAGGACACCCTTCCATTTCAGAGTACATCACATTCACACTCTCTTATATGGGACAATTCAGGTATGCCAGTTCATTTAACATGCATATCTTTGGATGCCGGAGGAAATCCAAATACCCAGAGAAACCAGCAGAGATATGGGAAGACGTGCAGCTCCATACAAACAGTGGCTCAGGCTAAAATCAATTTTGTTTTTCTCTTCACCGTTATAATGAAACGTTAAACCTGCTGTCCATGTTTCTAAGAAGTCAAAAGTGGCTACTAGTATACAAGGTGGAGGGAAGAGAATAAATGGAGCTCTATCAGACTAGGTCATCACATTTAAGTCTTTCAATTGGGAGGGCCTTGGAGGAGGTTACTGAGAAGATGTGACCTTCCACTGATCCTTGAGTTGGGCAATCCGAGGATCCTCACCCCTGCCCTGTCCTCGGAATGCATGTTCTGCCCACAGTTCCCACAGCTGGAGCCATTGCAAGGACACAACCTTGAGAGAGCAATGTGTTGTTTACCATCTGGACTCTATGTTACTGAATATAAATTTTTTATATTCTATATAAATTTTTAAGATTCTGGTGGGCAGGTGCAGACATTTACGCATCTAGTGGCCTCACAAGACAAGCCTCATAAGTAAGTTCTCTCGCTTATTAAAACTGCCACCTACCCATGTGGAGTGGCCTGACTTTCTCCTTGCTCTCCCTATATGGAGTTTTGAATTTCACCCAGGGAATCCCCAGGGTGCAAACCAAAAATCATATTGTTTTATGTTTGTTAAAAGATAAACTGAGGCATACTACAGATTTTAAGAGTTTCTTGAGCAAAATTTCGAATAGGGCAGCACCCAAGTGGTAGGTGGTTAGGAGTGCTCCCAGGAGAAAGATTTTTATAGGGAAGTTGTGGAAGCAAAGCAAGGAAACTGATTGGCAAAGGCTTTATTACATACCTTATTTGGGAAAACCTAGTTGGTTGGTTGTGATTTGTTGTCTTTAGGTTTTGATTTTTTAGCCTTGAATCATTACCGACTTAGGTTTTGGCTTGCTTATGTGGGCTACTAAGGCATCAGAACTACCTCGGTCTATTACTCTTCTTGTTCAATTAATTTAATACACTGTTATTAGTATTTTACAGCTTTCAGAATACTTGTGCTTTCATTATCTGTGTAAGACTCAAAATAATCCAAGAAAGTAGGTAGGGCATGCCATGTTATCCCATTCTGTGTATATAGAAATCGTAGACTCAGTGATGTTTAATGTTTTACCCAAAGAATGTAAATTTAGGGGTGGAGAAATTGAGAATTCTGATGTTATAACTGGATACATGCTGTGTCACCAGGGACCAGAAGAAATGCTACCATCTTAGGTCATTAAGTTGGTCTCGAGGAACTTGGCAAGCAGAACAGTTTACTCCTGAGATCAGTTCACTCAAGTTAAGCAGACACAACTTCACACATAGCAAAGTAAGCTTCCCTGCTCACACTATTATCCATTTTTTTAGGATTCAAGCAGGTATCTCTTAAGATGTTTTTCAAGACTTTAATATATTGACCAAATCTGAGTTCTTCTCAAGCCTTTTAGAGAATTATATTCTTTACAACCAAGGATATCGTTATTTCCTTTTATCCTGAGTTTCATTCTTAAATACTCTAGCAAGGATCATCTCAAGATTTTAGGAACATAAGCTAAGACTTATGACTGATGACCTTTTTCCTTAGAAAACTTTTCAGTACAAAAGCATATCATTAGTTCAGAAAAATACATTTATAATTGTGCAGCTCTGTGAATTTTTACAAATTGAATATACCTAGGTCAAGAAACTAAATATAAGTATCCTAGAAGCCCCTCCTAGTTGACTGAGAACTCATTAAGATGCTAGTTCGTCCTTACTTTTTGAACTTTATATACTAGAAATATTGGTTTTTAAAAAATTTATTGTTTTTATATGTTTATATACTGATTTTAATATCTTGAAAGAGTTAATATCCTTTCATCCTTTTTAATATTAGTGTTCTTTTGTATGTTTACTCTTATATATAAATATTTATTGAATGTAGTCTCTAACATTGTTATAAAAGAATATAGTTATTTTTAGGTAACCTGGAATAATTTTGATATACCTAATTTCAATTTACAATCTTTTCTCTACTTTGACAGTTGACATTTGATTTTCAGGGTTTCACCACTTTAGACATTTTTGCAATTTTTTCTCTTTCACTCTTTATTCTAGACACTCTACAGGCATTATGACCATTATCACCTAGAGGGTTCTCATTCAGTTTGCTTTCCTAGACCTGTCATCTGTATTAATCAAGTCAAGGGAATTGGCTATTTCCCCCCTAAATCTGACACTAGCAAGCTCAGCGCTTGATTTCCTCTATTTAGCATATATCAGTTAATGTCCAATTATAATTCTTTGTTATTACAAGTAAAATCTTGTTTTTACTTTCACTAGGCTTATGGAGTTTGGTACCTTCTTTGTGTTGTGATGTGTCTTTACAAAACAAATGTTAGACTAGTACTTATGTGAGTTTGCTTGTTTTGTTTTTCTAGCTCTTACTCTTAGAACCTACACATATAAAGATGTCACTGTTCTGTCGGTGGTGACCTGGCTGCAGTCCTGACCTTGAGGACTTGTGGCTCTGAGTCAGAGGTCTTTTTAACTACTGTGCCTGTCTCTTTTTTAATCTTGGCTAATTCTGGGCCACCTAGCTTTTACATGTCATATGTCTGCCTTATACTTTATTATGCTAAGAGGTTCTCTAACTCTTTTGGGTCTTACCAAATAGTTTACTCCTAAGAAGGGAATAAATGCAAAGGAAGGAGGGAAGAAGCTGGTAGAAAAGGGTGAAGGCCCATCCTGGCCACATGAGTATTCCTAGTATCTATTTGAAAAAGCTCAGAAACTTCTCTGCAGATTGTGGAGAGGCCAGGAAGAGCCTCAGTACTTCTGGTTATTTCAGCTCCTGCAGAAAAAGTGGAGTGGGTTCTAATGACAGCTGTGGTTTTGGGTCTAGTATAGAGGAAAAACAGCCTCTAGCTCAGTCACTACCATGGTGTGGCGAAAGGCTGCTTTTTGCATGTTTGCATGCACCTTGGAGAGTCCTTCGTGGACGTGATGATTCTGATTCTGTGTCCTTTTGACAGACACTTGTATTCCTTTTGTGAGGGTTGGAACAAGATAAGCTTTTCTCCTTTGGGAATGAAGAAAACATTACATTTTGGGGGGTGAGACATTTGATACTTTAGGTAGAAGTCATAGCTACATTTCTAATTCTTTTTATCAACTGGACATGTCTACCCTAGGATGTCTCTTTCCACAAATTCCTTATCCACACAACAGACTTCACTTCTACAGGAGGCATATGACTGTTTACAAATCTCAGTACAGCTACACAGTGCAGAGACTTAGGATTTTTTTTCTTATAGCAAAAGAAAGCAGTTTTCTAGGTCTGTGCATGAGCATTATTTTTGAAAGTGGTTCATCAACGTATTAAAATAATTCCTGTTTTAATTTTTTTGGGGTAATAGCTACAGCCTGATTTAGCTGTACTGGGAGGTGTGACCAACAGTTGATATTTGCAAAATGACATCATTTACATGTGTTCTTTTTCAAGATCCTCTGTCAAATGATTAGTTCACAGTTTTTGCCTTTGTTTTGAGCTTAGGAAGTATTAAGTTTGAGAATGTTTATTGTTTCCTAATGCATGCTCCCGATCAAAGAAATTTAAAAAAAATTTTAGGTTAAATTTAATTATGATGTGACGTTTGGGATTGAATTAATATTTCTAATCTTAGATCTAATTTTAAGATACTTTCTCTAAAGTTATAGAGTGGGCTAGTTTTTTAGCTAAAATTAAAAAAAATTTTTCATTTTCTTATAGAACTATTAGGGGGGCAATACCCTTTGGTCCTAGAGTTGTTAGGGGGTCAGAGGTTGGCTTACATTGGAGAAAGTTAATGCAACATATTTACTTAGGAAGGTAGTGGACAGATGAATGAAAAGATTAGTTTCCAACATTTACTGAATAGGCTCTGGGGAATTATTACCTTGAACTCCAATGGACGCATGTGTGTGTGAGAGCATTCTACACACACACACACGCACAGAACACACACATATCCAGGCTTCAGGTTGTAGCTGAGCTCTGGTACTGTCTCTCCCAATCTTCTCTTCTTTTCACGTTTGCCTGTGGCAGTTTATTCTTTCTAATATTCACATAAAAAACATTTTTAGTGAGAAGAAGGCTATAAGAGGACTATGGTGTTGTCACAAATGAAGATTTTCCCCCACTGCTCTAGAATCTTCCACATCCCATTTGATTACTGGTTATATTAAAATACCTAAGTTAAAATAATTTATTTTAAAGATCATTTGACTTTGAATGCCAGTACACACCTCCATTTGATATCACTCAGTCTGGTACCTCCATTGATTTTAATTTTAGGCTCTTTTGCTCTGGGCATGCCCTCTTAGAAGGGCATATCCACTGACCTCAGCACAGGCTGAGCAATAGGGTTGTAGTGACTCACTTGTGGATTAACTTACTGTGTCTACACAGGCAAGTCAATCCAATTGCGTGGTGGTATTTGCTTGCATAAAAGGACCATTTTAAAACAAAAGACGGAAATAAACATGGAGTAAGATTGGTTTTGACTTAGTTATTTCATTATTAATTTGTTGGTCCTTATCAGTAACAATTATTAGGAACATTCAGTGCCCATGGTGCTAGGATTATGAAGACATCCTGCCATCAGGTTGTGTATAGTCAAGACAGGAAAATGGGCTCATAAAAAGATGATGAGAATCATATGTGTTAAGGTTGATGCTAGACACCCAGGAGCTTATGGGAGTGTGAGAGAAGGGTCTGTAACTCTGTGTGAAGTAGATGTTGATGGGCTGGGGAGAGAAGGCTTCTTGTACTAGCTGAACTTCTAAATTTAGTATAAAAGGATAAATCTGAGTGCACTAGATGAATAGGTTGAGGTGGAGGGAAAAGAGAGAATGGTATTATTGGCAAAGCGCACAGTATTCACAAAGCTTTGGAGTCCAGAAAGTACTTGTGCATATGGAGTGAATGTCAAGCAGTTTAATGCTGCTCAAGGATAAAGCAGGGAGAGGGAAGGATGAGAGATGTGGCCAGATAATTAGGCAGGGGTGTTGTCTGCCACGTGAAGGAGTTTGGACTTTTTCCTATAGCCGACAGGGTGCCAAGAACTTTTAAAAGGGGACCTGATAGGACTCTTCCTTTTATCTGACCATAACTTCAATTCCTTCCAACTTTGAGGAACTGCTGGGTATTTGTCAACCCAATGGTGTCGGAGGTATTTTCCCCTCAATAAGTGGACAAGTCGAATTCTTCAGAGAGATGCTGCCTGACCCATATGGCCCACTGACAGTTTGACAGTTGACAGCTTTTAGTGAGACTGGACTCACTTAAGCTGCTTACCCATCCTGAGGCACGCACACGGCCAGAGCCCGGACTTCACATCATTCTCGCTGTCTTAATTGGGCACTAATTAAATGTTTTGGCTGGAAACCTCTCCTTGCCATGGCTGAATGGACTCATTTGAGGCCAATATTTCAGGGAAACATCTTGTTAGGCTGATCTGATTCCCTGTTTAAAAAGAAAATGCACATATTCAGTTTGTTTCTTCGTATTTTGGTCTAAGGATCTATTATGTCTTTCCCCTTTCAGAAAGAATCTAAAAGTTAATGATGTGTGTATATGTATATATGTGTGTATATAGTCACATATATATATACTATATATGCACATGCATATATTCTGTATATAGTTATATGCATATATACTATATAGTTACATGCATATATACTATGTATATTCACATGTTTAAATACTATGTAGTCACATGAATGTATACTATATATTCATATGTATATATCCTGATACACACAAATATAATTCAGAATAGGAGCTGATGGAAAACACAGCTTTACAGTCAGAAAACTAGAGGTCACATCTAAATTTTATTTAATATTTACTTCAGGCTTAGTTTCTGTTTATGGCTTAGTTTCTGTATTTGTGACAGAGTCACAAGAAAGACACATTATAATTTTACCATAATATTTCAGAATGAAAGTTAGGGATGAGGATGATACATCTCAAATCCTAGGGGATTTAAGAGGATGGATAGACAGACCAAGATGTTTTCTACTTTTACTTAGCTATTTACTACGTGCTGATAAAGATTTCTTTCTCAAACCATTCTAAAAGCAGCATAGATAGCCAAGTGTCTGGGGCACACTTCAGTCTACACTGAAAAGTATGCAGAGTGCCTCAAGTGGCAACAAGAAGGGCACTAGGTGCAGCGAATACATTGAAGGAGAACCACCCGGTAGGCTGTCTATCTGTAGACATCCAGGAGCTAGTTGCACCACTGTTGATGTGAAACCGCGATTGTTATTGCTTTAAAAATTCCTCCACTTGCTGAAACTAAATCTCTCATAAATTTTGCTTTTCTGGTAAAATAAAATCTACTGCTGTAATAATTTTTTTTCTAAAACAATGATGGTATTACCATATTAAACAAGGACTAATATGAAATTTGGGATTTTTGGAGGTTAAAATTAATTACTATATTATAATTTTCTGTGGAAAAATAGAATTAGGTAACAGGGTTTGGAGATGATTTCTTCTCTGGAAAAATAAAAATAGAATGTGCTCCAGTTCATGTCTGCAGTTCTTCTAATTCTCTTAATATGTATTAATGTATGTTATATCTGTTAAATGTAGGTTTATAAGACAGAAACTCATCAATTAGCTATTTTTGAATGCATTTGCATTTGATTACTAGGGAGTAACTTGTTCCCTATCAAGATCAACAACTGTAAAATAGAACACAGGAAAACACTACTCTATCTGCACTAAAGCAGATCTGCAAATCCTCTTTGATTTGTGTACTTCTTTCGGTCTTAAGGACACGTGAAAGTGTATGTTGAACTTTCTAGTATTCACTTTATTTAATGAGAAATGTTTTCCTTCTTGTTTTGCCACTTGCTTTCTCCTCCATATCCCCTCCCCCTCTCCCCCCCTCCTTTTTTTTGTTCTGAGCAATGATTCTGCGTGTTCTTTTTCTATTTAAAATTTAAAGAGTTACATTTGGGAGAGGAACAATGTAGGGAAAGGAAACCCCTGGAGTGTGTCTGATGTGATCATTCTCCTCTGTGCCACCATTTTTCCTCCTGCTGTGGGAGCGCTAAATGATAATGCCTGATACCTTACTGAATAAAGCCTGACACGGTTTCCAGCTGTGAGCATGTGATCAGTTTTTATGTTTGATTTTTGCACACAAGTATACTACTGCAAGCATGTCCACAAACTACTTCACAAATGCTTAAGGGAGAAATTGCTATTGAGAATCAAACATTAAACAAACACTGAGCAATTGCATTAAAAAAAAGAATACATTTATTTTAGAAAGCTACGTTTCTGTTCAAAACCAGAATTTAAAGACAAAATTAATTTATATTTAATGGTCAGGTATAATCAGACAGGCAACTCTCAATGATTACTCTCAGGCTAATTCTTGTCTTAGATGAATTGTCCAAATAGAAAAGTGATTATGTTGCTCCTTGTATTTTGTTATCATGATTAAATGTGATTGTAATTATGAAATGGGTTGATTCATTTGTGAGCAACATTGACTAATATATCTTCTACTAGATCATCTTAAAATGAAGTCTCATAGGCTGTAATTTTTAAATCCATATTTTTCTTGAAGCAGCATATTACACATATATGATCCTGGTTTTGGTGACATATTTTGGCAATATTAGTCTTACATGTCAGAGGATTCTATTTTAGCATCTTTCTAATAGGCAATATATATTTTTTACTGTTAATCTGTTGGTATACATAAAAAGGCTACCTATTCAAACCAGTTATTCTGATTTAAAAAAATAAGACGTCAGCCAAACGAAAACAAATTATGAGTATACTTTTGATTCTGAAAACCTACTGCTGTAATTTATGAGGTCTGTAGTATGCCATGATATTTGTTAAACACTAAAACTTATCATATACTATTTCCTGGCTCGCTAATGAGTGTAGTAAAAAAAAAAATGGGGATGGAGCTTCTTGAAGGAATATATTAGTAGAGAAAGAAGAAAAGTTATTGTACTTTTAGTAATAAGATAGTTTATTCATTGGTTAGGGGTTAGTGGTTTAGAGATGGGAGGCACGTTTATGAATTAATGAAGAGTACCTATATTCATCTTTTAAAAAAAGAGAAAAATATGACTTCTGTGCCAAATTTTTGGTTTTTTAAACCCCACTCCTTATCCTCTTGCAAGTATCAGATCAGGAGAGGGGGCCACTCCTGTTCTCAAGCTTGTTTATCAGGTATAGCACTAGATACTGAGGGGCAAAAATATTACATTTATAGAAAGTCAAAATGTCAAGTTTCTCAACAAAAGTAGAAAAACAAACTTCAGCATCTGTGCAACATAAAAAAATAGAAACAGGTTGGTGATAATTTTGGAGTGACTCTGTTGGTGACTACTCTTTGTTTTTATCTTCATATACGTCTACTTTAAACACGACCTGAACATTTCTAGTGATGATCACTTATTATCTTTTCTTGTAGAAATCTGGTATTTCCTGATTATCCTAATTATTGATGGTTTCTAGTTGTGTCTTTACTGTGGATGACAGTACTAAATCACTTTAGACATTCAGTCATCATCTTAGAATGAGTCATTACAATTCCAAGGAAGATTCACAAAGCAGAGGAATGGCAGTTAGTCATTAAAACCTCTTCAGAGATGAGGAAACTATTTACCAACATTGCTTTCATGAACTTTCCTCATCAATGTACTGGCAAAGAACAACTAGTCACATAAGCACTACATCTTTGAATTTCTGGGGATTAAAGATTGTTTCCAGTCTTGTTTTGGATTTCCATAACCTGTCAAATACTCTCTTTCTCTCTCTCTGTATATACACACACACACATACTACACACTTGTAAAATCTATGCAAAGTATACATGTGTAAAATACATGTTAAACATATTTGTTAAATATATATGTTAAATGTGTATATGAGATATATGTTAAATATATATATATTCAATGTATCTTAGATAAGTGTATATGAGAGATGTATAGCTATTCATTATTCATCCATTTATACATACTGCTTTGTAATGTGAGATTAGTTAATGGCCATCTTTCTTCCAGTTCATACTTTAGAATTTAAAAATAATATGGTGGAAATGGTGGAGCATTAGTGTACGCATTTGCCAGGATTAAAATTTTCAGGACTAGGTGGAATATAGAGGATGGGGGAAAAGGATAAGGGTAGTAAAAAGTCACCAGATAATTGACAACAGTTAAGGTGATCTGTGTCATGAGCAGAATGGACTTTGACCCATCATTCCACATATGTACACTTCAGTTTTTTTCTTGTTAAATGCAAATAATCATATTTCTTATTCCACATACCCTGAGCTGCTGTTCCCAAACAGCTGCCATATCCCAGATATCTTGTAATTCATATCACCCAGAATCAAGAATATTCCTTTTTCATGTGTATCATTTAAAGAGGTAAAAAGCTTTGCTAGAAACTGCCCCCTGTATACATCCCCTCGTGGTTCATTGGCTAGAACTGTGGCACTTGCCTTTGTTTTAACCAATTGTTTACAAGAGGCTTGAATCTTTTTCAGAGGCTTTAAAATAGAGGACTGAGGTCAGTTCAGAAAAAGGAAGAATAGTCTTGTAAAGCGTTTTTCTTCAGTTTTAAAAAAGAAAGAACCTTTCTGGCCTACCAGAATTAAGCATTTTATGGAGTCATTGCAAATCTTATCTAAATCCTGTTTGATTTTGAAATGTGACAGTGGCTTTTAGAATTATTCAGTTTAAGTCATTCAGAAGTTCTTCTGAAGTAAAAATTAATACACGATAAACAGTCTACTACCTTATTTTAGGTAAATCCACATCCCTATGCTCTCCTACCACCATTGTTCCCAATTAAACAGCCAAAAGAGTCAGTCCTTAGAATGGATTAATGACCTGCAAAATTCCATTTAAACATAGCCATTCTTGAGTTTTATTAGTGGAAAAATACAAACTGGTCTGTGGTCATGGATTATTACAGATTCACTCCAGACTGCTGAATTGAACTCTGATGAACCTGCGACACTCTCCATTAAACCTCAAAATGAGCTTTCTCTTAATTGGGGAGTAGGAAGAGAAAAGTAAACTAGTAGCTGGTAAATGCCAGACTTGTGAATCATTGCTTTATTTTGGATAGAGCATTGAAACGTTTTTAGATGTGCATGGAGGTGAAGGAGAGGGAGTAGGAAATAAGTTTATTACATTTACTAAGACCTATTCTGTTCTAGTCAATGGTATTTTTAAAAATCTAAATATAATATAAAAGGACAGTAGTATTTAGATCATAAAATTGATTTCAGAAAGGTTAAATGACTTGTGTCAGGCTAAATAATTAGTGGTGGATGTAGGATTGAAACAAATGCATTCTATAGATATTTAATGAGCTATGCTCTAGAAATACAGTAGTTAAGAAACCAGACAAATCTTTGCCCTCTGAGGCCTATAGTCTAATTGAGGAAACCAATACTAAAAACGATTTTCAAAATATACATGATTATAAAATGTGATAAATATTATGAAAAAAGTATAGGGTGTTCTCATAGGAAGACATAATTTCCATGGTATTTCCACTGGAACATCTAAGTGAAGAAGTGAAGAACGGGAAAATATCACACCCATGAAGAACAGAGGCAGCTCTGTTCTCTGTGAGGATTTGGCCTATGTTAAGGCCCTAAGTAGGAGCTGAGATCTGGACAGTGTGACCAGAACATAGTAACTGAAGGCTGATGAGATGAGGCTGGAGACAAGGTAAGGACTAGATTTTTGTAGTTTTATAAAAAGTCATGATATAGATTTAGATTTTTATCTGAAGTACAGAGGGATATCATTGAAACAAGGAATATCATAATGAGATTTACAAAATCTTATCGTTATCATATAGGAAGTGGATCGGAGGGATTTCTTTTATATTTAGATAATTCAGCTAACGTTTTTAATCATAATTATATGTGTCTAATTTGTGTTAGTTAAATGAATGGATGCATAAATGAATTTGCAGACCACATGTGGAATAGTGCTTTAAAGACAAATTATTTTTTGGTAGCCAACACTAGAGATTGAATTACCTGATAAAATGGCTCTGAGAAAATATTAGTATATAGTTCTAATGGCAAAATGTACCTACCCTAATTTGTTTTTGTTTTTTCCTACTCTGTAATGTATTTATACTTCAAGAAACTGAACTATGTCTCAAAATGTGTTTCTTTTTTTTTGAAAATGTTGGCTTTTTTTTTTTTTTTAATTAAAGCTTTCTAATGCTAAATACCTAACAAGCTGCCAAGTGATTGTGGAGTAGAAGATTTTAGAGTAGAGGAGATCAAACTGTGCCTCTACCCCACAGTTTTTAGAATTCTGAATATACCTGTTAAGTCCATATTTGTGTGTCTTTTAGTATATAGAAGACGTACTTAAAAGTTTCCTGGTTCCTTTTTTCTGAAGCAGAGGCATTAATGGGCTATTATGATTATGAGGGATGTACTGGTGTCTTACAAAGAAATTATTACCAGGGGTATATGCATAGTCAATTGTATAGAAAGATATACATTGACCCTCAAGATGTCAACTTACATTTTTAGCCTTTTTAGAAGCTGTCTGATCCACAGTGAACTATTAATACAGTTTTAAAAGCCAAAACACAATAAAAAAACAGAATTGGAAGGCTGCATAAAAGGTCATTCATCATTGAGCAAAGACAATGTCTCTCCCCACTGGACAAACATATATGCTAAATCCAGGTCATAGAGCACTTGTGATGATCTCCTTGTGAACACATCTAACATGGGTGACCATTTGGTCTTTATATTCCCAGGACCCCTCTAGTGACCAGGCATTCAAATATGCTGTCCTCTGTTTAGAATGTCTTCTTGCCCTTTAAAATGCAGCGATGCTACCTTTTTAGGGCAGCCTTCTCTGAATTCTCCTTTAGGTTAAATTGGATTACATTCCCTTGTTATGGGCCCTCTGAGCGCCATAGCATTTATCACAGCTTAAATTGTACAAGTATTTGCTTGGTTATTTGATTAATATCTAGTTTGTGAGCCCTGTAAGGTTAACAACAGTGTCTGTTTTTGCTCAATGGCATCCAGCTTGTGTGAATGCAACTAGGAGAAGGCAATTGATATCTCCTTTAGTATCATAATTAAGTAGTATTTTTAAGGTATTTCTTACCAAGATTAAGTTTATTGTGAAATGTGTCTCATTAATTTTTAGAACTTAATACAAATTTCTTTCCCTTTTTCAAATAAATCCACTGAAATTGAAGGCTTTTAGCAAGTACTTAGTTTCAGTGTTTGTCTATGATCCACACTTAGAAATTCACTTTACATTATGACCCTGTACCTGCATTCATCATATATATGAATAAAAGTTTTATGAAAATCTTCTATTGTACTGTAAAACTCCCATTCTGCTGTAAAAAATAAAAGGGTGCTGGTCATAAACCCCAAAATTGATTGTATCTTTCACTAACAGGTTGTGACAAAATATTTGAAAAGTACTTAAACTGTTGATCTAATTAGAATTTTCCCCATTACAAAATAAATCACTCAGAATTTAAATTACCTACCCATGGATGGTTTTACATGTGCTTCTTAATTTTTTCTTTAATACTATTCTGTATTGCCCACATTTTTAAAAAACTATTGAGTATATTGTATTTATAATCAAAAAGATTAGGAAAGTAGTTGTCCAGTTGCTTTGTCACTGCTATAATATATACTTCTTTCATATTATAACATTCTAAGTCTTAGCTTCTCACTGACTTCTCAATTCACATTGGTCTCCTCTTACCAAGGATTCCTCTTCTTCAAATCTTCACATAATCCTTCAACTTCCAATTTGTACTCTGAAGAGCTATTATGTAAAACTAGTTTCCTAGCTCTTCTTTTGCAAAGTCTCACCCACTCACATCCAATATATAGATGCTCTGAAGACAAGTACTGTGGGTGTCACTTGCAATTTAGATGATCAGCTTCTAGCCAGGAAATGCACTTATTCTAGTATTCCAGTATGTATGTATAATACAAAGTATATTGTATTATTTGTGTTTAACATTGTTTGTTAGTATCATTATCAACAGTAATGTTATTAATAGCATTGTCAGAAACAACAGCAATCACCAAGATAACAGCCTTAGCAATAGTGACATTTACAGTATGCCATTATATTAATTATCACAATGGATCTGACAAGCTGCTTCTAAGAATTCGCATTAGTGAATAGTTTATGATTTTAAACTCAAGAGGAAAACTAGAAGCTACATCAATCCTAATATGCCCTTGTCTTCATGTACCTCCCTCTTTTTCTAAGTTTAAAAAAACAAAGACGAAATAGATAAAAAAAAAAACACTCAAACCAAATTTATTAATAGAATTAAATAAGTTGTTAGCTCTGTAATAAAAAAAAAATATATGACAAAGTGCATGATTTTTTTTCCTCCATGATTTGATCAGTGTCATTTGGCTGCATACAAATAGTTCATCAGAAAGAAATGTGTGGACCCAATGAAGGGAAGCCATGAAAGGCAAAGGATTCTTGCAGATTTTACATTTCCAATATGATTCAGTTGAGAAAATTCTTTCCTCTGTAGGGGAAAAGAATGGCCTATTGCCTGTAAGTTAGTTTTATAATTTTGTACATTGTGAATTTTATAGCCATAACAGAAATGGGATGAAAGTCATTATCGGTGGAATGTCTTCCTGATCTAAACTGATAGAACTAAACTTCACAAAAGAATTCTTTTCTTTTTGTGTAAATTAAAAGTTTATTGTAATTTATGAAGTGAACTTATCTTGATTCTGAAAACTTGTTTATTTACTGATCAATAATGTAGTTATTAATTCCTGCGTCACTGGATAGATATGAGTGCTCTGTGATTAAAGAATCCTACTGATTAGGGGTTTCCAGAAAGCTTAAAGTTATCTGTTTGATTATTTACAGATTTAGTTACCATAGAGGATATTATCCCATGAATCCTGCCTTTACTTATAGTTATCTGAAGTAATTATTAAATGAAAATATATTTGAATTTTACCAGTTGTCTTTTTTGATAGCCTGCTTGTTCAGCTAGCTTCTATCAGAAACCTATATAACTGATGACCCTTTGAAAGCCATGAGTATGTGACGTTAAATGCTGGAAATAATTATGCTTAAGCAACAGTCTAAAGTACATGGCAAATACATACTCATTGCTAACTTAGGGTGATCTTGCTTTGTATTAATTTTGGTGTCATAGAATTAAACTTGATTAGGTAAACTTTATTTGCATTGCTAGGTTTTCATGTATAGTTGTAGCTTATGTTTATTTATTTAAAAGTATAATGTATAATTGTATATGATTTGTTGAAGATATCTAACTGAGAGCTAGCTTACATTATGGCTGTGTTACATAATTTGTAACACATGATTAGTGAGACAAATTATATTTATCTGTGGAACTAAGCAGTATTGGGCATATTTAATATTGTGCTTGAATTATTAAATAGTAATGATAATGAAATTAAAAAGCAAATCCAGGTTCTTTGTCAAATCAATATTCAAGAGTTGGATCCAACTGAAATGCAATTCAGGCAAATACGGCTGTCAATAGTCATGAACCTTATATAGAAGAAAAAGCAGTCATTGCTAAGTTACAATACATCACTCCTCTGAACCTGTTAGAAGTAAATGGTGAGGAGACTTTTCTTCAGATACTTTTCCTAGAAATGAGCAGCGTGGTTTAATCTCTTGGAAAATTCCAAAGGAAATATGCACACAGCATCCGATGGAAAGCACGTTACAGGTGGCTGTGCCAACCTTACAGTTTCTCAGAAGGCAAAGTGTTAACAGGAATCATCATTCTAAGTCAAACTGTATGGCCTCGTATTTACTACTTTGACTCATGAAATATTTCCAGACTTACTCTTATGTATTTTGACCTCTTGTGAAGGGAGACTCGAGATCATAGTGGCCCTCCTCTTCATTTATAATGTTAAGGGAATTTGAGGCTTAGGTATATTCATACGACTCTCCCAAGATGAGAGATTTGGACCAAGAACTCAAGTGTCTCAACTTCCAGCTCTGACCTTTGTTCATTATTTTATATTCACATGTAACCTCTGTTCATGCATTTGTTCTATTAAAGCACTTTGCTACGTACTGAGATTCAGCAGATGAGATAAAAAGTAAAATTGTAATAAATGAACCTGAGGGATGGCATGCTGCATTTGCTTTGGGTTTAAATTCTTGAATTTAAGGGACTTTGATAATTCTAATGGGTAGTTATACCTTCTTCTTCTTCTTCTTCTTCTTCTTTTTTTTTTTTTTAAACCTGTATCCCTGTGATGTGTAATCAAGTCTGTTTTTTGAGACATTGTCTCTTCAGAGAAAACACAGATTCTTCCTAAATTCTCCAAACCCTTTTCTCACTGTTTGGTCATTGCTATTAAGTAGAATTTACTGTAGTCAAAAGAACTGGGCAGATGTTAAAAACCCTCATTGTGCCCACCAGTCAGGGGGTTCCTCTGTTTGTTATTTCTTGGCTGCTTGGCCTGTTCCTGTGACATAAAACAAACCCCTATTATAAAGGATTATATGATGAGTCAACAAGCATGTGAAAGATAGCAACCTAATGGTGACTCCCAATTATGTGAAAAATTACTGTAATCACCCCTGCTGTAACACCCGTCTGTTGGCGAAGTGGTTGATACTCTTGAAAAGCTTTAAAAGAAGGCCCAGTGTATTAAATAAAAATCTCTGTTCTGTGTGTAATCACAAAAATTAACACTGTCACTTTTTAAAAAATTTAATTGGTGTCCTAAAGGGAAAGCTACTAGGCTATGTAAAGTAGCTATTATGAAAATGTTTAGCCTTTTGAATATATTTCAGACACTGTTTGTGTTGCCAGATTTGTCAGCCAAAATTCACTAAGCAGATTTGTCAGGGGCTGAGGACATAATCTGTAAAATAGATATTGGCATAAAGATTAAAGATCAAGAGAATTATATAGGTTTGCTAGCATATGCCAAGATTTCTTTTTCAAAGTAAGTTTATTTTGTGTGGGCTGTAACCAGAAGCAAGCTCTATCTTTGTTTGATATTTAAAACAGTAGCATTTCCTGCAGAGGAAGGAACAAAACTGTTTGGTTCACACACTTGGGGTGCCAGTGGTAGTGGTAGGGCAAGATGTTTTTGACATTCTGTTCCTTATTTCCTGTCTCTTTTGCTAGAGTGTAATTCTCAAATGAGAATTGTGGATAAAAAATCAAGCACACAAGAACTGTTGAATCCACAGTTATGATCTTCCTGGGTGGATGCCGTAGGAGCTGGCTGGACACCTTTGCCTTTCAGGGGATGTGTCGCTAACGTGAAGGGTACAGACACTGCAATTAGGCTTCTCTTTTCCTACCATAGATGACATATTCACATTTATTAAGCTCCCGTTTTGCAATTTATACCGAGACACCTCACTGACCAAAAATGTTTGAGTGCGAGACTCCTGGGTTCCTGTGCTAGCCTTTTGGTAGCCTTGTTATGAGACTCTGAGCAAGTCATGGACTCACTGTACTCTCCATTTCTTAAATAAGGGTATGAATTAGGGGTCTCTCAGGACACTTACACGAAAATTCTGTGACTGTAATGAATCAGATCTTGTATAGGTTGCTATAGCCCTCCCAGATGCAGAAATAAAAAGTACTCTATATTGTCATAATACATGCTTCAAAGTTTAATAGAATGACGGAGTGCTTCCCAGAACAGCTGGTGGCGGGCGTGGGGGGAGTGTTATGCTAAAAACTAGAAAAATATGAAGTGTCTCTTGGAGTTTCAGTAAGTCAGAGACTGGAATGCTTTCCTAGAGTCGTGCACACTGTCTGGGGCAGATTTGGGTATTTACAACGGCCAATTATAGTAATGACATTCTTGCTCATGTATACTTTTGAGATGACTATGGATGAAACTTGTGGTAACACTTAATAATCTCAACAATGTTTTAACAGAGAACACCTAGTCCAGAGATAACTCTAGGACACAAAATAATTAATTTACTTAGATGGAAAGGGAATCATATACAAGTTGTGTGGGAACTTACAAAGTCGCTTACACTCAAGTGCTTTTCCAAATAATATTTTCATCACACAAATGAAATAGTGCTTGAAGAATCACTGACTGAGAGAAGTGGCAAGCCGTCTTCCCAGACTTTGTTCAGTATTCACATCCCATCACGTTGGTAAACATAAATATATCACAGTGCTTATTCCAACACTCACAAGTTATCTATATAAAGACAAACTACCATAGATTCTCTGAAATAGATCTTTTTTCCATTTCTCTTTCATTTTGCATCCTGTATATTAACCATAAAATTTATCTTTTTTTTTTTTTGGAAGCAAATTATAGACCGTCCTGACTCCACCCCATAATTTTAAACATTTTTCTTGAGAAGACAAAGTTAACGGCAAGCAGAAAGTCTAGGAAGTATCCAAAAGGGGTTTGAAGTCGGACACCGTGATGGCTGACCTAAGAAAAAACTAGAATTGTCACTGGGCTGGAGTCCTGGGACTCATTCTTTAGGAGCCATTCTTGTCCCTCTTGTTAGATGTAGCAGGAAATGAAGGGAGATCACCTGCAAGATGTTTTCATGCTCACATAGACACTAGGGGGTGTCCAAGGACCAAATGTATTTCTGCTTCCCTTCAGACTTGTCTCCTCAGTACTCCTAGGTCCAGCTAACTTAAAGTACAGAAGCTAGGGGAAAATCCATTCAATTAATTCCTGTTTTGTGCTGAAATGAATAATGTGGGGTCAGTTTTATCATCAGGCCCCAATTCCCTTGAATCTCTGGCAGCAGTTGTCATCTCAGGGTTCAGAGCCTGGGACTACCCCATAATAAAAGCCACAGGTGACAGAGAGTGAGGTGCTCTCTTATCAAATGCTTTTTTACCTCTGTGTTTGCCAGAAAATACGTGTAGTTGAAAAGAGGTCACCAATTTTTCTTTTCTTTAGTTTGTTTCAGTTTTGGTCTGTCAGTGCTGAACCAGAGGCAGGAGCATTGTGAGAAGACAGATCCCTGCTTTCTCATTCTTTCTGTGGAGTCCGGCTTGCTTTTTAATGCAGATTATTTGTTGATTATTACCTTTAGAAAACATTTGCGCTTGCTGCTGTAGACATCTTCAGGCCTTTGGGCATGGGTCTCTTTATGAATACCTATTACTTCTTAATTATGATGGTTTAATAAGATACGTCTTTCATTTTCATCTCCTATCTCTCTTCTCCTGTGATTCTTCTCCCTTTGCTATTGGTCCCTAAGGGCATGTTACTGGCTTCTTTTCTTTATTGCTCCTGTCTTTTGCCCCTCCTGGTGAATTAAAAAAATAAATAGAATGCATTTTAAGGATGACAACAGTAATAATAAAGTCAGGAATTACTTTCCAGCTAAATGCACTGATTGGAAGTCCTATTGAAAATAGCAGAAACCTAATTGAAGTAGTCAACCCCTCCCATACAGGTCATGCTATGCTCTATTAAAATGAAGGTAAAACAAAGCTTGTGACATTTCTGCATTTTCCAGACTCACTTTTCCTAAGACATATCAATAGTATTGACAATAGTATTGTATTTTGCTCCCCAGTGACCTGGGCTGTCATTTTATGGTCCCAGATAATTCTTTCATAATGAAACCTTATGGTATCCTTTACCTATAACAGTCAACAAAAAATAATTATGTTTCTACATGTAGAATTAAAAAATTTGAAATAAATCAAAATTGTAGCGATGAACCAGCTACGACACTGATTATTTAGATAATGTGGATACTTAATACCCACCTAGTGTAGCTGTTAAAGAAGCATTTCCTAAATTTATGAAAATATACAAATTGCTAAAGAAACGCCTGATGTGAAATTATCAGGAGAGTTGGGATTATATACAAGGATCTGTTATTTGATTTCATTTTGAACAGTTTAAGTAGACTCCTCAAGAGTCATTAGTTGGTCCTAAGCTTTATTACTGGTCTCTTATATTAGATGGAACTGACTATCAGATTTGATGGCAAAGCACTAGCAGCTGGGAAACTGCTCTTTCTCTCCCCTCTCATTTCCCAAACAATGTTTGCACTGATTAATACTATGCAACAAGACATGATGCAGAGATTGTGTTGGCATTGTGTTCTGATGACCCCACACATTGTGTGCACTCCGTGGTTCCTTTTGCTGTTCATAGTTATATGGATTTATCAGAAATTACATGTCAGGCTCCCAATGAGTGTAATTGTATACTGATTGTGTATAGTTTTTTAAACCTCATTATTAGCCTTGTATGCAAACCAAATAAAAGGAAAGTTTAAAAAAGGAAAAAGAAAATAGCCTCCACCGGACGTCATGTCAGAGCCCAGGTGTTTGAGCTTGGGTGCAGGGGGGGAAACAAAATGTTCTCTTAGGGACATCTGCTGCAGCCATGTGCTTGAAAAAGGCCCTAATGAACAGAGGGGGAAGGAGAGGAGTGGCTAGGGTGTTGGGGGAGAGCTCTGTGGCTCTGCTTTCTTCTGGCTCTGTTCTCCTCTCATGCACGATTCATTTAATAACAAGGCAGGAGGACACTGAGGAATGCCGTGTGTGTGTGTGTGTGTGTGTGTGTGTGTGTGTGTGTGTGTGTGTGTCCTCATTCATTTAGACTTTCATTAATTGGTGCCCCTATGGCAATTTTTCTAAAAGCTTACCCTCTCCTTAGAATCATTCTTAACAGAAAAACAAAACAAAACAAAACAAAAATATTTCAACATAGCCATAAAGTCAGGGGGAAAGTAGACATAGGAAGAGTGATGAAATGAATAGCTCTTTTTTTCCCTTCTCAGGGCTCTGCCCTTCTGTCCATTTATAGCTGAGTATTTACTGGACATGTCTAAGTGCATTCTTTGGACTCACAAGCAGGAAGCTCAGCAGGGAACGTTGAAGTATTACATACCAAAAATGAGGGCCATTAGAATTAGACTTGTCTCTAATGTGGGAAGTACTTAGTTCTCTTTTAAAAACCTTTAATCAGTATACAGTGGTTCAGTACACAGATGTTAGCAACAGTGTGAGGGCTCTCTAATTGTAATTTAAGTTATCCCTGCCTAAGGGCTCCAATCAAATTATTAGACTGTTGCAGTGAGTCTGTGGCTCTTGGTTGCACCTTGCAAGGGGGTATTTTCTGGAATGATGAGAAACAGTGGTTTCTCCTGGGAAGCAAATGTACCATTATGGACTTATTAGGTCCTTGATTAGATACACAGCTGATAAGTGAATAGACTTTTCAAGAGAAAATATTGCAGTTTATTTTAATCTGCCTAACTCAGGCATTGGGTTGTGGAAAAGGAAGTAAATGGGATAGAACTAAAGGAAATATGCATGCAGTTTTCTTAAAAGTGGTGGTAAAATTTATTAATCAATTTTTATAATTTCCATTAGCACTTTAGGCTTGCAAGTAAAGGCTTTTTAAATCTGCTTGTTTGTTTTGCTTGTATGTTGTTTTATTCCCCCAATGCTCAGGCGTGCTTTCCTATTGACAATTTTCTGACTGGACTGCCAAGATTTAAAGAGTTAAACATTTGGACTGACAATTAATTAATTAAGGGAGTTCTAGAAAGTTAACCTCTCATTTCCTTCCTGAAATTCATGTTTATCTGATTTGCTTTAATAAGTGACATGCTATTGAACTAGTGTTACATACTTTAATTTGAAGATAATTACAATACTATAATTCACATTTCAGATGCACATTAACTTTTCAAAAGATACTGAGCTAGATACTTCTACCTAGTATTTTGCTTATTTTTTTAGTAAAGTGTAACCTGAAGGATAATTGACTGGTTGTAGTAATATCTTCTGAGTCTTTCTATTACTAGGCATTTATTTGATTTTAATTGTGGAACCATTGGTCATATTGAGTTCATTTCCTGTTCATGTTGATTTCATGAGTCTCTCCATTAGTATTCAATTGCACAGTAATTAGTCATTAGTTCACCGTGATGTCTTCAAGCATGTGTATACTTATATTCTCATTTTCCACTCAGTTTCTGCAGTCATATTTGAATTCTCTCTTTCTTAAGGAGATGAAGGCTATGGTAAAGGAGACAAAATGCTAGATCATGAATTTATTAGATTAAGCATTTTGCCAAAAGACCCTTAGTTAAAGGATGCAAAACTTGATGCATTGAAAATGAAATAAGTGGCAGCTGCCTAGCCACAGTACTGAAGTCACTGAGATGTCAGAGCCTGGGATCTGAAGCATTTGTGATCAGAGGCGAGAGAGACGCTATTTCTTGAAACTTCAGCATGGCGCTTGACCCCAACGTGCACCTGGCTAATTCTGATTAGAACATCTTCAATTTCTGAAGAAAGGTCAGATTCTGACTTGTTACCAAGCTCCAGTAATGTGTAGGATTTTGCCATTTTAACTAACTGCTTGGCTTTGCAGATCTGTTTTCCTTTACAAGAGAAAGTGTTCTTTAAAAATATATTGTCAATGGAGTCATTAATTCCAAATTTGCTGTGTTTTTAGCTCACATTTTATCCAAGGTATTCATTTGGCTCCTATGAAAAGTAAATATGTCATTTGTCATAGTCCGTCTCAAGCTTGTAATTTAAATCCTTTAGAAAATTGTTCCTGCTTTTTATTTAAGCTGGCTTCACATTGTTGCCCTAATTAAATTGGAATCTTATATCATTTAAATGTTAAACTTTAGAATGAAATTATCTTTATTCAAGTGATACTGGAGGTCCCCTTGGCAGAGCTCAAAAACTCTGCTTTCAGACTAGTTGAGTCAATGTGCAAGCCATAGCTGCTGTGTATAGGTTTCTATTAGCATTTACTCCCTACAAAGAAGCAAGAGAGATAAAGTCGCCAGGATAGAGTCTCTTCTCTTCCTCCAACTATACCAGTTATACAGAAGCTTATTCTTATGTCTCCTTTTTTTGTTATTTTCTGACTTTAGTTAAATTGTTATAACTCAACTAAGCAAAGATATTTTACACAATAGTATGTGCATATGAATCTCTCAGGGACTCTGACAAAATGCAGAGTCTGATTCAGTAGGTTTGGGCTGGCCTCAAGATTCTGCATTTCTCATAAGCTCCCAGGTGAAGCAGCTGTGGCTGGTCCATGCTTCACACTTTTCAGAGCAAGAGTGTAAAATGATCAGTAAATGGGGATAAATAAGAATCAGTATCTTTTCAGCTAACCCTTTTCAAGAATTGGAAAATCTCAGATTTTAGGGCTAATAATGCCAAATTGTTATTTTGACTTGAGATTTTTTTTAAAAAGCCTTTTAACATCCATATTTGATCCCTTTAGAAACACCTGGCTTTCATAAAAGGAATATGTGTGGCTTCACATTCATGCTCCTGACTTAAACATACTCATTGCAGTATGCTTTTTTTCATATATATTAAACTTAATTTTTTGTAGTTAGCAGAAGTTATATTACTTCTGTATCTTTTTTTCTTAAAATTACCCTTAATTTTGTGTAAACATCTAGTCTTGAGGAATTAATTTTCATTCCTAAATTTAGTACAAGAACTCTTTCCACTGAATAATATCCAATAAGTTAATGATAAGGGATGCCAATTTCAGAATCACCAAGAACTGTGAAAATTCCCAGATATTCAACGTAGCTTAAGATAAATGTTCATGGAGGGTATCTGTTTGTGTATGGTGTGATATTTTTTGAAAAGTAAATTAGGTCAACGAAAGTTTATTAGTTTCTGTGGGCATAGCGTCTGCATTTTTTTGGCCCTGGTTTCTCTTCTTAATGGAGTCTCAATTGCAAATTGTATCCTGAATTGAATTATAGTCTCTAAAGTTCCCTAGATCTATTTGAAGAACTCTTAAAATTTTTCACTGAGTTTTAGAAGACAGATTTTAAGAATGACTGTTACGCATTTGTGAAGTAGAACTTTCTTGATCTTCATCCCTTTCTCTCTCTCCCTCTCCTGTCCTCCCTTCCTTTCTCTTTATTTTCTTTTTCTTTTTTTTTATGTGTCCATTGGATGAAAAATGAATTTTAGGTACAGGGGAATTAAAAACAATGCAAATTATGATTAGTCTATGAAACTTTTCAAACTTGTTCTTATGGTGTGAAATCAAAGGAAACATTTTCTATATTTCAGTTATACCCCCAGGAAGTTTGTTTATATCAGTGATTCTGTTCTTAGAAGAAAATACTTCTTCTAAACTTTGAAGAAAATACTTTTAAAAGAATTTGATATAATGCTATGTTAACTTTTAGATATGCAGTACTTTTAAAAACTCATGTAAGTCCAAGAAAATGAACAAAATGGATTAGGGAAAAGGAAAAATTAGACAAAACAACAATAAAATACTTATCTCAGACTTTATAGCCCAATAAGGCTTTAAGTAAATAAGGTGGAATTTCTCTTACATAAAAGCTGGTGGTGAGATGGAAGCAACAAAATGTCTCCAAAGACAGGCTGAGACTTCTTTTGTTCATCTGCCTTTTCCTACCCAATTTGCTACATAGAAAATTACTTATTCTTTAGGAGCTTCAGTTTTTCAACTATTAAGTGACAATACTGATAATTCCTCACTCAAAGGGCCCATTTGAATTAAATAATACACTTCTCCCAAGCATTTTGGGTTTCTTGGCTCTGGAAATAAAACAGAGAACAAAATAGAAAAGAAAAATCCCTCATATAGCTTACATTCTAATGTGGGAAGGCAGACAAGAAAATAAAAAAATGACAAATGTAATTAGTGTTATGGAGAAAAATAGTCCCAAATAGAAGGGAGTAAAGAATTCTAGGGCAAGAAATGGCAAAATGACAATTTAAAGTAACATCATAGGAAAGATGACATTTGAACAAAAGTCTCACTGAGAACAGTGTTCTAAGCAGGAGGAACAAGAAAAAAAGTCTTGAGGCGGGGGCATTCCTGGAATGTATGAAGAAACTACAAAGAGGGTAGAGTGGCTGGAAGAAGTGAGTGGAAAGTGAGGGAAGGTAAAGTCAGTGAGGTAACTGTGATCACACAGGGCCTGATGGGTTATTTGTCATTTTATGATTAGAAGTTTGAGCAGGAGCAGGACATGATCTAACCTATGTTTTTAAAAGGAGAGATCCCACTGTTGGTTGATGTCAGTGAAGATAGAGAAGTGGTTAGATTCTGCATATACTGTGCAGGTAGAGCTGACAGGATGTTCTGTTGGATTTGGATGTGGAATGCAAGAAAAGAGAGAAGTCAAGAAGAATTCAGCTTTTTCCTTTGGCCTGAGAAACTGGAAAGAGGGAGTTACTATTTGCCAAGACAGAGCAATCTGTGTTGGGAGCAGATGTGGGAAAGGCAGGAAGATCACAAGTTGAATTAACACATCATAAAATTTGAGAAGCCTCTAGGACAACCCAGTGAAGCTAAGAGGTGGGAGTTTGGCAAATGTGCTGGTCTGGGGCTAAGTGGAGAGATCCAATCCAGAAATGGAAAACCATGAGAGGTCAATGGTAGCCTTGAAAAAGAGGATTACAGCCCTCGTTACATAGTAGGTGGTTAACAAACGTGAGTTGCCCTACATTTATTTTTCTGGTTTACAGTCTCATGCCATTTATACACACACACACACACACACACACACACACACACACACACACACACAACTGACATAAATAGGGTCCAGGTGGAAAATTGTTTGTTGTTTGCATGTTTGTGAGTTTTCTTCATTTCTTCGGAAGATGTATCATTCTATATCTATTGGCTATAGTCTGTGTTTCTTGGTTTAAAATACTTTTAGAGCTTAACTTCACTTGAACTAAGTCATATGTCTTTGTACTTGCTCTCTTTCTGTTCCATATACCATAATATTTATCTCTACAAGCATTCATTAATAGACCATCTGAATTGTGGGGTGCTATCATATAAACAAGTTGAATAAACTTTGAATGGCCCTTTATGCCTTTGCTCTTGAAGAACACTCAACTTCATGCAAAGAGGTTCATAACCTAAATAAAGACCATTTAGGTGCTTTAAAAAACCCTGAGAAAATGCACAAAGATTGCAAAAGAGGTTTTATATTATGCCCAATATTGAGATGAGCAACTGATATTTAAAAAATTTTTAAATGTGCTCATCAAAATAGCAACTGATAGGATATTAGGCCATCTGGAGTTTCTTGACCTATTTAATTATTAGAAATGTAATAAAATTCAATATTGTTTCTCCTCCCTTCTGACATTGTTTTCCCATGAGGCATCTCATGTTGCTCCATGACTGAAAGGGTCCATTGCATACTTATGTTTCTATTTTATTTATTGATTTCAAAACTTTCATGTTCAGTGAGCCCTTTTATCCATACTTTACCTGTTGCCCACTGACAGCTAGAAGTGCCACAATAAAGGTTGAGGTGTATTACTTGTTAAAACATTTTGGCAGGAAATTTGCCCTCAAGAATGCAGAATGCACTGATTAGAATCATGTGTTTTTGATGAAACCTTTTGTCAAGTGAATTTAATTTTTCTATAAGGAACATCTATCTATATGTATTGGCTTATTTTTTTCCTCAAGGGTTAATTTTTCTGTCCTATAGTTATACAGAGAGCACTACTTGAAGACACAATATATAATCATCAGTTTTAATGATCACTTATTAATTTAAAAAATTATAGTACTAGGTATTAGCTAGTGTTAAGATTGTAATAATATTGCAATATATAAATATATTGAAGCAACATGTTGTACATCTTAAATAACATAATGTTATATATGTTAACTTTATCTCAAAAAAATTTAAAGACATAAAAACCATGTATGTAAAAAAAAATTTCTATAGTACTAGAGAAAACTCTTTTGTTAAAAGAATCTTTCAGGATTATATTATCTTTGTCAAATTTTATTTAAAATTAAAAAAATGTAGGGAATCTTTTTTGAGACAAATAAAATTAATTATATCTATAATTATATTTGTAACAAAAATAAATTTTTCAGAAAAATAAAAACTGCCCACCTTTAATTATCACCACGTCTGGTCAGCGTAGGCTAATGTTAATAACAAAAAGTCTAAATTCTCAGTGGCATAACACAACAAAGTTGTTTCTCCTTCTTGACAATCTAATTAGGACAGAGGTGCTTTGCCTCACGTAGTCATTTAGGGACCCATGTTCCTTCATCTAGTGTACTCAGTGCCCTTGGCTGGTTCATTTGTATCCAGACAGAGAAGATAGAGGACAAAGAAATAGCATGGCAGATTGGTAGGCGTTTTTAGAAACCCCAGGTCCAGAAATAGCATATATCACTTCTATCTATCCAGTTATATATCTGTCTAGCCAGAACTCAGTTGTATGGCTCCATCTAACTGCAGGGTAGCTCAGAAAGGAGGTTTATCTGGGTGCCAAGAAGTGAATATAGATATGTCTTGGTGTTAGTGATCCGCTAAAGGCCCTGTTAAATTAGCAACCCAATCCATTCACAATAGCAGACCTCTCCTCATCTTGAAATTTTTCTTAATACTAGTACTTCTCCCACCTACTCTTTTCTCCTGGTGTTTACCAAATTTTGAAAACTGTGAGGTGGGAGGCCGTTGCACACTGAATTTAAAACTGATTAAAAATATAGAGATATTTTTATTATTTAGGGAGATATTTATAACTAACTTGTATTGCTCTCTTTTATCATTTAGTTTGAACATTATTACCCTTCTCAGTTTTTAGCTTGCTTTTTCCTGCATTAGAGACTGACATCTATTAAAAATGAGTTCCCACATATTATACAGACTTGTGGAATTCTGAGGTGATTCAGGTATATTGTCCTATTATCTTTCTGTAATTAGCATTTATTGAACACCTACTATGTAGCTATACTAAACCCTTTGGAAATATTAATTTTTAATCATCAGAACAATTCTGTGAAGTAGGATTTTTTCTATTTGGAAGAAGAGGAGGCTGCTTTGATTAAACTTTGACTCTAAAACCCACGCACTTTCCACATCAGGCATCCATTGACTGCCCCTCCCATCCCCACTTTAGCTCCCTAGGCTTCTTTAATGACTGAAGGCCCTATCTAAGGCTCATCGTGTTTGACCATGTAGACAGAAGTAATTGCTTATCAAAACAATCAAATCTGTTGTGTGTATAGACATACGCTGAGCTCATAATCAAACCAGTGTACTCAAACTAAGGTTTAGAAAACTAACTAAAAAAAGATCTGTAAATTGGATAAACATAATGAGGAAGAGATCACAGACCTTTTGCATATGGTTTTAAAAAAATGATTTAAAAAGATGAATAAAAAAGTGAGCTTAGTGCTGTTTTCCTAAATATTGGGTTCATTTTCCAATATTTCTTTTCATTTTTTTCTCCTTTTCTCTTTCTCTCCCATACCCATTCATATTCTCTATTATTGTTGACAAAGGAAACCAAAAGAAGAAATGAAAAGATTACTTTTTTCTTGTCCATGGAATCCAAATAAAATAGACATGGTATCAACTCCTGTAAAGATTTGCTCTTTGCTTCCATCTGCATGTCTAATCTAATTATACTAATAAAGTGAGAAGACAAAGGGAGACATTATACTAACAAGTGAAGTTTTCAACTTGCACGAGAAACGTTTCTAATCCCTCTGCCCTGTACTCTCCTTTAAACAGTGATTTCGCATCCCTTGATGCTCAGCGGGGGGAGTGCCATTCTCTACCCCATGGCAAAATGGATCTGCATGCCTTTACGTAAAATTGGTCCACGTGTGAATTAGCTCTGAATTGTATTGTGTTTCTTATACTAATATAATATTGTTCTAGTGCTTGCCCCTGATTAAAGAAATACATAAATAAATAATTTATAATTTAATTAATAAGGTATAATATGCAAAGCACAGTAATTTCAAACAGCTTGTAATGTCTCTAATGTACTTTCAATTTTTTATTTTACATAAGGGCTATATTCATTATGTGGTTATGATAAACATACTAATGAATTTTATTACAGGAACAAATTTAAACATGTAAATGAGATCAAATAGTATTAAAATGCAAACGATGGTGAAACTTATTACAAACTAACCTTGCCAACATACATGGGATAATGTTATTTTAAAACTTTGCAAGTTGTATTTCTTAAGCAAAGGGAATGCCTTTTACCATGTCCTGGAACATAAGAATTTGTGAACTGCAAGCTTTATTCTCATACAAACTCTTAAAAAAAAAAAGTTAACTAGAATCCAAGGTTTGCATGTAACTTTGGATGACAATTAAAATCCTTTTTCTTGTTCCAGTGAACAGTAATCTGTGCATAATTACATTCAAATGAGATATTAGCATTTTTTGTGCTTACTCTTTGTTAATTGCAGAGTTCACTCACCATGGTGATGCTTTTGATGGAATCAGGCAACCTTATTGACCTGATGCCGTAAGGCGTGTTGGGAAATTCTGCTGTATTCTTCATTTTTTTTTTATTTTGGCATTTTGAGGAGTCCTGCTGCTTTTATTACATTCCTGACACTTTTGTTAATAAATCATTGCAAAGTTAATGAAAATTGCATTCAGGCATATCCAAAATAATTGTGTCCTTTGTCATGCTAATAAATTGAAAGATGTTGATCCAATGGGCGAATGCATGCCCATTATGGAGAAGTTTGTGATATGGGTGCCTGTTGCACTCACACTTTTTCCTTGGCATATTATTCCATGTAAAATGTGAAAAGGAAAACAAACCTCAATATGTTTTATTTCATACTTTATGCAGTGAGCCTTTAATTAAGTCAGCAAATGGGTGAATTATATCTACATGGAAAGATAGAAGTATTTGCATTATGATTTATGAAAGGTTGTTAATATCAATAGGAATCAGCAACAGGCTAATATCAGACTTATGAAAATATGAAAAGCATGTTTAACTGACCTTTCTCTCACGCTTGGGGATTTTTCTACATTTATATATGACCCACTTGATTTAAAAATGACGATGATAATAACTGAACATTCATTTCTCAAGGCTTCTCCTGTACTAGTTTAGAAGGAAAGTAAAAAAAATGCAATTTAATTTTTTTTTCTTTTTGGCTAAGTGTTAGATCTTTTCATTCGCTAAGCCTTAAGTGTACAAGGATGTACATGAGTGTGTTTGGGAGATAAACACACAGTTACACTCACAAAGTGCAGCAGGTTTAACTGTTCCAGATAAGGAAGAGTATTCAGTTCAGAAATATTTAAACTCGTACTAGATTGTATGTGTGTGTGTGTGTGTGTGTGTGTGTGAGTGTGCGCGCGCGCGCGTGTGCGCATGTGTGTATACATTTAAATTTATATCAAGGAAGAACTCCAAGTAATTATTGTTGTCTTGGGGAGTTCTTAATTTATGCACTAGCCCATCATGCTGATTTTAGGTAGGTATTTATTCTGCTATTCAATCAAAAAGCATAGTTTCCATAACAACTGCCACATCAGATGAAACGTACAGCTTGGTATTTGAAATACAGGACTTCTTAGGAGATATGCTTCCTGACATATTGTGTTGAACTTGTGTTCCTTTCATTCTCTTTTAAGCTAGCAAGATCTGTGTTTCTATAAAGGACCATTGCAGTTTTGCATAATTATTACAATCCATCTGCACATTTCCAGGATTTATATTAAAGTAATTAAAGCCATTTTGTATTAGTGGGTGCTGTGTGGAACCGGCTTGGATGCAGGATTCTAAAAGTTCCCACTTGCCTGCTTGCTGTGCTGTAATTTGGAGAACAGAATGTTCCGTAAATGAGGTTTGGGAATACTACATTTTTTTTCTTTCTTTCCTTTCTTTGCAAAGAAACTTTTTTTTCCTCCAGTGGAAAATGGAATAAAAGGTTTACCTAGGGACTGGAATTAATGTAGTCCTTCTGCCCAGGGTTAAAAAAGAGCAAAATCACAGCTCACAACATTATGCAAACTGTAATATATTTCTCTTTTTTCTATGAAGAAATAATAAGCCTGTGTTTCTAAGGCAACTTTCTTTCAAGGAGCAGCAAGCAATTTAATTTATATTCTCATTTTCCCCAGCAATATTTGTTCAAGGTGAACGAGGGCCAATATTATTAACCCCATTTTATGGATGGGATGATTGAGGCAGACAGGTAATGTTGTACAGAGCAGATAATGAGGCAGATAATGAATGTACTGGGCAGGGGGAGGAATGTCGTGGCAGGAATAATAACTAATAATACCTGTTGTATCAAACCCACAGAAAGAACTACCTGAAAGTGCAATATTACAGTTGCTGAGAAAAAAACATGTAAGTTTTATAAAATTTCAAAGAGACAATTTAGTACAGATTTGACCACTTCCACTGTACACAAGAATTTTGGGCATCTCCAGCAAAGCTTGCAAAGCATAGGTTTGGTTCTTGCTGTTCAAAGTCTATCTTAAGGGGATGTGTGGAATCAGCTTTCTCTGGATTACCCAATTGATACCATCCAATTAAGAAGACAGCACACTTAACTAAAAGAGTTAATTTATGTAAAAACAAAAAAGTCTAGGGGCATTAAATTGTTTCCTAAGTGGAGAGAATTCTTATTTTTTATTCTTGGAGGATGGTTTCTTTCTTTTTTCTTTTCTTTTCTTTTTTCTTTTCTTTTCTTCCTTTTCTTCTTTTTTCTTTTTTTTTTCTTTCTTTCTTTTTATCATCTTTTTCTCTGCTCTAAGAGGAGAGAACAGATGATGGTGAGTACTTTCTTCCCTGTGCCAGACCATCATTGTGATGCTTCCTAACAAATGGTTATTAACTGATCTTTCTGTGATTTCCTCATATACTTACCAGGCTGGGTGATGATGAACATTTTTTGTCACAAACAATTGCATCCACAAATGTATGGGACATAGAATCCCAGCTTTTACTGTAACAGTAGAGCTGAGATGTTAAGAGTGTCCTGCAACCCAAGGTTAAAAGTGCTTGATCTTGGTGTGAAGATTATGCAATCAGACAAACCTGCTAAAATGCCACTGGTTACCTGCTGTATGCCTTGAGTCAGTTACTTAATAGCACTGAATTTTGTTTTCTCTTCTGAAAGATGAGAATTATAAGAATTCACTCCTGCGTCACTATAAGTATTTTGTGAAATAATGTTTGGAAATTTCTCAGCCATGTTACTAGCACACGGGAAAGATTCAGGAAGTGATAGCTTATAGGACTGTTGTTATCATTCATACATTTTAGAACCTACCAATTTGTACTATCTGGCTTGTTAATTTTCTTTATTTAGCATTCTAGTTCTCAAAGTTTTCTTTTTGCTTTTTTTTTTTCTTTTAAATGTGTGTGTGTGTTAAGAAAGAATTCAGGTTTAACAATGCCATGATTTTTAGGTATATGATCTTAGAAGGTAAAATACTTTTACCTCATTTTTAGTTTCTGCCCACATCCCATCTCATTAAACTTCTGCAACTGAAAGGTATAGTGGAGGCAACCAGAGTGAGTAAAGGGGTAAAGGACTTCATAACAAGATTCAAGACAGTGGACTTCTCAATAAACTCCAGAATTTAATATGAAGAGAGTTCTCAAAGCTTGGAAGAAGAGATTTAGGAGAAGAGGATTTGAGATATAGTTTGCACAGTAGCTATTGAAATTATGTAACTTTATTCTAAAAGGTAGTATATTTTGAAAATAATTTAAAGAACTTTTGAAATTCTTTTATGGGTTTTAGATCCCATAAGGTTAGCAACTGGTATTTAGCAGGATTAAGGGTCATCTTAAATGGCAGAGCGGTCGAGTGGGATAGTGGCTGCAGGCTTGGGGTCAAGAACAAAGAGGGGTGCTTGGTGCATAAACACTTGCCAGAATGATTCCAGAGGCAGACTGCCTGACTGACTAGATTACTATAAGACCTAGTATGTATTACATTTCTGATATTCTCAACAGACTGTCCATTGGATTATAATCATGTTGTTTTTTCAAAATAATCCAAGCAGGAGTCTATATGCACATAGTCCTAGTGGACATTACCACAAATATCCTCACTTATCCCATGGTCTCTGAAAGCAAAATGCATACAAACAAAAGGTTTGATTGAGAGCGGAGGAAATCCTGCTGCATTAACATACTAGAATTAAATAAAGAATTCAAAATCTGTGTAGTGCCCATTTTCATATCCCTTCTGGCAATGTAAGAAATTGGTTGTCTTACCCCCACCTCCCCTTCCATTTTTATTTAAATATATGTGTTTCACTCATCCAAAACTGCCTCTTAGGAATGACTGACTTCTTTGATGCCTCTGTGTTTCAGTTCAAATTTTGTTGCCTACAATCTACTTCATGGTGTACCGATGAGAGGTGTGCTTTTTTTATTTACATAAAATCATAAACGCCCGAATTATTTTTGGATAAATAGAATTACCAACGAACACAAATGCCAATCTATGAGTTATTTTAACCTAAGTGAGTACTCCTAATTATTTTCACTTTAAAAAATATTTTTAAAAATATATCTCTTTTAGGCTGATGCTATTTAGGGTTTCACTTTGTAAAGGACCAGTGTTAACACTGAGGGACTGGTAAAGAGATGAAGTATATTTAGCCTAGGAGAAAATATTATAGAAGTGCAGTTGCAAGGCCTGGATTATAATCTCTTTTCTGCTAACAATTTCCAAATTTACCTTCTGCAAGTTACTTGGCCTCTTTAGGTCTTAGTTTCTTCATTTGGGAAAACATAGAAATACTATCTGAAATATTCACCATTTCTAAAATTCTATAATTCTATGAAGTTTTTTTGTTTATTTTTGTGGCTTTTTACTATAATTATTAAAGCCATCTTATTGAATAAAACCTACTTTGAGCTCTACTATTTTAAATCAATGCAGCATGCAACAATGGAAACAAATCATAATGCAAATTCAAAGGGAAAGAAAACCAAATTGAACACCACACCTTCTGGTATATAGAACACAAATTATACCATGTTGCTCCTCAGCTCAGGGAACCTTGGTTGGCTCTTCTCTGTGGTTCACACAAGTCGGTCCCAACCTTCACCTCCAGCCTCATGTCTGCCTCTCCTGCCTCCAACACATTGTATGCTCCGGACCAGTTGAACAGCTTGCCATTCTCTGAATATTTCATATTTTTTGGCTCTTTTATGCTTCCATTCCTTCTGTTGAGGGCATTCTTCCACCTTCTTTGTTGCTAGTCATACTGCTGTATTTCCATCTTGACTGACTTCAAATTTTTTGTAATATTCATCACTTACTAATTCCGTTGTTATATACCTATAGCCCCTTGCTATTTTTTTTGAAATGAATATCTCGCATCAACCCCAATACTTTAGAACAGTATCTCACACATTATAGACAATCAACAAATATTTGTTGAATACATACATAACTAGCTATTCAGAAAGTGGCTAGTGATTCCAAACCTATGAAATACATTGTTCTAGAAGCCAACAAAGTAACTTAGAATTGATGGTTTTTGTGGAAAAAAGATGTAGTAAAATTATTTTGGAATTTTTTTGTTCTGGATTTGAAGGCATAGATGATGACTTGCCATCTTATCCTGAATTGGGTCACTATCAGCAACTCTGATGTGATGGCTAACGGGTCCATTTCACATTTTTTCTATTAACTTTCTGACTTTTTGAGACACAAGAATTTCCTGAAGGTTTTTCTGATAATTTAGTTCATAGGTATAATATTTAAATTAACATCGTGATAAGCTACCACCCCTAGAATCTGGAAAGACAAAATTTCCTTGTCTAGTTGATGGAGAACAGAAATCTCGAATCCTAACCAAAGAGACTAACTGAATGTATTTCTCAGTGAATGGTGACTATTTGTGCTAGCATGCATCATTAACGAGGAACATTAGATGTGCTTAGAAAAAGCCAGATTTGACTGTGACTTTCCCTGCAAAAATGGCAAGAGAGTAGGTAAATGACAGTATTGGATCTGGGTATCTCATAAATTCTTTATTTTTTATATTCCAGTGGTCTTCATAGTGTCTTTTGTAACCACTGGACTTCAGTATTAATTGTAAGGTGGCCCGTTGAATTCCTGTATCTATATATGGATACTTCATTGGATAAAGGATATTCAGTCTTTAATACTTCTTCAGACGCACCAAATATCTTGATATTGAGTGAGGTAGGATCAATTAAAACATTATTATTATGTTTTACTACAGCATGTGTTTGTACTTCATCAAGCATCAAGGGCAACTTCTCCTCTTCCCCCTCCCCCTCCCCATCCTCCTTCTCCTTCTTCTTCCTTAACACTTTCTAGTCAGTTTGCTCTGAGGAAAAAGGATGCTACTCAGATTTTGAATGTCAGAGGGCTGGCAGATCAGCAACAAATACTTCACTATGTCTCAATATGTTCATTTTAAGGACCTTCTTAAGACTAGGGTGAGGGCTCTGTTAATTGCTTAGACAAGTATTGGTGACCAGTTTGTTTCTTAAACTGTATCATAACTTTGATGTTAGGAGATTTAATATATGTGTATCAGCAAGCAGATAAGAGATGAGCAGGCCTTCAAAATAGACCTTCATTAGGGCAAAAGAGCCTCTGAACAAACCTCATACATTGGCTTATATAAAGCAATTTAACAATACAAATTTAAGGATTAAAAATAGTAAAGGGAACTGCTTATATACACAAAACTTAAGGAAGAACTCTGTTTTGGGCTCATCTCAGATATTTGGCCCCTAAGGTATTTAAATCAATCTTAGCATTCTTGTGTATCACAAATAGATAAAATAATACATGAATTATAAAGTGTCTAAGTGTTCAGAACACATATAGTGCAACAGCACTAGAAAAGCAACTCCACTTTGTATTTCTACTCAGGGACACAGTGCCCTGAGCAGGTCTGCATGAGAGATCATCAACCCTTCAAATAGCTGAGGAGTGTGGAAACCTTGAGTAGTCTGAGTAGATGGTATTTGACCAACTCTGTCCTGTCCTTTTCAATGGTGTCCATTTATGACTCTTGAGCTGTCGTTTAGCTTAGTGTTCCCTGCCCCCGCCCCCTTATTTAAGGTTTGCATTTGTTATGTTGCATGTCTGATATTCACCTTAATGTTGTTCTCCCTAAGGTTCTCTATGGCCTTGAGAACCAGTGTCTGATGAATAGTTTGTTTGCCCCTTGTTCATTGTTGCCAACTTGCTTTTTGGCTTGTAACTATAAATAAAGATGCACCTGTCTGAATTTGAATTAATTTAGAGATGCTCATATAATGCTGTACCTTCAACAATGAAAGGATTTGGAGAAATAATCTGAATTACTAGGGGCTCTGAAAATTCCATCAATTTATTTAGCTGACATTATGCGGTAAATTAAAGGCTTCTAAAACATTTCAAAAGAATTTTTTTTTGTAATTGGCATCCACATTTTATAATATTTTCCTAACATAAATGTAGTAACTTGACAATTGGGAATTTTTTGTTCCATATATCAACATTGTACCAGTGACTGGGCAGTGTTTAATATATTTCTTTTTGACCCTTTCTCTAAGTTTTTGATGGCTTTGTTTGATCTGACACTTCGCAGGAGTCCCTAAAACATCGAGACTTGTGTAATTCATATATCACAAGTGACAGTTCCAATGGACAACATATTATGTCTGACTCTCTTAGATCTGCTATAATCTGTGGGCCTGTTGATGAATAGAGAGAGGGGTGCTCTATCCAAAGCTCCATCACTGTCATTCACACCTGGAACCAGCATAGACACTGATTAGAGGAAACCTAAAGTCGGATGAAAATAACAAGTAATTGAATCACAATCTTCAAATAAGCTTTAATCCAGAAGCTGCTGGGCTGCAGAGTGATTGGCTGTAGTTTTCCTCTCCTTGCAGCTTGGAGCCATCTTGCCTTCTCTGAGCAGCTGAGACAAACTTTGCTCCACACGGCCTGAACCCATGCGTCCACTTATGTCTCCTCTGGTGCTTAGAAGAAACATCAAGGTGCCGCATTTCTTCTGGCTCTAATCTGTTCTGAAAGCTATGTTCTTGCCACTGAAGCAAACCAATTAAATTTGTTTTCATCCATTAAAAGAGAAAATGGCATTAGTCTAGGTTGCTAGAGAGTTCTCTGAAAACACAGTCTTACCTTCTTTGGGTTATATAAAGTGCTTCTTAGCTTTCAGCACGCATATGAATTATCTGATGTCTTTTTTCAAAATGCAGATTCTGACTTAGTAGATCTGGGGTGGGGCTTAAGTTCTATATTTCTAACAAGCTGCAGTCCCCAGGCCACACTTTGAAGAGCAAGGTTCTAAAAAGAACTCATTGAAGTGAATGCCTGAAGGTAGTCTGTGCCAGCCCTGAGCTGAACATAGTGAGTAGTCTGGAGTTGTTTACATTCCAGTTAGAAAAAATGTCTACTGTAGCATGTGTCCTGCTTATTTCCATTAATGAGTACTGAACCTCATTATTGATCTGACCAGCATTGAAGAGTCAGACTTCATCCCTGAATGAAAGGCTTCAGCACATTCTGAACCCTGAGCCACAACTGCAAGAAAACCACCCAACAAAGGAGATTAATTTCACCCCCTTCCTTATTGACCCTCCACTTGGGGAGCTAGTATTTTTGGCCCTGAGCCAGCTGATCTCATCTACAACAAATTGAGCTGACAGTTCCTTCCAGCAATAAACGCTGTCTTGGAGCCAAGGCAACATTGATTTAATTTGATTCAAAAAATCTCACTGGCCACAATTTTACAGATTCCTTGGGGGAGAGCCACCCCTCCTGCCAGGGTGCCGTGGCCCTCCTTTTCCTTCTCCATCTTCACTGATGTTGCAGTCCAGTGCGTTTGGAACTGCTGCATAAGAGATGGTAGTGAGGTGGGCGATGGCTAAGGTGAATGGACTTAGACAAAGACAGAAGAAACCAGGATGTGCAGTCAGAGAATAAAGAACAAGGGCTGGTGGGAGCAGAGATAGAACAAACACAGGCAAATAGTCACCTGTGGGTTTGAGAGCATTTGAAACATTTCATACTGTGTATATTTCCCCATGGAGTATAAGAGCTATAGACAGCAGAAACACAAGAACTCCAAAAATGGAGGAGAAAAGGAGCTTTTTTTTATTCTGTGTTTAGTAGAGGTTGCAAAACTAAACTAAAGCCATGGAATCATGTTCTAAGTAGTGGTTATATAAAATATGGAAACGGATTCAGCAACTGGAATGTATGGCTAAGAGGAGGCTGTTGGATGGTGGTACCCACAAACCCAGTGAATTTTTACTGCTTCTAGGCCTGGGATTCATGAATTCCCTGTTTCTAGAAATCCTAGAGTCTCCTGAAACCATACCTGGTATTTTGCATGTACAAGCATTTTTTTTTTTTTCTGAGATAATTTCCTTTTCTTGTTTGTTAGGATATCAAAGTTGTTTGTCATCTAAAAATGGCATGTAGAGAGAAGGAAATTTTGGCTCTACCCTGTGATATCTAGTATATTCTTTTGTGCTTCAAACTTGATCAGAAATTGTTTATAATTAATTAGGGAGAAGATGAAATCCACCTTCTCCAGGAGCAAGATGAACCATCTGGGCTAAGGAATGTTTAAGAGGTGAGGGTAAGAAAGGAACACCTAAAGGAAACTCGGGCCCAGAACAGTTTAAATGATTCACTTACTGTATTCTGGCAGAGCTAGGATGAAAACCTGGTTCTCCTTACTCTTCATCTAGTGTACATTTGCATTCACTTAATGTTCTAATTCAGCCCTCACTCACTCAAAAAGTGCTCTAGCCCAGTTTCCTATTTAACTCTTCGTCTTCCATAAAGACCCTGAGTACTACCTGTCCTTAGCATATACCCTTAGAACCAAAATTACCTAGTGATTTTTAGTTTTCTTCTTACTTTATTTTACAAAACATAGTAAAGGTTAAAATATTGTTCTTTATTTTCAATATCTTTCCCACTTTGCCTTTTAGTCAACACTCCATTCTAATATTTCACTATATCATAAGAATACAGAGGATTATAAATCAGTGCCTGGGTCTTTGTTACATGTATTCTATCCATGTCTGTATATTCTCTAGTCCCATCTGGGTTCATGCAGTTGCATTATGCACTCTGACATCCATGTCATGTCATGTTTATCCAACTGTTTTACTACTAGTCAAAATCAAAAGTTTTTTTCGTCCCCAATTCTCCCAGCAGGACCTTCCCAGCTTAGAGAAAATGAAGCTGTCGGCTATCAGTTTATACATCATCACCAACAATAAACATGCCAGGATCAGAACCTGCATTTTGTTATCTGACCATTGTTGATGGCAGGGGGAAAAAACAGACAGCTTGATTTTCATTAGCTAGACTGACCCCCAGCCCTGGGAGCAGTGGGAAAAATATGCATTTTGACTGCAAGTAAACTGAGGAAACATGACATGGAGTCAGGGAGGGATTGTAGATCTGTCTCGGGGGAGTCATTTTTTAACAGACCGATTTTTGGCATTTGAGGAAAATCTCAACAACTCTCTGGACAGAATTTTTATAACTGTCCATTTGGCAGGGCTGACGTGTGACTTAAAATAGTATTCCTATTTTATTTTATATGCTCTGGCTTTTGTATACAAATGGTCTCATTTCCTGAGGCCTGGAAATGGGGACTTTTCCCCCCTTCTCCCTTGTCTTACTCCACTTTGTCTGTGGCCTCTGACAGAGTGGCTGGCACAATAGGTGTGTAATAAATATCTTCCAAAAGTATGGGAGCTGCCTTTTATTTACCATGTTGTCCAGGAAAACGAGCAGGCTTTAGGTATCAGACAGGTCTAGATCTCAATTTGAAGCGTCACTCAATGATTTAATCTTAATGTTCTCATCTTTATCATGGGTGTAAGACCTTCCTCCTTGAGATGTTAGAGGTAGGTGAATTAACATATGTATAAAATGCTGGTGTGTAACAAGTTCTTGAAATAGGTTAATTCCCTTTTCTATTTTGGTTCCTTCTTTTTGGTATAAATGCTGGGTGTGCTGTAATTAAATATAGAGCAAATTCACTACAACTTTTACATGAATCTTACAACCTTTCTTTTGAATTTTCTGTGTGATAAAGAAGGAAAAATTAGAGCATTGGAATCAGGTAGACAGAAAGCCCATTTTCTTCTTTATGGAGGGCTCAACTAAAACAAGTCTTAATACTGTTCTATTGTGTTTTCACTTAAAGATAGTGCTTGTGGATCTAACATATGGACAGAAGAGCCATGTTAAATAGAACATTGGGAGGTCTCAGGAGGGTGAAAATATGGGGAAAAGGACCAAAGCGCTGGTCAGGAAAGAGAGAAGAGCAAGGCCCAATGGGTGAGGGTTTGTCAAGCAGTATGGACCCTTTGTTGTACTGGGTGGAATGAAACACTACCCCTGCCTATTCACAGTGCCACCTTTTTTTCCTTGTGATCTGGTTGTCATCATGGCTGCCTTCTCTCGGCTGGGATTTTCAAGGTTAAGATTCAAATCTCTCCTTCTCTTCCTCTTTAGAGCCATATTAAAGGCACCAGGAAAGTCTTGTTCCCTCTAGCCTGAAATAAGATGAAAGAACAAAGGAAATTTGATTTCATGGCTGCAAATTGAATTTTCTTTATTGGGCCCATTTTTAAAATCCTGGAGTAGGAGTTTCACCTGGACTTGGGGGCATTTCACTAGGACATGACTTAACTTATTAGGGTAGAGAGTTGGAGTGCCACTTTGCATACTTGGTGTGTGTGTATGTGTAGGCAGAAGATTAAGGAAATACTTTCAATAAAGAAATGTTTGTTAATCATTGCTAGTAGAACAGCAATCTACTCTTAAGGATAGTTTCAATTCATTTCAACAAGTATTTGTTGATTGCCTACTATTTTCAGGACAAGAGCAAAGGGTTTCCTGCTCTCCTGGGTCTGGTATTATGTTTAGGCAGATCCAACTGACCCAGGAAACTGTTTTGTTTTGTTTAAAAAAAAAAAAAACAAGCAGAAATAAAGCACTCAATTGGCCATAATTAGGTGGCTTATAAGTTTCAATAGCTATGGCATGGTGTTAGTCAGAATTGTCAATAATCAGTACTGATCAGAGCAGTCAGAGAGAGGTTCTTGGACGTGGATTTCATACCAGGGTAAACAGGGTACTCCTTACTATGGCTTACAAGATGAAATGGCTCGCTGCTTTTATTTACTCTTCTTTGTCAGGTCATCATGTGCCCTGAGAAGGAATTGCAGTCTTCTCATGTGCCATATTCCTTCATGTCTGTGCATCTTTGCATATGTACTCTGTCTGCCCAGAAGTCTCCTTCCTTTATTTGTTCCTTTGATTATTCATTTACACATAACCTGGTTCAATTCTACTTTCTTTCAGAACACATGATATATGCCACTTCCTCCAGGAACTTTCCTGGAGAGCAGCCCTCTCTGTCCCCCAAATGCCCCTAGCCCGAGTCAAATAGCACTATACATATCACATATATAGTGTGATGAAGACAAATGCTGTGTCTCTGATCAGACTCTCAGCTCCTCAGAATAGTTCCTCTGTGTCCCCTGCCTCTATGGGTTTGCAATCCATAGCCAACTCAAGTAAAGTATTTTTAATGAATGAGTAAGAGATTACCAGGAAAAAAAAGTCATGAACATTTCATTTCTACTTCAGCTGCACTCTCCTAGGAAGAAAATTTATGTGGCAAAGAGTCCCATTTCAGAATCAGAATCCCTAGTGTGTATCTCATTTCTGAAAATTATGCCTTGACTGGCACTGATTCCTGTGCATCCCGAAGAAGAGCCCTGCTAGCACGGGCCACAGGTGACTGCATGCCCTGGATCTCCTGCTGGCAGCTGGCATGGCTCCATGTTGCCTCCAGGAGTGAGAATGGGAGGCCAGCTTCTTCCAGCATGAATGAAGGATCCTGGCAATGCTTACTAAACAAAACTTGGGGTCCGTTTGGAGGCTGACCTCCCTGAGTTGTTCAGCACATGCTCTGCTGGGGGATGGGTGCTGTGTTTAGTGTTCCATTTTCCCTGCAAGAGGTGCAGAGATGTGAGGCCAACCAGAGAGAGGTTAAAGAGATGTGGGAGCCTTACAGCTGGGGATCATTAACAACAATCAAGACCAACATAAAAAGGCAGCAGGACTTCCCTCCCTCTTGGCCTTGGAAGCCATCTGGATAGAAGAAATTTGGTTTAAACTCTGGTAAGGGAACTTTTTAGTACTCTGAGATTATTTTTTTAACTTCTACATAGAAGTCCCTTGAATCCCTAAAATCTGTTTCTCAAAACTCCTTACTAGCAAATCGGCATCCCTTTAGACCAGAGCAGATGGTGACTAACTGCGTAAACTATGCACTTATTACCTTTCTTAGAAATACCTGTAGGCCCAGAGGATCTTTGCACATATTCTGAAAACCATGATCCTATTATAACCAAAACTAGGCAGGATTCTTTGACTGCCACACCAAAATACCCCTACTAAGGCCCATCCTCTGCCACATTTGATTGAAACACAGGTAGCCTCCTGATTCTAGGGTGGTCTAATGGTTTACCAATAAGGCCTAGCTAAGTCAATTGGATTTTTTTCCTTTGAGAACTGGAAGCAGGAACAGAGAGAATTTACAGTCTGTGATGGACCCTTGAGATGAAAGGTCAAGGTTGTATAGAATTAATGCTGGGACTGCTTTCTTAATATCCCATGCATACTGAAGTCTCAAAGGGCGAGCAGTTGATACTTGAGGAAGCAGCTGAGCAAAGGGGATGGATCAAATGTGCAGAAAGAAGTAAAGATGAAATCCCACAGGCCTTAAAAGGATGGAGAAAGTGGTCGCAGTTGCTGCATTCTGGTTTCTAAGTCAAGGTCCAACTCTTATGTGCCTCCTGTCATCAGATGCCCTAATGTCCATGACATCATTGTACCTTTATAACTCTCTATTCACTAGCTTGAGAGTCTTCATTCATAGAAATGGAAAATGTCCCAAATGCATTCTTGTTGGGCTTGGCATGACTGTGGAACTTATATTGCTTTATCTAAATTAAAAAAAAATTTTTTGAATGAAATGGGTCTAAAGGTGGCTGACCCCCAATGCCTTTTCTTACCTTCATAATAATTACTGTAGTTTATGGCCTCTGAAACACACTGATTTTGTCTTAGTTTTCTTTCTCTCTCAGGCATCAGCGGTATGCAGCAGTTTGGGCCTTAATGATACTCAGTATTGCTGTAGTCTCTAATCGTTCTAGACATGTAGTGTTTTTGTTGAAATTGCTTAAACAATAACTAGCAATATGTTTTATGCTTCTCTGACACTCCTCTCATCACTCAGTTATTTGGCACAGTGCAGGCATCCAGCGACTATTTCTTGACCTGGAAAGGCGTTGATGCCGACTCATGTTTTCCTCTTAGATATTGGTGAATGAAGGAAACAACCCTAGTCCCCTGTATAGCTTGTTTTTGAAATGAGTGCTGTAAAACCAAGGATGGAAGCTCAGTTTCACTTCCTGCTTTCATAGCTGATATTCAGAGTGTCAGAGAGGCCAGTTTGATGCTAGAGGTCCAGGGCAAGGCAACATTCTACAGCCTTGAAAAAATTTCCTTTTTCTTTTTCACCCATATAAAGTAGCCTTATCATTTTTTAACCTGGTTCTAAATGAAATGTTCATTTACAACACTCAAGGCCTTGATATTATCATTCTCTGTGTAGAATGCTCTTCTACCTGTGATGCTCATGGCTGAACCCTTCATTTCATTCAGGGGCCTGTTCAAATATCACCCCTCTAAGAGGTCTTACTTGACCATCTTAAGTATAACAGCTCAGCAGTTGTTCTCAATCACTTTTCTCTGCTTTAACTTTCTTTATTGCATAGATCACCTGCTGACCTTAAATTCGATTTTTATGTGTTTATTCCTTGCTTCTCCCACAACATTGTTAAGTCCACAAGTGCAGGGAGTTTGTTTTGCTCTGGGTCATACTTTCAGTGCCTAAAAAATACCAAGGACATGGTTCCAAAATAGATATGTGGAATGAATATATAAATGAATTGTAAAAATTTAAAGACTTCATAAAAATAAAATAGAAATTAAATGTTACCCATATTTCTACTACCCAGAGTGGATAGCATTCTGGAATTTTTTTAAGAAAGAAAAGTAGCATGCTATTTTAATCTGATTTTTTCATCATTAAAATGAAAGCAGGTATCTTTTGATGTTTCAGCAGTTCTCAGTTACGGTGGTGCAGCAAGTGGAAAGTGCTAAAATCCACATTCCGAAGCCCTACCTCAGACCAACTCAATCAGATAATTCAGAGCTAGAGTCAACATTTCTAGCTTTAGAAGTGATTTGGATGCACAGCTGGAGTCATAAATTACTGGTCTACGTAGTTATTTTAACTGCACAGAATGGAAAGGGTTTTTTGCTTTTCTTTTTGCAAAGCTGGACCTTTATGGGAATCACAACCTATGACCAATATACCAACTACTAATTTGGATTTTTAATGTGGTAATATTAACAAATACTTTTATAGCACTTACTATTGATTTACTATACACATATACATATCTACATCTGCATCTATATATATATATATATGTGTGTACACACACACACACACACACACACATATTTCTCTGATTCTCACAGGAACTGTGAGTTTGGCACATTGCTATCACCATTGTACAGATGAAAAAATTGAGGTACAAAGAAGTTGAGTAACTTACCCAATGTAGAGGTCACAGCCATATAGGTAGTAAGAAACAAAATTGGGATTTGAACCCAAGGAATATGATTCCAGGGTCTATTCTTCTAACCTTGACACTATATAACCCTCCCATGTACTCTAATATATATATATATATATATATATATATATATATATATATATATATATATATATAAATAATATGTGTGTGTATGTGTGTGTGTGTGTGTGTGTATAATTTAATAATTTACATTGACTTAACTCTAGTTTGAGAATGACTTTTACTGAGGAAGGCAGCATGATATAGTGGAGACTGTCACTTTTGGAGGCATTTAGCCATTATCTGCTAAATGGTTAACTGACCTTTGGTAAATTGTTTAAGTTCCCTAGTTTAGCCATATCTGAAAAATGGGAACAGAAACAACAATTGATCACCTGTAGAGAGAATGCACATGATACATCTGTTGCAGTGCCTGGCACAGGTAGCTCCCGAATACGTGATTATTTTAGTGGCGTTGTTTCACTTAATCCTTGAAGACATACTGGAAAGTACACAGGAGGACTCTTGAAAGGGTAAGCTGTGCTGGGCTCAGTGTGTCATGTTTCACCTACACTCATCTCTTTCTAACTGTAGAGGTCGGATTCTGCTTTGGCACATAATTTGATAGGTGAATTTTCTATTACATCATGGAACAAATGTCTAAAGTCTTTTTTCCCCTTTCTCTCTGTAAGTTATAGAGAAAAAAGCACATGGGAATCGAATGGGGGTAGGAAGATAGGTGGCATATCTGCCTTTTCCGGTTGTCTTTATTCTATTTTACTAGTGAGTGATTTAATTTTACTTGCAGAATAACAGAGATGTTAATTGTCATGTCAGAGCTTTTACATGACAAGATACAGTTAGTTATTGAATAGATAAGGATAATTTCAATGCAGTACAGTTATGGTTGAGGTAGCACAAGTGAACGGTGACATTTTTTATTTAACTCCCTATTACATTAAAAAATCAAGTCCTTCTGCCTTTTCTTAAGAAATTATCAGCCATCAGTCTTTTGAACTGTGAGGCTCATGAGTTAAATGTGTCTCCAGAACATGTCTGAACAATCACGTTATAAAGTGTCCCCTATCTACAAGGTTGCCAACTGAGTCTACTTTTGCTGAGGATGCTTAAAACCTAACAAGTGAAAGGTAGGTGAGAGAAGTGAGTGGGCACAAAATTGGAAGGGAAGATTGGAAAAGGAATCTTCTGCTGAGTGGGAAAGGCAACGGGAAGGGTGAGACAGGAATTAGAAAACTGTGAGGCTATGACAGTGTATAAAATGGTAGTTTTGTTTGTCCCCTAAGATTCAGAGCTTAGACACTCCTTGACATGGTCAAAGTTTTGAGTGCAGTTTAGTCACACGTCTCTAAAACTTTTTCTATGTTGTCTTTATTTCCTTACCTCTCAACACACTCTGTTTGGGTTTCTATTATTGAATCAGTTCAGCTCTTAGAATGAGAATGGCAAACAATAACCTAAATGCACTTTTGGTTTTTATTTTTTTTGTGACCCCTCAGGATTTTTTGACATTGTTTTGACTCTCTCCTAAATGAACAAACAGCTTCTTCTCTTGCTTATCACATCACATTTTCTAGTTTTTCTTCTATGAATCTGGCTACTTTTACTCAATTGCTCATTCTGTTCTCCCTAATCTTTAACTGTTTGAGAGTTTCAATGCTCTGTTCTTTTCCCTCTTCTCTTGGAAGGCCATGTTTTTTTTTTCCCCCAGGAAATTATGTTTATATCCATGGCTTTGAGTATGTTCTGCATTATACAATCACTATAGTGATGACTTATAATTTTATCTCTCTAGCACAGATGTCCCTTCAAACTCATGTGAGATGTTCTCCCACCTTATCCCCTTGTTTCATGAGCAAATACAATCTCTCAAAACTGAACTCATTATCCAACCCACCCCAAGCAAAATCTTCCACTTTTATCTATAGTGACCTTGCATTGTCTCTTATCTCCCATCTCCAATTATTCACCAGATTCTATTGGTCTTACCTCCTAAATTCCTCTTGGCTTTGTCTAATGACACTACAGTGTCATTGTCCTAGATGAAGCTACCATGATCTCTTTCCCTTGAACACATGGCCTCGTAACTGATGTTCCCACATATTTTTATAGATCTAATAAATAGATTTTTTTCCATCTGTGTTTTTTTCAAGCCCCAGGTGATAGGGAATCTCCCTTTTCTACCAGCCTGACTATCTCTCTTGCCTACTCTCTGAGTCCAATACCTGATAGCGCTCATGTTCTCCATTTCCCTTCACAGGCTAACTAATTAATTCTTTTACTTCCTAAAAGAAGCATTTGCCAACCTTCCAGGTCCTTCTGCTATATGCTCCTATTGTACTCTACCATCCCCTTTAATCAACACATTACCAATTGTAACTAAATAGTTAACTGAGGAAATAGTTATCTCTTTACCATCTAAATAAAAGTAATATCCATGAAGGTGAAGGTCCTATATCTACTGTTCTCTGAATTCATCTCAATGTCTAGTACAGTTCTTTACACCTAGAAGGCACTCAGTAAATATTGGTTGAAAGAATAAAAGAGAAAATATGGAGTATTCCTTTGGGGAATGTAGAAAATTAAGGAAAGGATCTGGATAAAAAAATATTCCATTACTAAATCTGGGAAGGATAGTTTAAAGTTCTTTCTCTAAACTTATAAATCTATTATTTTCTTTTAGTCAAATTATTTTCTACTTGGTAAAATAGGTGAGCCAATGGGATACTTTTTCTTCTACAAAACTTCAATCAGTTGAGGGCAGTCATGCTATATTTATGCTGAATATATGCCCAGTTATATAAATATTCTTTGCTTCTATGGAAGACTATCTTATTTTTTCTTTTCTTTTGTTAAAAAAGTAAGAAACTTGAAAGATATTATATTCCTGATTGCTGAAGCATGTTTCTGATTTAAACCATCATTTCTTTTTGAATTTAATTTAATGATATATTGAAGATGGTTGAAGGGTATAAAGTTCTATGGTGGTTTCAGTGTGAGCACACCTAAATAATTAGTGAGGAGTATAAATACTTTCTTTAAATAAACTGCTATCTTTTTAGCACTTGAGGGAGATTTCATCTTGTTCTTTCCTTGCTTAAAAAAGAAGTGATATGGCTGTTGTAACTCAAGGGCCTTTACTCAATTCATAGGCAGTGTTGACACTGGAAACCATTGCAGGAAGGGGAAAAGAAGGCAAAATTCTCACCCCTAATGAAACTGTCACAAAATCACATTTTCACATATTTGAGAAAAAAAGAAGAAAGTACAATGCTATTCTATTCATTTCTAACAGAGATTTTCAACAGCTAAATACAGGTGGCAAATGAATCGTATTATACAACTATTTTATAAAACATCTCCAATAATTATCACTGGAAGTCTTTTGTGTGGAACAATATTTGGGGAAAGAACAAATGAGAAATGGTAATAAATGGAGAGTTGCCAGGATGAAGACTTATTGGCAGACTGTTCAAAAGGTAAGAAAGGAAAGAAACAAGTTTCTGTGGAAAAAGCAGGAGAGGAAAGTGGTTTGAAGATATTAGTAAGAGTGAAAGGATGTGGAGTAGACGGCTGCAGGTCCATGGAGGATTGAAAACCAGAAGTGGAATTTTGAATTGGATGTACATATAAGAGGAATTGATTGAGGATAAAGGAGTGGGATATAGTATTTCAGATTCATAAATGTGAGGAAATGGATAGGGCCATTGTCCACAGGCATTGATGAGCTGACCCAAGTAAAGGCATGATCTCATCATGGTATGGAATTGAGAAGGCATGGAGTATTGCATCAGCCTCTGATGTGGTCCTTTTCTTTTCTGTTTTTGTTGTTGTTTGTTTGTTTGTTTGTTTGTTTTCTGAGCCACTGGCAAGATCTCCCTTAAGAATATGCTTCATTAGCTTCCAATGCCCGATCCGATGCTATTCCTGTTTCTAATTTTTATTATTAAATTTATAGGAAGAAAAATTTGTCTGATGCTTAAAAGATATCCCTAAATTGTAAGAGCCATATATGTAGATTTGGAAATGCTTAAATTTGTTTATTCATCCAAGTATATAGTCTGCTTATGTCTTCAAGCTTTGAACACTTTTCAAGTTGCAGAAGGTTCTATGATATTGAGCGGTCGCTATTGAAACAATGATGACAAGTACGTTTTGACTCAAAATAAGGAAGACCTGTCCAAAGCAATGAACTATGACTTGAGAAGGGCTAAACTCCTCACAGTTAGAAGTGTTTGAACCCAGGCAAGAGCAGTTTGACTGGAATGTGGTAATAAGATGTAAATCAGAAAGCCTCGACTAAGCCGTGTATGTGTGGCTTGTTAACTGGTGGCCCACAGGCAGGCCGAGGTCTTTAGAAAGGCTTTGTCTGTCCATTTTGGGTTTTATAACTTTTTAAAACTAGTTGCCAATACTTAAAAGTTGAGAATATTCACGAGAGCCAGATTTCCAGCTTTTCTTGAAAAACTAGATCTGGCAATGGGGTACTAACCTTAAAAAGGCAGCCAGAAGAAAGTAGCTATTGTCCCTTGAGATGACACATAGAATCCAATCTCCTGCTTGCCTCAGAACAACTCCATTCACTTCTTGCAATCTCATTATTTCCTTGTTCTGTGTAAGCATTGTGTTTTTCACCTGGTTTGTATGTTTTCCTATCCTGAGATTTTCTGAATCTATGAAAATTTCAGCATTATCTTTTTTATTTTAAATATTATATATTTTAGTGTGGTATGATTAGTTAGTACCCATGGTAAAACTATTCCATATTTGCAACAGCAGCAAGAAGATCCGAGGGAGGTATAAGAGTTTATACTGAGCAGAAACCATTAAGATTCTGTAATGATTTTTAGTTATGTGGAAGATATTTCTCTTTTTTTTAAAAAAAAATCTTATTGATAACCACACAGCTGGTTGTATCAACCCACTGTATTGCTTATAAAAATCACTATTTTATAAAATACTATTATTTCTTAATAAGTAAATATATGCTTTTCTTCATAAGACATGGTGCTTGAAATTATAAGACAGCGATGAATCACTATCATAAATCTTATGAATCTTCCAGGAAAGTTTTAAATCAGACTGTAGTGATTTCTGCAGAATATATGCAGATTCTGGATATTCGTGTTATATATGCACCTATAAATAACAGCAAAAAGAACCAAAATATATATTTTGTTTGGGGATTTGATGTACTGTAATACCTAAAAATGTAACCAAGGAATCAGAAATGTTTGAATCTTTTAAAATTTTACCATGCATCTCATTAGCAAAAACAGGTTCAAAATTTATCAGTATTATATAATTCTGGTGCTTAAGTCCTTAGAAATAAAATTGCCAGATTTATATAGGTTTGAAATTGAATCAGATTCTAGAGTTCATCGTAGGTAGTCTTAGGCAAGCAGGAGATGAAAGAAGAAGAAACGTGTTTCTCTTTTTTTTCTTAAAGCTTTGAAGTATGTTACATTTTTTATTGTAAGAAATATACCTTTAAAACGCCTCTGTTCAGCTTATGCTAATTACTTTATCTAGAGTTTGTAAGTGTTCATATATATATATATATATATATATATGTAATATAGATTTTGTGTATATGTATTTTGATCTGGTGACATTTCACCATTAAAGAGAAGAAAAAATCAAAAGAGTTTTTAAGCACTTTTTTTAAAAGACAGTGTGTTATATACATATCACTTATAAATAAGCCTGGAAATAGCCATAAGATATATGTGGCAGACAGTTGAGTAAATGTGGTCAGTATTAAGAGTTCCACAATTGACTCAAGTGGATAAAATTGATTTTTTAAACCTATAACTCATTATGAGTATGCATTTAACCTAACCAAACTTACACAATGGCGTTTGCATTCTTGTTTTGCTTGGATTTTCTGTTTATTGTCTAGCAAATGCTTACAAATGGGGAAGTGGAACTCTTTTTAGACAATATATGTGAAATCCATAAAGACACTTTTTAAATAGCAGAAGAAACCTTTATTTTTCTATTTTAAATTTCAGACTAACTTGTCTTTGTAAATGGTGATATATAATGCATTTTGGAGTTGCCCTGCTATTTTTTTATGACTGCTTAGGAGAACTGTATCATTTTATGAAATGGGGAAGGTGAAGGAGAGTTCTAGAGCCTCCCTATATTTGTCACAGTGAAAATTTGGTAGTTTATTGCCTTTCCTTTTCCATTCATGTTGATTTGTCATTTTCTTGATTTTTAGTTTCCTAATCAAGGTAGCTCTTGTCTGAGGGCTGGTCTTTATAGGGGCTGTAGCAGAATGTTGCCTGTTGCAGTCACTACTTTTTAACATAGTTTCTCAATGACTGCGAAATAACCAAGATAGTATTTTTAAGAACTCTGGCCAGAAGCACTTTACAAAATCACAGAAAGCTGGAGCTTGAGGGGACCTCTAGACACACTTGGTTCAGCATCCACAAACTGGTAGGCCACCACCCCTCACCTCAGCATTGTTTAGTTTGACTGGCAAAGTGGTTTTTGCTTGTTTGTTTGTCTGTTTTTAGTCTAAATCTCTTCAAATTAGGTGTTGCTATAGACTCCAGTATTCCCTAGTTTCTCACAACTATCTACCTGACACATTTACGCTACCTACCTAGCCTATTGAGGTAGTTATGTTTATAACTTCTAATCTATTGAGTTAAACCATATGAAATTGTAATTTGCTTTTGATTTAAAAGATGGTTGAATATTAGAAACTCTAAGTAGTTAAATCTTATTTCACAGATAAAGAAGTAGAGTTCTAAATAATGAGTACTTGTTTAAACTAACAGAACTCCTCACATCTTAAAACAGGTATATTTTTTTCAGGGATTTCTCAATAAGGGATAATTTTTCTAGATTGACAGATGTTGCCTATTAAAATGCATTTATGCATTGATTTATAATTTTGAAGCCTTATCGCTAAGCATATCTATATGTGAGAAATTTATTCCACTTCTGTACCAAGAGTAGGATTCGATAGGTAGGAAGATGACAATGAAAGGAAGTGAACACCAATGTCCCATAGGAATAAAAAGGGTATCACTGAAGAGAGGGTAATGGCACACATGGAGAGAGTGGGGCAATGTGCAGGAATAAAGGAAATGCAGCCGGCAATTCTTGGGAGTAGAGTAGAATTTTCCTGAAATGCTGCTGCCTCTGTAGATGAACCACTCGTTTTATTTGTATTAATTGTCATCAGAATCAATATACTCTAAGTGGTGTAAGTGAGTTTTAACATTCTTTCATTTAATAGATTCCTAGTGTGACCCACATTTAATGATCAGCCTAAAATTGGAAATAGATATTTACTGCGAGACTCTAAGTTATGAGTTCATTTTGTAATTGAGTTGGGACAAAGATATGATTACAGTTTGTTCATTATACGCAGTATGGCTTAAATAATGCCTTTGAAATGCATGCATGTAGATGAAACTGCATCTGTGTGTCTAAGGAAAAAAATCCTGTCCTTTTTATTTCAGAGTATTGGGAAAGTGGGTTTTGAGACTGATTTTGGCAGTTACTAAAAATAAAGAGTTACAATATTGTATTGTATTCCAAAAATTAGAACAGAGTCGCCTAATTACAAGTGGCTGGTTTTTTAGTTTTATATTTCTATGATTGTTATGAGATCAATAGGGATTATTTTCTGATTTTTCTGTTTCTAAACATGCCAAGAAAACAACAGCCTTAACCTAGTATGCTAACATTAATAAATAATAATTATGTTCTCATAATTATTTAATTATAATAAAATTGTATAGGATCCTCAAGAGTTTGCACAGCACTTATAGCTACTTTGTCTCCTAAGATTCCTATGACGACCCCACACAGTGAGCATTAGTATTATTCCCATTTCTCAGATGGGGAAATTGAGTTTTGGCAAGAGAAAGTGTCCTGCCATGAAGTGGCAGAGGTGAATCAGAGTCTGGAGTGCCAATGTGCTTTTCCCTTTTCATTGATGGAGAGAGGTGAGGGCAAAGAATCTCCCACACTCAGACTCTTTAGAGCACCAACCAGTTTGGACACCAACAGAGAAACTCCTGGCAAAGTCAGAGATGGTACTCAGGCTTCAAACAACAGAGGCCTCTAACCACCTACACACTTGAATTTGCTGCAGAGGAAAGGCTACTGTACTCTGTCTTCGTGGCAGATCAGAACTTTTATTGTCATGTTCTCCTTCTGCTTAAAAGGGTCATGGCTCTATGCCTTTCATTATCTAGGGAAATATCACATTATTAACCAGGGGCACTGAGGGATGTATATGAGAACTAGTGGCACAAATGTATATAGATGATATTTCCCAGTGGTCTGCTGGAGAGAGCCTATTCGAATGTATTGCAGAATTTCAAGGCACATTAACAGAGAAATGCTATTCACTGTATCCTTCCTGTCCAAAAAGGAGTAAAAATGTGTAGGGAAAAAAGTTCAATTTCTATTTCTCTGTAGCCATAAAATGATTTTTTTTATTTTGATAAAGAATATCAGTCTTTGCAATTGAAAAAAATTCTGTTAGAATTATTGAAATGATTATACCTGTTGGACAATTATATGAAGATAGTTCATTTAAAAACAGATCTTCTGGTGTTAATCTCAACAGAGAATTTTCTACCTCCCTGTTGCCAGGAGGAGGGCATCTCTGTGACTGGGGGTAGGCTGCTGAGGGCTAAAAACTGCTTCTTCATATAATATGTTCATCATTTGCTGAAAGAGTGAAAGAACTGAGAAGGCTGTATTAGGGTAGAAGGATTATGGAAGGTAGTTTCCAAAGGATTTTGTAAGGAAGCTATGCTAACTAAATAAAGGAAATGCGTTTTATAATACCAATGGATAACAAAAATATTAGATGCTACAGTTGCATTATCAGTTTTATAAATATTTCTACCAACATTTAATTTGGGTGGAAACAAGAGAGACTAACATTTCAATTATATATGTGTATATATACACACACACACACACACATATACACACATATGTATGCATGCATGTATGTATGTATGTATGTGTATACACACACACACACATATTATAAATTGGGGTTTGGATGTATTACCACGTGTCCAGCCTGGCTCATTTATTTTGTTCTAAACAGCAATAAGTGAGTATAATGACCTTATAAAGAAAAATACACCCCAAGTAGATTTTTTCAGAGTATTAGTGGTTGTGAGCATATCCCATACTTTTTGTTTGTTTCTGGAATTATATTTCAATTTTGGTCCAGATGAAGGGAGCAGTCACAAAGAAACAACTGTCAGTTTTTTTTTCTTTTTCTCTCTCTAGTCATCTTTTCTCTGCTCCTTGATAAGAATGAAATGACCTTGCCAAGTGCATTAAAATTTTTGGTACTGATGTACAGTGTGAGTGATGCATTTTGTCTGTCACAAACCAATATTTTTTGAGTCTTCTGTGTTTTAGGTGCAATTCAGGTTGTAATAGAGAGAGACTTGACCCTCAAGGAAGTTGCAATCTAAAGGCAATTTGTACTTCAGTGGTGAAATGTTCTGCCAGGTGAAGTGATGCTTGCTCCTTTACGTGGAGAGATTGTCTTTTGCCTTGGCCCTTACTGTTAGTTTTAGAGAACAGTTTGGAGAAGAAAAAGTCTTCAGAATAGTTTTATAATTTAATATATCCATTTAACTTGTCAAAGAGCAGAATTTTTTACTTTTGTTGTCTTCATGTGGAAGAAATGTGTTTGCATTCAGAAAGCTGACCATTTACCAAATTCTGCCACAGCCACTAATTTAGCAATAAAAAGAAACCCAGGAATTTTTAGTACAAGGTATTATAACAAGAGGGGTAACCTAGAGAGAGACAACTTTTTGTTGCCCTGTTAGACATAAGTTCTCTATAGTATTTCATTCCATAGTGCCAGAGGTCTGACCTTAGAGGACTTGACAAGGTGAGGAGACAAGATTTGTCATTTTCGTCTCTCACGGAGTTCTGATGTTTCTGTCCAAGGTCTAACTTTCGATGATTTCATGGCTCCCCTATGCCCTCAAAGACCTCATCATGCTTGTACAAATTCAAAGAGTGTCTAGCTCATTTTTCAATGGCACTTTTGAGTGACAGCTTGTTTGAGAGTATTACTTGTGTCCAGGAAACAAATAATTAGCCAAGAGAAGCTCTCAACCATCATTTCATTTTCTCTATTTCATTTAAAAAAAACTAGTTTTAAAATTTTGCGATCTTTTTAAAAATATTTCCAGTTACAAATAGTTCATCTCAAATAGATTTTTAATATGCTGTCATCAGTCTATGACATTTTGACTTATAAAGTACAACTCTTACATTGTACATGGGTGACATAGATTCTGATAGATTCTGATATTGTATTTGGGGCAGTAAGAAGGAAGTCTTAGAATTGCTTTATACATTTCATAATACCAATTAATAATTATTTAATATAGGTGTTTTAGCTTGGATCATAGTTCTAGACTATTCCTTCTCCGAATATTAAAATGCAGTAGCTTTTTTTTTTTACTAAGAAAGTGTGAGTACAAGTGCAGTCAAAAATATGCCACTTTGCATGTGTGTGTATTCTGTAATAAGCTACTGTTCTCAAATATAAGCTGGTGCTGTGAAGTATTAAGATAGCTCCCATACCCTATATACTTATCCAGTGAAAGAAACCATGGCACTCATTTTGTAGAGATGTGTTTGTTTAGCTACTGGAGGTTATCCCAGTGGCAAGTTCATCCTTATTTGATAATAATGAAACATAAGTTTTATGTGTTTGCTTGAGTAAGATTGCCATCTGGTAAATAATATGTTTTGTGAGTGTTTATAACAATCATGGTTTAAGCCAAAATTGACTTATCATGATTGCTGCAAATAACACTTGAGTGTCCTAACTGGTTTGATTTTTTTCCTTTGTTGAACTGAGAAAATGTATTTTATGAAGCTTCCTGCATTTATTTTTAAAGTATTTTGTGGGTTTTAAAGCTTGAGTTTTCAAAAGCAATAATTACAGCTGATTACTATCTCCATACAGTACTTCTGCTCTAAAGGAGAAAAAAAAAAGATTGTTTATATAGCATCATAAGTATTGTTTTATATATGTGTATGTGTGTGTGTATGTGTGTGTGTGTATAAAATTTGATTTTGTCTTCAACAAGTTTGAAGTTTATTCCTTTGTGAATTGAAGAACCCTAAACATTTTCACCTTGGTAAAATAGCATATTAAGAAAGTGTGGCTAATAGATTAGCCAGGAGTGCCTTAGTGTATTATTTCTCAGGCAACAATAGCATTAGCAGCAATTGTAAAAATGGTCTCTAATCCATTATCTCTCCTTAAAAAAGCAGAAACTATGATGGAATTTTTTTTTCTCTCAGCCTAAGTAAAATTGAGATTGTCTCTTTTCCATGTCACATATAAAAACAGCTTTTATAGTTGCCATGAGATTAAGTTTCAACATATCAGTTCAATTTGAAGACTTTAGTGAGATTCAAAGACTTGTTCTTGAAAATGTCAATTAAAATTTTTAACTAGTTGCTTTGCATATCAAAAGGAATAGAAAGAAATGAGTATTTAGACTAGAAATTTTAGATGATTCTAGAAAGGAGATCTATAGTTGGTTAGCAATATTTGGTTGGAAGGCCAGAAGTTTGATTCTTCATGCCCATCAATTATTTTCTCTCTCTTCCAAGGTCAAGGGTATGGCACTTTGCTATAGTTAACTCTTGCTTTTGGGTGGTGTGATCTGAAAGGGAACAGGAGAGGATGAGAGTATAATGGGATCAACACAAAGCTGTGTTCTGCTCTTTGAAATGTTCTTTTTATTTTTGCTTATATTTTAGGAAACTCTATAAAATCTTCATTAGAATGGCCTTAATTTATATATACAGCATTTGTAGATAGTTTCCTTAATTCTATCTTCATTTCCCCTATAAATTTATATTCTTTCTTTTAAGACGTTCATTTCCACTTGCAGTTTCGACTTAACATGTATATAACTCCAAATATACATTATTGCCCCTCAGCTTCAGATAGCCATACACTCACCAGCACTCCCAATAACTGATCAATAGCTCCTCATTATTATCTCTCTTCTTGCTCTTTCCACATTCATGACTTCATACATACCTATGACTGTGGATATCCTGCCTCTAAAATATGACTTCAAAATCCACATTTCTAGTATAAAGAGATCACCTTCTTACAGAAAATATGTTTCTTGTCTTGTTTTGTATATTTTAAGGGAAAAGATAACCTCTAACCCGAAGCTAAAGCCAGAAGTGGTTGTCACCTGAGATTCCCTCTGTCACTTGATCCTCTGTAGCTGTTAGGTAACCATGGCCTGCTTTTAAGTAGCTCTCAAGACTATTTCCTCTCACATCCTATCACTTCGGACTTCATAATATCTTGCCTGATTATGGTAGATGCTTCATAACCAGCTTCATCTTGCCAGATAGCATTTTTAATACCATCCTCCAAAACCCTGCTAAAATTATCTGAAAATGCCCTTCACTGTCTGCTATCCATGACATTCTTGTTCATTTTCCTATCCATGGAGATTAACACAGTGATTGGTACATAATAATTTTCACTTCATAGTGTTGTGTTAAGGATTAAATTAGATTATTGATATAATACATAAACGTTAGGCATTATTTATCATTATTGTCATCATTGTTGCATTTATAACAAAAGGGTTAAGTAATATCTATAAAGCGGCTGGTCATTTTCAGGATGAAGTTCAGGTTCCTACCATAGCACAAAAGAAACCCTGTGATCTGGCTCTGCCAGCACTCTAACATTATTTCATGCTATCTTCTTAAACCTGTCTGAGTTCCAGAATTTCTGAACCTCTAGCACCTTGGAAAATGGGTCATGGTCTCTTTTACCTTCATAACTTTGTAAATGCTACTTCATCAGCATGAAATGTTCTCCCTTGCATGCTTCTCTGCTTAGCTTATAGTTACACAGCCTTTGAGCCTCAACCTAGCTGGCCCCTTCCTCTTACACTGGGTTAGGTATCTGGCCTCTGTGCCTTAAGACGTCTTGGGCAAAGCCCAAACACAACAGTTATAACATTGATACAGTAATTTTGCTTATTTGCCTGTCCTATCTGCTCATGAACTTCTTTCTGGTAGTGACTTTTCATCTACATCTTCCTACTACCTGGGACAGTTGCTGGCACAAAGCAGCTATTCAATGAATTGATGTATTTTTCCACCATGAAGTTTTATTTGTTGCTATTTGTTCTCCATTTTCCCCCTCTTTTCTTAGCTTGATTTAATTAATATGTCAGTGAAGTCTTTAATGACCTATTCAAACAATCTCTCTTTCCCATTACACAGTGCACAGCTAATGTCATACCACGTGGAGAAGCATGGGCTTTGAGTGGGGTGGTGCTACATTAGAACTGTGAGACTTAGGGTGGATTGCCCCAGTTCTCTGTGCCTTGATTTCTCCCTTTATATATTGTGATATTAATACCAACCTCACAAAGTTACACGAACAATTACAGGTGAAGATACAGGAAGAAATACATCTAAAGAGCCTAACACTCTTGGTGGTTGCAAATATTTCTACCCTGATAATAGCATTCAAGTCCTAAATGATTTTCATCTTTGGTGGGATGATAATTATCTTATTAAGAAAGTAGAATAATAAAATTCATCCAAGAAATGAATACTTACTTTCTGTAGGAATAATGCCACATCATTGGAAAAATTAGAAAATCGTTATAGTATATAATCATTTTTGAGAACTTTTGTCTCTAGCCCTCCTAGCAATCTTGCCAGGTATGTCTTATTTATGCTGTTTCACAGAAGAAATTGGTGTTCATAGAGGTTAAAAAATTATTGATCAGCATCAATATTTTTAAAACTATTAATATTCTTTGACTCAACAATTCCACTTATGAGACTCTATCCTAAAGAACCAAAATCAGAAGTTCACACAAAGCTGTACATGGATTTGAATCCTGACTGTGGGCTTATTTATAATTATACAACATTAGAAAAAAAAGCCTATATTTTAGTATGGGACATTCATAAAAGTAAAGACTTGAATCCTATTCATTAACACTCACACCCTAGTATGTTTGCTTTAAATTTTTAAAAATTAAATATTATGTTTTTCTAAAGATTTCCTCATTTGTATTTTTAAAAACTGAAGGTCAAAGTTGTAATACTCCCCCCCCCCCTTATCTGGTCTTTCCAATTCTTTGTATCATTTGATATCTATTGATCTGATATTTTTTCCAGAGGTATATAAGGATTTCTGCTAGTTTTTTTTTTGTTGGAAATTTTAGGCAAATTTGAACCAGAAGTGTGAATTTCAGCACAAGAAAAGCCATTATTAGGAGAGGGAGTCACTTATAGTATTCCAAAATAAACCTATCATTTCTGCAGAACCGAACAGTTTACTTAGCCAACGAGGATATAAATATTTGCATATCTGATAGAGTAATGCCAGCTCTAGATTTAACACGCAGAGCACAGCTGCTGTCGACTGATGATTTTACTTCTGCAAACTCAAATATTAACTAAATCAAATGATAGATTTTTAGCTTCTGTTGATAGAAGTTTTACAAAGTGGCTTGAATACCTGAGATAAAAGGCATTCATGTTATTTCAAGGTAAATGTAATTGTTTATAAAACTGCCCCAAATAGTGTATTTAAAATGTTTTATGTTTGAGGAAAATGCATATGAAAAGACAGTATTAGGAAAGTGATATAATAAACTGTGTTTTTAAACCACCTAGTTTAACATAAAAATAAATCCTTTCTACTCAATCCAAAAGGCTGTTCAGGATTTATTATTAGAAAATGTTAACTTTTCTTATTTCTTCCATTTTTCTGTAGATTCAATACATCTAACATGTGTTAAACTCTTTGATCTATAGCAAATCGAGTATTCTTTATGTTAACAGGAGATTTTAAAAACTGATTTTTTCAACTTTTTAAGATGATTGATTTTGACATAATCTATAAAAAATCCATCCTTTTGCCTGCTTGGTTATCACAACCACAAAATAAAAGCACACTGAAAAAGCCTGAGGTGAGGTCATCCTCACAAAGATCTGGAAAGGGGAGCGCTCAGGCCAGGCGTGCTATACTTGGGCATTCAGACAGCTGATTAAAAAGCAATTTCTGCCATGCTGCCTTCACACTCATAACCATTCCACGTGAAAGCTGTCCAAGAAAAAATGTTCTATGGTAAAAAGTTGGATCAATTTTACATTTTTAAAAAACGGGACACAACAATACACATATGAATAGTGAACATATAGTGAATCCAGTGCAAGGAATGTTCTCTGTTGGTGTCAAGCTGCTGAGTTAAAAGCCTGTGTTTTGCCTCATTGATCTTGGGCATTACTTAATTCTTTGTACTTTATTTGATTTTTTAAAAATATGGGGAAATTATCTTTCCCTACTTATAAAACTGACCAAGGATGTACTACTGTCTTAGAAAAATATTTTTTAATATTTTCTTAAAATGCAATTAAATAAATACAAGATGTTTTTTAATAACATGAATATATAGCATTATAATAAACCATTTGATATTAGCTTTCAGAGAAGAAAGTCATATAGAGAAAATTTGTACTTAAAGTTTGCCCTTTAAAGTAGAACACCAATCTTTGTCTGAACCAAAAATAAAGGTCCACGTGGAGTTGGCTTAAGGTTGTCAGACAGGATGAGAAGGTTTTAATCTTGTCTTGGTCCCCTATCTCCTTTGGGAAGTTCTTTAAACTCTGTGTCCCATGTTCTGTCCTGTAAAATTTGAGCTTTGGTTGGATGATATTGAAAATAGTTTTAAAATTCTATCTGTAGCATAAGTCATAATTTATTTACCTTTAGAGGTATCTTATTTGACATTTCTTTAGATCATAAAAGCTGATTAAAAATTTTAAGGGACATAGTACAGTAAACTTGGTCTAATTGAATACACTTAAAAAAAAAAAGTATGTATGTCAGAGTGGGTGAATGCGAAGGGCCAGTAAAAAAGTAAAAGAATTCTAAAAAAAAAAAAAAAAGAAAAGAAAAAACACACACAAACACACACATTATCTGTATAGGCAAAACTCTCATAATTCTGGTGGAAACTGTAAAACCCACTCTGGAAAACTTGTGGGAATGTCAAAACATTTGTTTCGATGAGCACTGATGGTTAAAAATGTAAGAGTGACAATGTAAAAAAGTTGACTTATTGAAACTAACCCTAAATAAAGGAGAATGGATGGGAGCTTTCAACACCAAATCTTGGTGAAGGTGTGAAGCAATTGAAACTCTCATACAAGGACTGGCGTTTCTTCTGAAGTTAAACCTAGACTTGCTCTGTGACCCAGCGACAACACTCCTGAATATTTACCCAAAAGAAATGAAAGCATATATCTATTGTAAAATATTTGTGTAGTAAAGTTTATTGCAGCTTTATGCATAATAGCCCCAAACTGAAGCTATTCAAATACCTGAGAACAAAATAGGTAATTGTGGTGTATTTATACAATGAAATACTAACCAACAATCTAAAGACATACTGATACATTCATTACCATGGATGAAACTCAAAAACATCATGTTGAGTGAAAAAAGCCAGACATGATAACTTATATTCTGTTACATGAAGCTGAAGACAGGCAAAACTACAGGTAGATGGTGATTGATTTGGAAGGAGACAGCAGAGAACATTCTTGGGTGATAGAAATGATCTATAACTTAATTGGGGTAGTGGGTCTATGGATGTGTAACGTTTATTAAAATAAATCAAATTGTATTCTTAAGACTTGTGTACTTAACCATATGTAAATTTTACTTCAATAAAAGAAAGAGGTGGGGTAGGTAGAGGCTTTTATGGTAAGTAGAAAAGTTAACAATGGAAGAATTAAGGACCTACCTTATAGAAAACAATAGGATATTAGTGGTTTATGGTCAGGAAAGTAGATATTATTTACAGCAATGATTGGAAGAGATGAATTCACTTAGGTTTTAAGTGAAGAGTGTTCTAAGTTTAGACACAGAGGCAGTTTGTAGTTATTTCACTCTGCCCTTCAAGGTGATAAAAAAACAGTAAAAGAAAAGTTTCCCTTCTCATAGTAAAGTATTCCTCATGATTTCAGAACTTCAGATAACACAAGCTCTTCCTCAAGTGTGGAAGATAGACATTTCCTATTCTGATAGACTGGGTTTATTCCATATTGTTATTAGGAAGATGCACAAGTGGTACCCCATATCCATTTTCTATACCTAAGACTACAGAAAAACATGAGGAATTTATGAGACAAAACAAAAGGATGGAGATTTGCATGCTAGAGAGCAGCTAGTAATTGAGATGTGGTTCTGAACCTAAGCAACCACAGGGACTAACCACTCTCCCATTCCTCATGGGTTTTGGGGAGTGGATGCAGAGCCCTAGGTTTTAATTGTGTGTGAATTGAGCATCCATGAGAGTGAATGCTGATTAGTATAGCTCTGCTAGAATGCATGTTTTCTGAGCACCTAGGCTGCTGTTGATTAGTATGTTCCATTATTATTAGGGTGGGAAGTGGGTGGGGAAGTTCAGTTGTGACTGATGGGTCAGCTCAAACATAAACAGAATTTGACTCCAGGTTATGATACATAATACATATTTCTTTCATTAATAATCAGTTCAGTAACCTGAATCAGATTTCATATAATGTAACTTCATAAAATAGAAAATCACTTTATATTCTATCTTGATTAATCTACTATAAGTCAGGCTGATATAGATTAAAAACTACCATCAACAAGTCAGCTTCAGACTAGTAAATTAATTGTTCATGTAAAGGGCGGGGGCCTGACTGATTTATAGAGTTCCTTTGAAACAGCATAGTATTTTAAAGGATCTATTAAAAGAAAACTTGTAAAGAGAAAGGTTCAATAACTTCCTGGCAATGTCTTTTCTTTTCATTAAAAATGCTTTTTTTAGGGGGGAACAGCTTTTAGTCTACTTGTAAGATTATAGCTTAAACCAAGAAAATTATATATGTCTCACACAAAAAAGTCTAACCTGTTTATTAAAAAGGCATCTAAACATAAAGTCACTGTCTTCATATATTCAAAGGCCTGGTATATAGCAGAGAAAGTAGTAGTATTCTAGATTGTTCTAGCGGGCAGTTCTAAATGGTAGAAGAGAGGGAGATTTCCAGGGAAGTGAAGAATTTGTAACATTTACAGAATGAAAGTATTGAGTTTTCTGACATAGACGTTTATTGCCAAATGGTCCACGTCTTTGGTGTTAGATGACCTCTTCCAGAAATGTTGCATAGGGTAGTCTTCAGTAAGAAAATGAACCACAGACTTCATTCCCCAGCAACTCCAAGGCTATCGCTATTTGATAGACATGGACATTTTTTATTTTTATTTTTTTTAATTTTTATTTATTTTTTATGGTGACATTGGTTAACTAAATCCAATAAGTTTCAGCAGCACACTTTAACAATACGGCACATGTATATTTACACTGTGTGTTCACCACTCACAGTTAGATTTCTTTCTGTCGCTACATATTTGACCCCGTTACCCCTTCTATTTCCCCGCTCCCCCTACTCCCTACCCTCTGGTAAACATTGGTCTATAGTCCATGTCTGTGAGTCTCTGTTTCTTTGTCCTGTTTACTTGTTATTTTTAGGTTTATATCCCACATATAAGTGATATCATGTGATTTTTAACTTTTCTGTCTGGCTTATTTTGCTTAGCTGATTATCTCGAGGTCCAGCCATGTTGTCACAAATGGTGACAACTCATCTGTCTTGTATTCCATCTCTTCTTATAGCTGAGTAATATTCCATGTACATATGTACCGCAGCTTCTTTAGCCAATCATCTATCGTAGGACACTTTGGTTGCTCCCATGTCCTGGACACTGAGAATAATGCTGCTATGAACATTGGTGTGCAAATATTTTTTCGGATATGAGTTTTCAAGTCTTTGGGGTAAATACCCAGTTGAGGGATTGCTGAATCATATGGTAGATCAATTCTTAGTTTTTTGAGGAACCTCCATACTGTTTTCCATAGTGACTATACCAATTTGCAGACATGGGTATTTTTTAAATGATACTTTCTTTAGAAATAAGTATCTGTGGATAAAGTGATTTCTAACATTGCCATAGAATGATGGCACTAGATTTAGAAGGTGGAATAATTTAGTGTACTCCCTTCTTTAAGCATGAAATTCTTGACAAGTGGTAATTTAGCCTTTTCTTCAATAGCTCCAGGAATTAGAACTTGTTGTTTCATGAGGTGATCTAGCTCAATTTTGTGTAATTCTAATTTTTAATGATTTCTCCTTACACTAGGCCAGCATTTCTTTAAGTGTATGTCTGAGGACCTTGGGGTTTCCCAAAACTCTTTCAGGGGGCCCTCACAGTCAAAATAATACTAAGATATTGTTTGCCTTTTTCATTCTCATCCTACAACAAGAGTACAATGGAGTGTTTCAATGTCTACATGACATGTGACATCATAATAGACTGAATGCAGAAGTAGATATGAAAAAGAGATTTGAAAAAAGTGAAAAACAGGGCCACTTTTCCTATTAAATTATTTTTGTCTTAGAAAATAGCTATTTTTCATTCAAAATATTATTTAAATTTATATTTAAATAATACATGTAATGCATTTACTATTTTTAAATGAATTGTAAATATTTTTGAATTTCTCATTTTTAATTTAAACATGAGAATTATCAATAGGTATAGCTCACATAAATTACAGCTCATAGGAATCCTCAATATTTTTTGTGTAAGGGGGTTTTGAGATCAAAGTTTGGGAACTGCTCTGTCAGGTCAAAGACTGCTTCCCTCTAACTTTTAGTCCTAGAACCTAGATCTATATAGGATATGTTGAATACAAGTTTGATCTGAGAGCCTTGAAAATACTTGAAGGCAATGTATTAATCTCTATTTCTCTAAGTGTCCATTCTACAGATAAAGGGACATTACTTCCTTTAGTCATTACATATAGCATATGATTTTGAGTTTCTACACTTTTTGATAGCTCTTTTTAAAATGTCTTTCAGTGAGTGATATATCATATTAAATATAGTTCTCAGAAATGAGCAAAATATTGTAGGTCATACTTTTAATGGTAGAGTGGGACCATTATCTTTATTATTGGAATGTTGCTGCTATTCATGCTGCTTAAGATCGAATTAGCATTTTTGGCATCCCTGTTATGATTCTGGATGCACGCGGAGCTTACAGCTCACTATGAGTCTTAAATACTTTTCAGTTAAGCCAGCACTTCTGAGTCACATTTCCAAAATCTTTCACTTTTTGGAATAATTTTCTTTTTTATTCAGTGGAAGATTTTATTCCCTATTAAATTGAATTTTCCTTATTTCAGTCTTTTATTACAATATGTCTGGATATTCTGAAATAGTGCCATCATCTGATACATTAGGTTTCTTAGCTCTAAGACATTCAAGTATTCAGTATTCATGGCATCTACATGTTGAATCAAATCATCTATGCTGATCAAAGCTAAGAGAAGAGTTCTACTGGTCTATCACTTTCATGATGAAAACATTTTTTTTTTCTTTAGATTATCAGCACTTTCCTAAGAGGTTTCCAAGGTATTGACTGTAAGTTCCTTCATGAGCAAGATTACTCTTAGGTGCCATAGACTTATTGACAGCTTCTGGATGCTACTATCTTTCCTGCTGCCTATCTTTCCATCTACCCTGGACTTCATTTGTTCCCTCCACCCCATGTGTTTTATCTTTTTACATAAAAAAAGACTCTCTTTTGCAGAGAAAGCAAAAAAGAATTGAATAGCCTTGCTTCTCTCTGCCCTTAGTTATTTTATACCTTCCAGCCCAAGTACACTGTCTAACACTTTTCATCCTCCTTCTCTAGATACAGCTTTAAAAGACTTTTCAATGTCATTAGGGTTGCTCACAAGTCTTCACTCACTTTGGGCTTTCTATTCAAATGATACTGTTTCTCCCTGGAGGGTACTTTCTTTGCCACTGGTGATTTACCCTCCTTTAATCTAACCTATGTACCTTCACAGAATTTGCAGTTGTCATGATGCTCCTTGAATGGCCATATGACTTGTTTAGATACCCTTCCCTTCTGTATTTAAGAATTTCGTTTATGAAAGTCTCCCTTTTGTCTTGAGAAACCTTTGTTTTTTATGCGTCTCTGGCCTGAGATCTTGCTTACCGCTTCACGTAACCCCTTGAAATCACCTTTTCTGGAGTCTGCAGTACTAATATGACTATGCTTAGCTCTTTCTTGTTTTGACTTCTTGAACTCTGAAATAACACAGTTACTTTAAAAGCATCTAATGTCCCAAAACTATAAGTTCTTTAGTTTTGATGACATTTAAATGCCACATATATTTTCAAAATTGATTTCTTGCTACTAAAAATATATTTGTCTTATCTCTGCCATAGAATACTAATGTGTTTTATTTCTATTGCATGTTTGTTGGATGTTAGTACATGTGCTGAACATCACATATGTATTTGTTGAGCAATGTCAGCTCTTTCATATGTAATTTATTTCAATTAGAAAGACTTTTAATAATGTATCTGTGTTCCTAGTTCTGTTGTGAAGTTAAAACTAGAAAAAATATAAGATTTCATCCCTGCCTTAAAATTATTTATTATAGACTTATGAATAAAAGGTATAATAACAAAACAAATAGCAAACACTATGAAAAGATCAGTATGATGATGTATCCATTTTTTTAGCCATTCGTCTAACAATGACTTATTGAGCATTTACTATATTCTGGATTCTTTAATAAGTCCCTCGAATACAGAGATAAATATGATAATGGACTTGTTCTTGAGAAATACCATTTAATAGGAATGATGGAGATGTTGAATGCATATGATTATAATATGATATGGTAAAAGCAAAGAGATACACACACTCAAGTCACCATGGAAAGCTACAGGAAAAGGAAACCAATGTGGTATGTATCCCTCAGAGAATACTTCACAGAAGAGCAGGAGTTTTGATCATGGATTGGCTTTACTAGGGAGCAAGATGGAGAAAAGAACTTTTCATAAAGGGAATAAAATAAGCAAAGAGTGCAAGCAAAGGAAAATATGGGCAGTTCTGCATGGCTGTGTGTTTGCTTTGTATATTTGGGGATCAAGGGTGGAGATGACAGATGAAAGCAGAGGTTTAAAATGGAGTGTTTAAACCAGTGTTTTCCAGCTGTCTCTTCTGGATCACCTTAGGGATAATGGGATGAGGTCTATGGAACACAGCAAAAATGATCTGTAGTGCTCGGGGCCTCTCACCCCCACTTCCAATAGGACAGCTTCTCCATTATTTGTTTTATTTATTGGGATTTTGTGTCAGCTTTTCTTGAAACAATTATTCTGGAGATTTTTACAAAATGAAACCCATTGCAGTGGACAAAGGGGAAATTCTGATAGAATGAACATCCTGTAGGTGAGGTATAGGCTAGATAGGAAGCAGGAAGGCTAGTTAGGTGGCCAATGTATTTACATGTTCATTCTTTCAAAAGGATTTATTGCACACTGACCATGCGTGAAGTTAGGATAGTAAGATCTAGGACCATGAGAGTCTGGAAGTACAGAAAGCACTTTGTATCTGACAGCTTTATCACAGAAGCAGGACTTGAAGTGATTCTTGAATGATGTGTAGGAGATGAGGGGGGCTGAGCTTTAACTTGCTTTTTTCCTCCTTGTAACTCTATTTTGATGTAATCTCAAACTTATAGAAAAGTTGCATTTTGCTTACTTTTAAAATAATGAAATCCTATAGAATGTCATGTAGAAACGTGGAAACATTCATGTACTTATATTTCTGTTTCTGTTCCTATTATATTTCTATTTCTATAATGATGGAAATAAAGATACTGACTATTTTGGATTCACAAGTAATCTATATTGTAAACTTTCAGAACCTGAATTCTCAAGGGTAAAATTACTCTCTGTTTTTTTAAATCAATATATACCTAACTCTTTCCATCTCAGGACTTAACCCTTAGTTAATGTCAGTGTGAAGGATTAACCTGGGCTTCTGCCCTGCTTCCTGGTCCAGGTGTACAGGGAGCCCAGGTGGGTACTCGAGCATCTCTGGGACACATGTAGTCTGCTCTGTGTAGTTTGACATTGGGTTACAAGATACAGCACATCCATGACACTCTTGAAGGAACTGAAAACAAGGCCAATTGAATAACTGGAATTCTATCTGGAGAATAGGGATAATTGAGGATTCTTGGTGGCTTACTGTGTGCCAAGCAGTGGGCTCATTCCGTTTATCATGATACTGAAGGAAAAGCTATTATCATTCTCATTTCAAACATGAGGCAACAGCAGCTCAGAGTGTGTTCTATTACTTGCCCAGACCATATTTCATAGGGTGCAGAGCTGGGATTGACCCAGGGATTGTCACACTTCAAAGACCATACTCTTAACCACTAATGTCATATTGTCTCCTGAGGTTTCAAGCCCATGCTCAGAGCAAAGACTTGGCCAGAGATTCCTCTGGGAGAGGCTTGTGGGAACTTGACAGTGTCAGGCAGTTATCTCAGCTCCAGACTCTTACAGCCCTGTCCCTTGGGCCTGCCCTGTGACATTGCTCTACCAGTTAGGAATTGTGTTCTGCTGATGGGAAAGGAGATGGAAAAGCCTGTGGCCTAATAAGTTAGAAGTTTCCCTCTCGTGTGTAGAGAGCCTGGAAGAGGGCAGTTCAGGGCAGGCAGGCGGACTTCCCAGGGGGATCAGGAGCCTGAGTTCTTTTATGTTTATGTTCTACCATCTTCAGCATCAGTCAGTACAATGATAGTGACTGAATCTCCAGCTGTCATAGTCAGGCAGGAAGGAAGAAAGGGGGCAGGGAACAAAAAAAAAAAAAAAAAAAAAAAAAGGTCTCTAGCAGCCTGTCAACTCACTAAAAAGACTTCTCTATTAACTTATTGGAAAAATATAGTCACATAATCACATGTAGATGCAGAGGAGTCTGGGAAATAGAATCTGTTAGCTGACCACATTGCCTCCTTAAACAAATACAGGATAATTATAGTAAAAAAAAAAAAAAAGGGGGTGGGGAGACTGGATATTGAATGGACAGCTCATCATCTCTGGCACATCTTTCTACAGTTTGTGCGGTTGATTTCTGTGTTCAAAAGCTGTCCTGTGAAACCTAAGGTGGATCTCTACTTTGGTTCAAGTGCTGAAAACTGACCTAGTAAATTGCTACATATTTTTATAGTCTTGTTCATGGAATTGACAGTCATTCTTTTTAATGCTGAGTCTAAAGAGTTGGAACCTGCTTAGGAATATTATTTTTTAAATATTCTTTTAATCTTTGACCGCAGTGGTTCTAATTGGACAGACAGGCAATTCTTGTCTCCAGCATATGAATAAAGAATCTGAAACCGAAGAGATTAAGAACCTTTATTTGGAGTTGAGACAAAGCACTGTGATGATCTGTGACAGACAGTTCAGTGACTTAGTCATTGTTTTGCTAGTGCATTTTTGTTCTTGTATTTGTAGGTCATTCAGTCAAAAGCAGAGCTTCTCAGGAAAGGAGGAAAGGCCAGGATCCTTACATATATGGAGAAAAAATTATTAAAAATTTTTAAAAAGTCATGCCCAAATGGGGCTTCTAAATTATATTTTTCAAATGTTACATTTCAAAATGTATATTTTAAGTGTTTATAAGTAAACACTAACTTCTTATAACCACCAGCATACATACACCAAGCATCTTCAACAACCCCCCAATACTATATTATTGAGCAAATCACAACCACAGCATTTATTTTAAACACTAACTACTAAGGTCAGTGTATTGGGAAGACTAAAGGA